>SZWC01000075.1:63746-78772 GCA_023375785.1 Penium margaritaceum
TCAGAGGGTGGAGCTGATGTGGATGATGTTCATTTCTTGCATACATTCTTTCATCCATCGTGTGGCCGTGAGTGCGCAGGGCTTGTCAGTTCAGAGAGTGGAGACAACGCACAACGATTGCGGCATCTTGGCGGCCCACCTTGGCACCACCCGGACCTCTGCCGCTGCGTGTTTATCTCCCTCCTGACCACAAGACCCTTAGGCAACAGTATGAGATTAATAAGTGACTATCAGACTCATTTTTCCTTAGGAAACCTAGACTAGCCCCTCTAACCCATGGTGGGAAGACCCATTCCAGGTATGTTTGCAGATTTTGTCTCAAAAATTGCAACAGAGGTACTTCCGAGTTCGAAAAATCCCTTTTGAGGACACGCAAGGGCTATGCCCTCGACTGGGAGTGCTGGCCGGAAAGTGAGGCTTGCCGCACGCTAGGTGAGGCTCAAGTAGCAAGCCTCACCCGTAAGAGGGGTCTTGCCCTTCACTTGGACACTTATAGTTTTCTTAGGATTTCCGCCAAGGTGTTTTGGCTCTAGTGCACTCTAACGTTCACTGTTTAACCTGAAATAATTTGCATGTAATTTTTTCCTTTTCTCATGGTANACACTGAAACTGCGACAGACATGGTGCAACATGGCACAGCTCTTGGTCTGCAACCCATGGACTTTCCGCATGGTCTCAAACCTGGTACATGCCTTAATTTCCCAGAGGGAAAGGCCCATACAAAGATCTTTCCATGACCTGAAAGTGAGAGTTGTGGCTCCACTAGCCTTGGTGCATGCTGATCGAACGGGACCCATGCCCGTGCCGTCAGTGCAGTATGCATCTCAATATGTGCTTACACTGACGGATGACTACAGCAGATTCTGCTTTGCATTCCTGTTGAAGTCCAAAGACGATGCTCAGCAGGCGATCCTTGAGTGGATCACCCTTGCTGAACGTCAGACCAACTGCAAACTTCAAAAATTATGGACGGACAGAGGGGGGGAATTTCTTGGACCGCTAACAGAAAAGTTGAAGGCACATACTATCGAACACCAACTTACTGCATCGTATTCACCTCAACAGAACGAGGTAGCAGAGCAGTGGCACCGTACACTAGGAGATGCACTGCATAACCTGCTAACAGAGTTGGGAATGTCTTTTGGATTCTGGGAAGAGGCAGTCAAGTACATCACGTGGGTGTGGAACCGAGTTCCGTAGGGGCGGCACCCCAAGATGGTGACACCACGGGAGCAGTGGTTCAAGGAAAAGGTCGATCTACCTCCCACTTGGCTGTGGGGAACCATGGCCTGCGTGTGGTTTGCACCGGTGCAAAATGAGAGCGTAGTAAGTCCACGAGATCGAGGGTGTGTCTTTGTTGGAGTTTCTCACTTTGTCGGAGTTTCTCGCTTCGAAAGCGTGGCAGTTTTGGGACCCCACAAACCAGTTCTTTCTTGATATTTGGGATGCATCCTTCCTGGAGCACATGCGGTACAAAAAATTTTGTACTCTTGAGCATGTTGCGTACATACCGCTGCCTGAGCACCATCCACAGGTTGTGAGTGTGCCCGCGCTCACTCCCAGTTTTGTGCTCAGACCAGAGAGATCCGTGGAGCGTTCGCAAGAGGTAACCACTGGCTCATCTGTGCCACAGGAATTACTTTCTCCTGCTGTTTTGCGAGCACCACCAACTCCAGTCGTACACCCTCATCCCCAGGCCTAGTTCCCATGAGCATGCATTCCAAAACCGTGGTCATTCCACCCCCTGATCCAGACTATCTTTCACTGCGCACACAGCCACTTGTGGACTACAGGCAGTTTTTTCACACTGTTGGGGTTCGTGATAAGAACACCCAAATTTCTGAGCCACTGAATCTCTCAGAAGCAAGGGGGCATCCTGATGCAGTTGAATGGGAAAAGGACATGGCTGCTGAACTAAATGGTCTCCTGGAATATGGGTTGTATGAGTTGGTTCCCTTGCTGCCCCGGCGCAAAGCCATTGATGTCAAGTGGATGTACAGAATTAAACAGAATCTGGCTGGGTTGATCAAGACATGTAAAGCATGCTTGATGGCCAACGGGTTCCCCAAAATACCGGGACAGGACTACACGGACACATACGCGCCCGTCACGAATTATGCTACCAGTCGCATGCTGCTGGCAGTTCCCGTGCATGAGGATTGGGGCGTACACCACATGGATGTAGAAAATTCATTCCTTAATGGTCCACTTGAGGAGGATTTGTACGTGAAACAGCCAGAAAGATTTGAGGATGGTACAGATTAAGTATGGCTCCTACTATAATACCCTACATAGTCTGAAGCAGGCACCAAGGTGCTGGAACAATGAGATCAGGCGCACCCTGGAAAACAGTGGATTCATCCAGAGTCTTTGTGACCCATACCTCTTCTTGCATTGGGAGGATGGTCAACCCGTTGTCCTATTACTCTACGTGGATGACCTGCTGATTCTCTCTCCATCCTCTACACTCATTGCATACACGAAAGCAATTCTTACACTGAACTACAGGATGTTAGACTTGGGAGAAGCACATAACTTTCTAGGTATGACCATAAGTCGAGATAGGACCGCACAAACACTCACTCTGCATCAAGGGCGATTCATTGCCCATCCAACTGCATCTTGTGCAGCATCTCCCCTCACAGAAGTCCCCCATGATTCCTGATGTCTATGCTCATCTGTTGGATGCACAGACCACAGACTATGGACCTGATAAAGACCCCACCTTGTACTGACAAATCACTGGCAGCCCATCTTACTTCGCTTCCACAACTCGTCTGGGAATCGCCTGCGCAGTCAATGTATTGGCCCAGTTCAGTTAGCAACCACATTGTACGCATCACAAGGCCCTGCTAAAGCTGCTACATTATGTGTTTTAAATGGCTGACCTTGGTCTTGTGTTTGCTCCGGCGCCTTGTCCACAGCTTAACGCTTACTGTGACAGTGATTATGCTCGTGATCGTCCGCCTCACAACTGTGGGGGTTTACTGTTCCATGTGTGGGGTCCTACTGTGTCATGGTACAGTGCAAAACGGTCATGTGTAGCACACAGCATAACTGAAGCTGAGTAAATGGCACTGGGAGAGGCATTCTGAGAAAGAATTTGGCTGGCGCGTCTGCTTGAAGAGATGGATTTGTCTGTACCTGCCGTGCCATTGCATAGTGACTGTTCTGCAGCACGCCGCATTGCTACCAATGATGGTGTGTTGCATCGATGCACCAAGCACATCAGCATGAAACATCACTTTGTGCATGAGGCTATTGATGCTGGTGTTGTCGAAGGTTGGGCCATTGGAGGGGATGCCCAACTCGCGGATTTTGTCACCTAAGCATTTTCCTCTACATCACTCTACGTCTAGATGCGCCAGTTCGTTGCCTCCCTGTTGCCCTCACATCCAAGGGGGTGTGCTAATTTCTCGTGTATATTCTTCCATACATCTTGTGGACGTGAGTGCACAGGGCTTGTTGGTTCAGAGAGTGGAGATAATTCACCATGATTGAAGCATCCTCGGGGCCCACCTTGGCGCCACCCGGACCTCTGCCGCTGCATGTTTATCTCCCTCCTGACCACAAGACCCTTAGGCGACAGTGTGAAATTAATGTGTGACTATCAGACTCATACTTATTTAGGAAACCTTGACTAGTCCCTTTAACCACTAGTGGGTACACCCATTCTAGGTCTGTTTGTAGGTTTTCTGTCACAAACTGCGACAGGGGTATTTCTGACTTTGGAAGACCCATTTTGGGAATGTGTGAGGGCTATGCCCTCGATTCAAGCACCGGCCGGCAAGCTCCCCTTTCCGGACACTGGGTGAGGCTCAAATAGCGAGCTTCATCTGTAAGAGGGATCTCGCCCCTTGCTTGGACAATTGTAGTTGGTTTTAGGATTTCCGCCATGGAATTTTAGCCCTCGAGCACACTAGCGTTCACCGTTTGGCCTGAAACAAGTTGCATTCAAGTATTTTTTTATCTTCTCACATGATGTAGCATATGAAGCAGTGGGTGGAGCAGGGTCTGTAATCGCAAGGGAGGGATTGTTAGCTACTAAGCTAACCACCTCTGGCAGAGAAGCCGTGAAACCGAAAAGCTCGCAAAGGTTTTTAGACCTTCTTTCTTTCTTGACATGTGTCATGTACCCCAAACTTAATCAGGCATACACGTCACCTTCAAGAGTACTAAGTTAATGCCTTAGCATTACATCTCAAGAAGAGCTCAAGTCGTCCATACGCAAGAGAGCATCAAGTAAGGTTTAATTGATGTGCATGCAAGACAAGTCCTTTTATAGCTGTCTGTCCAGTCCTAGAGCTCAAAAGCACAATCCTGGGAAGTGGCCTGAACCAGCCACATCACCAATAGACTTGCACTGTGGGCTTGAGACATAAGCATCCTAGTGTCAAGGTGAAAAACCAACCATGTAGCATCCAAGAAGCTACGGACTTTCTTTCTTGGAAGCTTCCATAGCAAACAAGATGTGCATGGGGCCAGGATCGANTGATCAGCATGCAAGACAAGTCCTTTTATAGCTGTCTGTCCAGTCCTAGAGCTCAAAAGCACAATCCTGGGAAGTGGCCTGAACCAGCCACATCACCAATAGACTTGCACTGTGGGCTTGACACATAAGCATCCTAGTGTCAAGGTGACAGACCAACCATGTAGCATCCAAGAAGCTACGGACTTTCTTTCTTGGAAGCTTCCACAGCAAACAAGAGGTGCATGGGGCCACGATCAAACTCATGACCTCTCACTTTGCCAAATCAATAAAGTGGCCAAGGTAACCACTCACCCACATGGTGTACTCACAGGTCATATCTCACATGAGACAGAGCATAGTTGAGTCACACTACAACGGATCCAGGGGTAATACTTCCACAAGGGGCAGAGCATTCCTGATCTGTCCTACAACAATGAACAAGGGGCAAAAACATTCAACAGGGATGAGAAGCATCCCTCCATTGCATTGCCAAGTAGAGTGTTGCCAAGGGCATTGGCGGCGGAGGCATCCTCACACTACCGATGGGTCCTTAAGGCAATAAGAAATCTTGCTCGTGTTTGGACCCTATCATTGACCACGAGGCAAATACAATGTTGGAGTGTCCTGTCATTTCCATGAGTCGTTTGCAGAACCTTGACTATCTCGGTCATGTGCGGATTCCTATCATGCGTATGCAATCCCCACATCGCACTCCTCTCCCGAAGAGTGTCCACCCCTATGACAGCACTGATTGTATTCCAGGTGCTTTTGGAACTACTATAGGCAACATGGGAATCAACTTGGTGTCCAGAGGTCATGTCCAGTGTGACAAATTAGCAGCAGCAAGAGCTGCTAACAAAATGCAGCTGCTATTGGCTGCACAGTTAGCCACCGCTGTTGGCTGCTGCTGCCAGCCACTGCTGGCTACTGCCAAGGGACTGCTACTGATGGAAGCTCAGGCAGCCATTGTGGCCTACTGTTGCTGCCGACATTGGTCCCAGCCGCTGCTACAAGCTCTTTAGGCGGTAATTGCTAACGATGCTGACGGTGGAGCTGCTACCGGCTGATGATGGCTGCTCTGAATTCTGAAGTTGTCAGCTGCTTCTGCCAATCAGGCTGCCAGCCGCTACTGCTAGATGCTTAGGCAGCCACTCCTGCCAGATGTTTCTGCCGGCGTTGCTGTTGGCTGCTTCTGTTACTTGATGCTGTGGCAATGGTGCTACGTGTGGTGGCCCGGGCAGCAGACTACTGCCATTGCCTATTGTTGTAGAAGAGGGTATCTAGAGACAATGAAGAGTTCACTAATGCCGGCTGCTTCGCTCGGTGCAGCTGCTGCTGGTGGCTGCTGCTGGTATGGCTCCCGACAGCTTCTACTGGCTACCTAAAAAATGGCTGCTGCTAGCTGTTTGGGTGACCGTTGCTACCAACTACAGCTGCAGGTGTAGCTGCTGCCGGCTGTTGATAGCTGTTGACATCATGTGCCCCTTTCCACAAATGCTGTTGATCCTATTCACTGGTTTCAACAATAGGAAGTGGTTGAAAAACTAATCTGGCTTTAGCTTTAGCTTTTTTGGTTTTTTCTATGTAGGACCAAGATTCCATTCAATCTATTTGAGTGAGTATTCAGAAAGTTGGCAAGGTCTGAAGTTTGGGTGGTTGGCGGGTGGAATCTTGTATCTATCATGGGTGACTCCACTGTCGGTGATCCGAGTTTGACTATAACGGGCTCCAAATATACCAAAGCCATAAAGGGAACAACTAGAGGAACCTCCTTGACCAGGGTGAACTTCTCCCTGACTTCTAGGTGAGGAAATGATACTCATTGGAATACTATGATGGGTCACCGTCGAAGCGCCTCCCGTTTCCTAGCGTGCAAGGCAAGGTGGGCGGCTCCACCAAGGGTTACTACAATGGCCATAGTAGGGGCTTTATTGCTTCAATCTGGGCTTCCTTAGATGCGTTAGAGAGCTTATATCACAGGATACAAGGATCTGATGTAATTTTACTGTCCTAAGGAGTATAATAATGTTTTGATTCAGTTCTACTAAATGAGACATGTTCTGTCCGCACATATCCTTGTGATCCTTGTGCTCCACACTCGTCAACACAGGTGTCCATTGGCTACCCAAACATTGGTAGCATATATCAATGAAGGCTAGAAATCCTCCATGGTGCATCCAAACCCATTAGTGCCAACAAAGGGTTATGGGCCGACGTGCCTAGAAGGACCCTAGTTCCACAACGTTCACGCTAATGTCACGCTCTATGGAAAAAACTGAGTAAGAGAGCATCGGCACTGTCTCAAAATTTGAAGGGAATGAATTCTTCTTACACAAGTGGCAGTCTGAGGTCTACATTCATGATAAGGGCCTACTTGATTTAGTCAAGGGTGAAGAAAAATCACCTCCTGACACTGAGACATCGGAGGAAGTGGAGAAGTACAAGAAGCGCGACCAGACGGCGCTTTCTTTGTTGGTGTTGGCATCGGCTCCAGCAGAGCGCACACACATTCAAGAATACATTGATGCCACAAAGGCCTGAACGAACCTCTGCACCATCTACCAGCATAGCAACCTTGCTAAGTAGCTCTTCTTTTTAGAGAGGTTTCTCACTCTCTGAGCCAACAAATGCAACAACATCATGGAGATCTTGCAGCAGATCAATTCTCTTACTACTGAGTGCGTAGCACAGGGTAGAAGATCAACCATCAGTTGCAAGACATGATCCACTTCTTGGCCTTGCTGGACAGTTTGAGCCCCATGATCACCATCATTGGTGGCTGGCCCATCAATGAGCTCAAGTACCTGAAGGTGGCTGAGTATTTCCGCAATGAATGGATGTGGCGTGGCGGGAGAGAGTGGGGCAACCTCAAGTTCCACCTATGCAGTCCACCCTCAAGGTAGAAGGGGAGGCAATAAGGGGGAGGGTACCAAGCAGGGCACCAAATAATGTGAAAAGAAGGGGAATTGCTATGTCTGTGGCAAAGAGGTCCATTACACATGCAAATGCCCCCCCCAAAAAAATCTGACCAGCCAGCAAAGGCTGGGAAGAAGGTTGACCACGCAATAATGGTGCAACCGTTCACCGGCTTGACAGATCCGGGGGTCACCGCGATTGACTCGGGATTGGGCCACCATACAAAATGTAAACGAGCAATGTTTGTCACTTAGGGCACCTCAGAGAGGCGCATGAATGTGGCCAACGGTAAAACAACGTTGGGCGCACGTGAAAGCAACGTTCGCATTGAGGTGGATGTGGACAAGGAGGCTTTCAGGAGTACAATTTACGGCGCACTCCACATGTCCAATTTTGGGGTAAATCTGTTGTCAGTGAGCCACCTTACCAACAAGGGGCTTGAGGTACTATTCAACAAGGAGGAGGCCATCATCCAAAAGGAGGGCGACGGCGAGGTGATTGTGCATGAAAAGCGAGAGGAAAACTTGTACCTGCTTCCTACAAGGATCCTCAGCACCCGGATGGGGTCCCACGTCAACCACATCTTGAGGTCAAGAGCCTCAACGCAGCCAAGAACTTTGTGCATGATTGGCAAGGCAATACGACACCCGCTTTATGACACATGTGTATTGGAAAATTTGGAGGTGGTGGACACGGATGTGTGCGGACTGTTCAAGCCCTCCATTGGTGGGGCACGCTATTTTGTCACCTTCATCAACAACCATAGCCTTAAAATGTACATCTACAACATCAAGAAGAAGATTTATACGCTATAATGCATGGAGAAGTTTGTGGAAGGAGTGGAGCAGAAAATTGAGATAAGGTGGAGGCATTGCGGAGAGACAATGGTGGTGAGTATGAGGGCTTGTCGGCATGGATGGAGAGCAAAGGGATCGTGTGCCAGAAAACTACGCCACATTCTCCCCATCAGATTGGTGTATTTGAAAGGGAAAACTGCACTGTCCACGACATGATCCAGTCTATGCTGAGTAATGCCGGCCTTGCGTTAAAACATTTGGAGTAGGCGGCACAGACAGCTCCGTACATAATGAACACGGCTTTGACAAAGTCATTGAAAACTGGGAGTCCAAGGTGTGGAAGACACCATAGGAAATGTGGAGTGGGAGGAAGTCAACTGTGGCTCACCTTCACATGGTTGGGTGTGTTTCTCATGCTGTTGTGGAGGCATATAAGGGGCAAGACAAGCTCAAGCCGCGGACTCCCCGGTGCATCTTTGTCGGGTTCAAGAGCGGGAGCAAGGCATACCAGCTCATCGACCCACAGAGGTAGCAGATCACAAAGAGTCACGGCGTTACGCACAACAAGGACAGCCAATGGAAAGACAAGGACGTGGGTCTCTCTAAGCGGGGGGAGTGGCTGCCACTCCTCAAGGGGGACATGCCAGAGGATAAAACAGAGGGTTACATACAAGCGGCTCCAACCGGCGGGAATGATCCGGGGGATGGGGGATCGGCTGGCAGCAGTATAGCTGAACAAGGAAGGAATGAGTGAAGTCGCGTCTCCGTGGTCCCCAGCATAGGGTGATCAGACGAGAGGTGCTAGTGGTGCCGCAAGGAGGCAGCAACAACAGCAGAACCGGCAGCAGCAGCAGCAGCAACCTCAGAGAAGCGGACATGCAAGGAGGACGGCAAAGTGGTATGATGCCACGGAGGGCATCTGGACCGGGTTTGCTCAAGCGTTCTTTGCGCAAGGGGAGTCCGAGACCATCAAGGATGCATTGCAGTGGAAGGATGGGGCTGCGTGGGAGGGAGCTATGAAAATTGAGCTCACCTCCCACAAGGAGAATAACACTTGGGAGCTGATCGACAGGTTGGAGGGTAAGAAATTTATCGGCTCTAAGTGGAACTTCAAGAAGTAGCTCACCAAGGAGGGGAAGGTGGAGCGGTACAGGGCGCAACTGGTGTCGAAGGGGTACTCCTAGTGGAAGGTTCAACACTATGATGAAACCTTTGCCTTGATCCCCTCCACTAGTACAGCTGTACTATCCTCTCTGTGGCAACTGCGCGTGACTAGAAAATCTACCAAATGGATGTGAAAACCGCATTTCCCAATGGCGACCTAGACAAGAGGTCCTCATGGAGGTGCCAGAGGGGGTGGAAAAGCCGTTGGGGAAGGTGTGCGGGCTCCGTAAGACACTCTACCAGCTGAAGCAAGCGCCACTCATGTGGAACCTGAAAATCGTTGGCTTCATGGCTGAGCTTGGCTTCAAGTGCTGCAAGGCAGACCACAGTGTGTACGTGCAGAAGCCACCAATGTTGCACCATGTCATTGTTCTCTACATGTAGAGCCTAATACTTGCATCGTCGGACGTAAAGGAATTGATGAGCCTGAAGCAACAGCTGGGTGGATGGTTCAAAGTGACTGACATGGGTGAGCTTGAGTACTATCTCGGCATCGCTATCAAGAGGGACTGCAAGCCACGTATGCAGGAGCTGGAGCATCCAAAATACGTACAAGAGGTAGTCCACCGCGGCAAAGTGGAGGACTGAAAAAACAGCAACATGTGATTTCTGATTGAGCGTGGGGCTGAGCACGGATGAGGAGAAGGAGGAGATGACAATTATGTCATAACAGCCCACAGTGAGGAGCATCATGTAGGCCATGGTGACAACGCGACCCGACCTGGCCTTTGCAGAGGCCCAAGTGAGCTGCAATGTTGCTTATCCTGGGCCGCAAGATTGGCAGCGGTGAAGCCGATTCTCTGCTACCTCAAGGCAAAAAATCAGCCGTGGCTCGTGTTTGGAGGGTGAGCGCGGGGTGACTCCCTTGAGTTGGTCAACTACTCCGATGCAGAATGGGCTGGTGATGTGGATGACAGAGAATCAAATTCGGGTATGTGTTTCTGCTTGGTGGTGTAGCAGTTTCATAGACAGGCAGAAAGCAAGATTGTGTGGCACTATCTAGCACCAAAGGAAGCCGTTTTGCTGCAGTAGGTGCCAAAAGAGATTGGGGTGCCGCAAAGGAAGTAGACGGTGCTCAAGGTGGATAAAATTAGCGCCATTAGCCTCACCCAAAACCCTGTGCTGCATAGGAGGACCAAGCACATCGAGATTTGGCGTCACTACACGTGCGTCTCAGTGAAGAAGGGAGATGTGACTATCATGCATTATGGCACAAAGCACATGCCCATAGTCTGGGTCATGCACTGTCGTTTAGTGCCTTTTCAGGTATTGTGGCTGCATGCCATGTCTCGTCCTCTGCTTATCTTTCTTGTGGTTTGTGGATTTTTGCAGCCACTCACCATATGACATATTTGTACGTCCCGTTCCTACCATTGGGGCCTATTGGGGATGCCCCTTTTTCTCCATAATGGTTCAGGATAGATGCTACCTTTCCAGGGCGTCAGTGTCGTGTGGTTCGTTGGTCGTTCAGGTGACGTGATCCTGTCTGATGTGTAATATGTGCCCACGCTTGAGGTGAGCCTGCTGTTGGTCACTACACTCAATGATCAAGGTATGGACTTTGTCATGTATTGCGGTGTCGGTACTATTTTTTTGCAATCGTCTGGGTGTGTAGTACTCCATGGAAGTTTTCATCACAAATTGCATCGTGTACCCCTATTTTTACATTGCACGTCTATCGCTGCTGTTACTCACGTCCATGTCATCCCTTTGCTTTCTGCTCAAAATACACGCTTGCTGTGTCCTCACTTATGCCATGTGAGCACCGCTTCCATTCACATCTTGATATGTCATCAGTCTGCCACTGGTGTGGATGCTGCTACTTTCCCCGCTCCCTGCACTACTAATTGCATGGATTGTGTGCATGGAAAAATGCATTCTTCACCCCATGTCTTGCACACATGAGCCTCTCGAACGTGTCCATGCTGAGGCCATGGACCATTCCCAACGGAGTTCCTTGGTGGTGGTCTTCAATTCCTCTATCTGACATACAAGTATTCTTGCTTCCATTGGATTTTTCCTCTCCTTGTAAAGAGCGAGTCATGGTTTGTCAAGGTAGGGAATGCCAATTACTGTAAGCTGCATGTGTTTTGCTCCAATCGTGGTGGCAAGTTCATCGGACCCAACCTTTTTTTTCTCACATCAGTCGGTGTGCAATTTGAGTCCTCCACTCCCTATACCCCTCAACAAAGTGGTGTCTGTGAACACTATAATCGTACTCTTGTGGATGGGGTTTACACTGTGCTGGTCAAGTCTGGCCTGTTTCAAGATTTTTCAAATGAGGCCATGAAGTTAATGACTTGGGTGTGGAACCATGTTCCTCAGGGGCTGCTTCTACACCAGGTCACTCTACACAAACGCTGGTACCGTCGTCGCGTTGGATGCGCCTTATCCGGGATTGGAGGAGTATTGCCAGTGTCTAGCTCCCAGAGAGCCAGAACGGTGGGAATCTCCTACGGGCTTCTGTGCCCATTCCTCAGCGTCTCACCATAGTTCAAAGAGGGACGTTTCTGAGATCCTGAGCTTCGTTGCGTCAATTTTTCACATGAGGCTCTCTTCTTCGAGAAAGTTCAGTTACAAAAATTTTCATCGTTTTGCCTGTTCAGGGGAGATCTTGGATGGCCCTTGAACAGCTTTTCTCACTCACCTATGCCTCCCGTGTCACTTGCACCCCTACCTGAGTCTATCTATGCACCCACGTCTATGTCACTCCTTGCACCATTGCCTATACCCTTCCCTACATTGTCAGCACCTACATTGTCGCCTGTCTCCCTGCCTACGTCTGTGTCCACCTCTGTATCCTCACCTACGCCAGCATCACTGCCCATGCAATCACCTGGTTCCATGTCTTTTTCATCGCGAGCATCATCTTTTGCATCTTCACCTACATCATCGCATGCGTCATCTGGCGTCTCTTCACTTCACTTTGATCCCCTCCTGGTTCCATTCAGAGCAGACCCATCCTCCACCCTTGTATGTCCATGCCCCATACAGTCAGGCTCCAGGCCATTACCTTCATCCCTTGCACTCTTCCCCTTACTCTCTTCCCTCTTTCGGTCGTTCTTTATCCACTTGTCCTTCAGTCCCGGCCTAGGCCCCTGCCGCTAATACCCTGGCTCCTTCCTTCAGTCTGGACGTACTTGGCCTCGCTGCGTACATCGTCCGATGCAACTTAGAGTTTGGCTACTCCCTGATCACGGATGAATTCTTCCATGTTATCATAGCCTCAAAGTCTACTCTCCTCGCGTGCCCCACCTCTTTTGCCACATCACTCACTACATGTGGCAGCACGGTGCTCGTGCCTGATCCAGACACAATCTGCCAGGCTCCCTTTGCCCACGGTGTGACTCTCTGGTGTTGAATATGTTTGTTTGCTTGTTCACTGCTCTAGGATCAGGAATGCTCTACCCCTCCCCGGATGACCCCTGGATCCTTTATAGGGTGAATCACTTATGCTCTATCACCTGTGAGATATGACCTATGCGTACACCATCTAGGTGAATGGTTAACTTGGCCATTTTGTTGATTTGGCCAACTGAGAGTTCATGAGTTTGATCCTCATCCCATACAAATCTTGGTTGTGAAGGAAGCTTCCAAGAAAGAAAATTTGTAACTTCTTGGAAGCCACATGGTTAGTTTTCCACCTTGGCACTAGGATGCTTTTGTTTCAAACCCACAGTGCAAGTATACTTGTGATGTGGCTGGGTGAAGCCATTGCTCAGGATTGTGCTTTTGAGTTGTGGGACTAGACAAACATCTATAAAAGGACTTGTCTTGCATGCTGATCAATTAACCCTTGCTTGATTCTCTTTGCATGTTGATGACTTGAAATCTTCTTGAGATGTAATGCTAAGGTGTTAGTACTCTTCAAAGTGAAGTGCATGCCTCGTTAAGATTGGGGTGCATAACACTTACCTGTGATCTTTTCTGTTTTGTAGCTTCTCTACCAGAGGTGGTTAGCTCAATAGCTAATATCTAGGATCAGGCAATTTGAAAGGAACTAGATGCAATTTTTGTACATGGAATTCACAACATTGTGGACCTTCCACCTAGTCGTAAAGCCATTGCCACACGTTGGGTGTTGGGGCGTAAGTGCAAGCCCAATGCCATGGTTGAGCGCTATAAGGCTTGCCTCATTGCAAAGGGCTTTTCCCAAGTGTCTGGCATGGAATTTGATGCCATTTTTCCCCCCATGGTGAAGTACACCACTTCCGAGGTGCTCCCAAGCAAGCTAGCTGAGCATGACTGGGAGCTGCATCAGATGGACGCCAACAACGTGTTCTTGCATAGTTCACTCAACGAGGAGATCTACCTAGCACAACAAAATAGCTTTGGTGATGGTACTGGCCATATGTACCAACTTTGCAAAGCCTTGTAGTGGTTACATAAAATTGTTTGTTGCATAGTCTTCACACTATTGGAACCTCCTCATTTTTATCACCCTTGAGTACGCTGGCTATTTTCGCAGTCCAGTCGACCTGCTCGCTTCGTGAGCAACCCGTCCACACCCTTCATCATCATCCTAGTGTACGTTGACGACCTCTTGATTTCCTCTCTGGACCCTTAGGCTATCCAAACTGTAAAGATTCTCATTCAGTATGTGTACAAGATGAAGGATCTCATTCCTGCCTGCGTCTTCCTGGGCATGGAGATTTAGCGTGATTGTCAGTGATGATTCTTGCATGTGCATCATGTAGGGTATGTTCACACCCTAGGGGAGTGTTTTTCCAACCTCTTGGCTATGGTTTCCCATGCCTCCATGCCCACGACTCCAATAGGATGGAGGTTATTTAAGACAGTTGAACCTGCTCAGGTTGGGGAGCCCATCGATGTCACAACGTACCTTCAATATATTGGGTCTCTGATGTTCCTTGGTACCACAACGTATGTGGATGCTGCAATTATGGTCAACTTCTTGTCCTAGTTCTCCTCGTACCTGCATCTCCTTCATCTGGAGGCATATTTATGTGCCGTCCACTACGTTGCATCCACCCCTTGTCTTGGATTGTGCTTTCGTCCACAGCCCTCTGTCATGCTTGATGGGTACATGGACTGATTGGGTCCAAGATCACAATAAACATAACTAATCAGGATATATGTTCCTCATTCGTGCCACTAATGTCTCTTGGAAAAGCAAAGAGCAAGGTTACGCCATGCGCAGCTTGATTGAAGCTGAGTATGTTGCATTGGGTGCCATCATTTGAGAGAGAACATGCTTGTTCCATCTCATGGAGAAATTGTGCCTCTCTATCCACTGTATCACGCTTCACTGTGACAATGACAGCACACATTGCATCGTTGAGTACAATGGCATACATCAAACTCGCACAAAACACATCATCATCGAGCACCACTTTGTGCACAAACGCATTACGTGTGGTGATATGCGCTTACTTGGTGTTGACATGTGGCAGTAGCGCGCTGAATTTCTCACCAAGGTGCTCTGCAGTGGAAATTTCAATGCTGCCTTACATGTTGTTGGTCTTTTTTCCCTCGTTGGTGATCCTGATTTATGTGTGCCTACCATTGTGGTATCTGTCCCTTCTGTTGTGGATCCTTGTCACCTTATGGCTATGTCACATATGTTAGTATTGGTGTTCATGTGTGAACCTACCAATAGACTGATTATTTTCCACTTGTCTACACACACACACACACACACACACACACACACACAC
>SZWC01000075.1:79034-125142 GCA_023375785.1 Penium margaritaceum
CCTTAGCGACTTGGATAGCATAGGGCTTATGACAATGGGCCAGCCAGCAGCTCCATGAAAACCTCTCATATGGAATACTATTGCAAAATACCTCATTTAGGGGCATGTCCACATACAATTTAGGATGATGTGGATTGTCTTGCATGCGTGGCTGGTTTTGTGCTTGCTTTAGGTTAGTTGCGGGGTGCTGATCCAGCTGGGGTCCTGCTGCGAATTTTTTCCACCAGCCGCTCTCAGATTGTTTCCAAAGAGGTCTAGCTTGACCCCAGGGGTGGCAGCAGCCACACCTCATACGTGATGCACAAGGTGGGCCTTGCTCACCATGCTAAGGACTTACTCCACCCAGCCACTCACCACTCATGTTTCATGTTTATAAGCGAGCTTGCAACAAATCCATAGTGTCTCCCTCTCTCCCACTCTCTCAATATCTTGTTCTTTTTTCCTCATATAGTTCTACTAACTACTGGTATCAGAGCAATGTGAGGGAAGAGCTTGTCATCCGCTCCTTACCGCCTCGCCTGTGGGGAGGGTTTGATCCGTGGGACCCAACCGCCGCCATTCTCAGCTGCCGGCATGTCGTGGTGTGCACGCCACACCCCAGCAGCCCTTGAGTGTTGCATCCTCTCAGCACTGCATTCTGCAACAGCACAAGGTTGTGCATCAACACTCAAGCCCTTTCCGTCCTGCTTTCCACCACCACATAGCCCGTTGTGGAGATGGACGAGGCGAAGGGAGGTTGAACCCCTCCAATATCCTAGCAGGCTATCTTACCCGCTCGTCGACCTCCTCTCTTCCGGGACCTTGGCTTCTCTTTGGATGTCCATCCTTTCCTTGCTGCTCCATCTTCTCAGCGGCATTGGTGCGGATTTGGCCACCGCCGCCTTGCTTACAAAATCAGTAGCAACCGTTGCCACCTCTTGGTGCCCCCAGCTGTTGTAACAGCAGCTGCATCACCTGTGGTCACCGCCTCCGTGGTCACGACCATTGTGGCCATCTTCCAGTAGCCATTTTTGTCGGCTCAGCCGCCGACTCCGTATTTACACCACTGGCAGCGGCCATAGCCGCCTCTGGATCTACCCCAGCTNGAGCACCACTTTGTGCACAAACGCATTACGTGTGGTGATATGCGCTTACTTGGTGTTGACATGTGGCAGTAGCGCGCTGAATTTCTCACCAAGGTGCTCTGCAGTGGAAATTTCAATGCTGCCTTACATGTTGTTGGTCTTTTTTCCCTCGTTGGTGATCCTGATTTATGTGTGCCTACCATTGTGGTATCTGTCCCTTCTGTTGTGGATCCTTGTCACCTTATGGCTATGTCACATATGTTAGTATTGGTGTTCATGTGTGAACCTACCAATAGACTGATTATTTTCCACTTGTCTACACACACACACACACACACACACACACACACACACACACACACACACACACACACACAAATATCTATGCAGGAGAGTAATTGAACATGGCTGCCGTTCAAGCCAAGTGGCGCGCTGAAAAAATGGAACACTCAGTTCTACAGAGTTCTTGCCGGCCCTAATCTTGTTGCCTTAGCGACTTGGATAGCATAGGGCTTATGACAATGGGCCAGCCAGCAGCTCCATGAAAACCTCTCATATGGAATACTATTGCAAAATACCTCATTTAGGGGCATGTCCACATACAATTTAGGATGATGTGGATTGTCTTGCATGCGTGGCTGGTTTTGTGCTTGCTTTAGGTTAGTTGCGGGGTGCTGATCCAGCTGGGGTCCTGCTGCGAATTTTTTCCACCAGCCGCTCTCAGATTGTTTCCAAAGAGGTCTAGCTTGACCCCAGGGGTGGCAGCAGCCACACCTCATACGTGATGCACAAGGTGGGCCTTGCTCACCATGCTAAGGACTTACTCCACCCAGCCACTCACCACTCATGTTTCATGTTTATAAGCGAGCTTGCAACAAATCCATAGTGTCTCCCTCTCTCCCACTCTCTCAATATCTTGTTCTTTTTTCCTCATATAGTTCTACTAACTACTGGTATCAGAGCAATGTGAGGGAAGAGCTTGTCATCCGCTCCTTACCGCCTCGCCTGTGGGGAGGGTTTGATCCGTGGGACCCAACCGCCGCCATTCTCAGCTGCCGGCATGTCGTGGTGTGCACGCCACACCCCAGCAGCCCTTGAGTGTTGCATCCTCTCAGCACTGCATTCTGCAACAGCACAAGGNCCCAGGGGTGGCAGCAGCCACACCTCATACGTGATGCACAAGGTGGGCCTTGCTCACCATGCTAAGGACTTACTCCACCCAGCCACTCACCACTCATGTTTCATGTTTATAAGCGAGCTTGCAACAAATCCATAGTGTCTCCCTCTCTCCCACTCTCTCAATATCTTGTTCTTTTTTCCTCATATAGTTCTACTAACTACTGGTATCAGAGCAATGTGAGGGAAGAGCTTGTCATCCGCTCCTTACCGCCTCGCCTGTGGGGAGGGTTTGATCCGTGGGACCCAACCGCCGCCATTCTCAGCTGCCGGCATGTCGTGGTGTGCACGCCACACCCCAGCAGCCCTTGAGTGTTGCATCCTCTCAGCACTGCATTCTGCAACAGCACAAGGTTGTGCATCAACACTCAAGCCCTTTCCGTCCTGCTTTCCACCACCACATAGCCCGTTGTGGAGATGGACGAGGCGAAGGGAGGTTGAACCCCTCCAATATCCTAGCAGGCTATCTTACCCGCTCGTCGACCTCCTCTCTTCCGGGACCTTGGCTTCTCTTTGGATGTCCATCCTTTCCTTGCTGCTCCATCTTCTCAGCGGCATTGGTGCGGATTTGGCCACCGCCGCCTTGCTTACAAAATCAGTAGCAACCGTTGCCACCTCTTGGTGCCCCCAGCTGTTGTAACAGCAGCTGCATCACCTGTGGTCACCGCCTCCGTGGTCACGACCATTGTGGCCATCTTCCAGTAGCCATTTTTGTCGGCTCAGCCGCCGACTCCGTATTTACACCACTGGCAGCGGCCATAGCCGCCTCTGGATCTACCCCAGCTTTTGCACTAGTAGCCACAGCAGGTGCATTCGCCGCTACCTTTGTAGCCACCGCTGTGATCATTACCACTGCCATTATCCTCCGGAGGTCATTGTTGAGGGTGCAGCCGAAGCCTCTACACTGCCAGTAGTGGCTGCAGCCATTGCCTCCTATTGACCTACCCTGGCATTTGCAACAGTAGCTGCAACAACTGTGGGTGCCACTACCGTTGTAGCCGCCGCTGTGGTCACTACCATGCGGCCTCCTTCTGCTGTGCTGCAGGTACCACCGTACCATCGTACCATGGTACACGAGTCTCCAATTGCACCTCTGCTGCACCGGGATCTCCTTGGTGTCATTGCCGCCATCTTGGCAACACTACCAGAGTTTCCGCCCATCTACTCTCTACTTGAAAAGGAGAAGGCCGCCATTAACAAGTCTTATGTGGCATGGTGGGAGGAGGAGGAGTAGAGGGACAAGGCTCACAAGCATTGGCTCCAACATTACATGTATGTGCCAAGCGAGTGTGACTCAGACAAGGCTACCGCAAAGTACGAGTGCAAAGGAGATCAAGCACCAAGTCTTCACGGCCAACAACATCCCAGCCGATGGCTTTGACGAAATCCCAACGACCAACCGCATGCGTGGATTGTCTGTAAGCTCTCCCTCTATCCCCACAATTCCTTCCGTTAGTGGCGCACAACTACCATAGCATTCTCAGTCGCAATCCCAGTTGCACCAGTTGCAGTCGCAAGAGTTGTAGCGACATCAGTTTCAATCAGCACAGCAGCAGTCCCTGCCGCTACCTTTGGCACCAGTTCTTCAGGCGTCTGCAAACCCTATCATGTTTGAGGGTTGAGCGTTTTTTAAGGCCGTCAGACTTCCCTCTGCAATGGTTGAAACAGCAGCAACTGCTGCAGCCACATTTTTAGCCACAACTAGAGTCTCCCATGCGCCCGCAACCACTGCTGGTAGGCGTGCTGAGGAGTTCACCTAGGCAGCCTCCACATGAATACCACTCGCAAGAACTGCTGCGAACGTGGCCACACAAATTTACATGGCAGCAGGACCAGTCACCGCTACTGCTACCACAGCAGCCGCGTCAGCCTCATTTGCTATCTAGTCCATTCAGGTCACCACCCTCTCTCTTGTCGTCTTCACCGCAGCCGCTACCTCTCCCACCACATGTCATTTGTACACCCTCGTTGCAGCGTGTGCAACAATAGCGCCTGTTTCCACAGCCATACTGATAGCCTGCTTGTGCCTCATTGTCAGAGAAGCATCTTGGATCTCTGTTCTTTCTTCGTCCAACACTGCAATGTTGTCACTACTCTTTGTACTGCTGCCTTGTCCTCCATGCTACGCATTCCTCTTTATGCCTCCCATCTCCTGAGTGGGTTTCGCACAGTGCCGTGGCCTGTCCGTAGGTCCCTCTGTATATTTTGGCTTCGTAATTATCTAATCGTCGTCACTTCCCTCTACATACCCATGCCCATTAGGGCATGGGAAACACTATTGATGAATTTTCTGAGTATCCATCCTCATTTCATTTCCATTCATCATGCCTGACCACAAAGCAGTCATCATAGAGCTCCAGGCTCGTCTTGAGCTAGCTCCATCAGGCTCGTCTTGAGCCTGCACATGGCTATCAGCAAGATGGTGATAGCTTGAAAGCTGAGCTTGCTCAAGTAGTGGTTGATCTTTTCGTGTAGCATCATCTCACAACATGTGATCTAACTCCAGTTGTTGCGACTGCTGCTATCGCTGCTGGCACCGCTGGAGCTATAGGCACTGCTAAGGCCGCTGGCTCAAGGGATGTTGCTGTCTCATCCTCCTTTCAGACTACAGCCACTAATGCTACTACAAATCTTTCTGCTGTTACAGCTGCTCTTGCTCGTACAATTGTGCCCATTCCTTGCAAGTGTGAATTTGAGACGGTGCCACCATATTTCACTAATAAGCTCATCTTCTATCCTGGGAGGTGCGTTTTAGAATGCGGGCACAATGTGGGCAGCCTTGGAAGTGTTATTTTCCAACTGACATCACTACTGCCACACCCATTGTCCCCTTGCTCACTAAATCCACACACGCTATCTGTGCATTCATCACTACTGATACTGACAACATAACTGAGGACAAAGTGTTGAAAAATTGTCCCTCCGCATGCCCAAGGGTGGCACCGGGAGGCGCCGGCGAGCCACCAAAGAGAGGAAAATCCTCTCAGTTGAATCTAGTGGCTCAAAGATTGCTCAAAAAACAAAATGGATGATTGCTCCTGGAAGTTGACAAGTCACTTTTTTCCAGTGGAAGTTGAATCACCGGAATCAGACAAGTAACGAGGGAGATATGCGCTTCTAAAGATGGGGTGTGCGCGGCAACTGGGGGATTCAGCCGCAATTCGACTTCCAATAGAAAATCTGCTTGAGTGAGTAACAAAAATGTATCTGGCGAATGATCCTCAAAGGACTACCGAGTCGTTCCATTAGATAGTTCGCTGGAAGTCAGTAGTGGAAATTGTCATTGGGGACTTTGCCAAAATTCTGGCTCGGAGTCCGCAACTTAGTAATACAGTTTGTTACTCAGGGACTGGTAAAATTCTGACTGCAGGTTTGCGGACAGGTTTCAAACCCTGTAAAACCCCATCATCAAACTAAACACAAAAGTGACCGAGGTGCATCAAAACAGTGCAGGGGACCCCTCCATCACATGCAAAGGGATCTGCGCCTCAAGGAGCGGGCTCCGCACGTGAAGGGAAGCATCATGGCGTGTGCACACCATGGAGGCATTAGGTGTTTCCATATTGGGTGAGATCTGCGCATGAGCAAGCATGACTTAGGCTTTGCTTGGTCGAATTCCGCACGGTTTGGTATGTTGGAGAGATCATGAATAGCCCTATAATTGTTCAAATAATGTCCATGTCCAAAAAAGAATGCAAAATGCCGTTATTCCCTTCTTAAAGCTGACTTTCTCTAAATTCCTGCTCACAAAGCGTGAGGCGACCAGAAATCTCATGCTCAGTCTCAGATTCGCCCAAAGGTAGAAGTGAACCACAACAGACGGTCAGACACGTTGGAACTTCCACCACGCAGATTCTCAATAAAGGGTTATGGGCCCACAATACCTGTTGGCACTAGTGGGTGTGGATGTACCCTCAAGGATGCCTAGCTCTTGCTGATGCATGCTACCAGTGTTTGGGGCAGCCAATGGACACCAATGGTGAAGAGTGTGGAGCACAAGGATCACGGATGTGAGTAGGCAGAACATGTCGCATTCAGTAAAACTGAATCGAAACACGTTTTTGTTGGTTAGCATAGTGAGATTAAATCAGATCCTTATAGCCTGTGATCTCAGCTTTCCAACGCATTCAAGCACGCCCAAATTGGAGCAGTAGAACCCCTGCTACAGCTGTCGAAGTAACCCTTGGTGGAGCCGCCCACCTTGCCTTGCATTCTGGGCAACGGGAGGCGCTTCGACGATGACCCGTCGGAGCGCCTTTCCTCGTCCAGAAGTCAAGGAGAAGTTCACCGTGGTCAAGGAGAATTTTCTGGTTACTTCATTCATGCCCCTCGTGCATTTGGAGCTCGTTGGAGACGAACTCGAATCACTGGCATTGGATTATCCCGCCACGCATGGTGGGTACCAGATTCAACCCGCCCAACATCCGAATTTCGGGCTAGGCTAACTTTCTGAATACTCACTCAAATTGAGCGATTCAAAGCTCGATCCTGCATGGAAAAATCCAAGAAATCCAAATATAAAGTCACATAAGATTTTCAACCACTCCTCAGTGGTCAAACCAGGGATTACGATCAATGGCACTCATGGCAAGGGGCACACCATGTCAACAATATCGATCATCTCTGAAACATTTACGCCTTTCACAATGCACCGGATTTTCATCGTGGACAACATCGCTGAGAATTCTTATAACTTGTTGGAGTAGATGTTGCACAAATGGCGTAGAAAGAGACGTAGCCCATCAAGAAGTATGCGGGTGGCCCAGGCTTTGGGCTATGGGGGTGGCAGTTGGGAAAAGAAGTTCTTGTTGAGGCGATGGCTAAGGACAAGGAGAAGCAGGCCTTTGCAAAAAAGAATACGGAAAGCGCTCATGCTCCTTGTGTTGGGGACAGTCGAGTCGCAATAGGGCTACTTCCAAGGCTGTAAGCTGACAAGCGAAGCTTGCCAAACACTCTGGGCCATCCATTAATCTAAGTCGCTCGCAAATAAAACCTTTGTGATGAAGCGGCTCCTTACGGTGAGAATCGAGGAGGGATGTCCTCTGTGCCATGCAGCAGATCAAGTCGCTCGTCTCATAATGCAATGATGTGGAGTAAAATATCAGCAAGCAGTTGTAGACGATGTCCCTTCTCATTGTCCTACCTGACAGTTGGAGGTCAAGCTCACCTATGGTGCGGTCGCAGAGTACATTCGCAACGAGGCTTAGTGGTGGAGTTGCATAGAGGCCTCGTCTACCTCATCAGCCCTTGTCACCAGAACAAGTGGTGGCGGAAGAGAAGCCAAAGGAGGCAGCAAAAAGGGCGGAAGCAAGAAGGGCGCCAAGAAAGGTGTGTGTCGCAACTTTGGCAAGGAGGGCCACTAGGCCCAAGAGTGCCCGGAGGAGGCAAAGGCCGGTGGCAAAAACACCAAAGGTATGTCGCTCCTCAACGAGTGTTCGGCGACAGCCTCATACGTCATATATGCTTCCTTCCAACCGCCAATTACAATGATCAAGGACCCCCAGATTTCTGGTAGCGCCATCAGAAGGATCATTGCACACATGCTGGAGTCGAGTTTCCATTCCATTTGCTAGACCTCTTGCAGCATGTTGTCAAACGACTACAAAAATGCGGGTATTGATTCTCCTTCGCTCACCCTCATTGACATCAACCTTTGGAAGATGAAGAGTCTGTTTGCTAGGGCGTTTGATTAATGCACCCGTGAGAGTTTTGTGTAGGCCTCGGTGGCCGAAGTGCATCCTGTGATGTGGGAGTGTTGAGTCTCGTTAATGGATGTCACAGGTATGGCGAGAGCCATGTTGTTCTTCGTTGTTCATGCTGCAAGGTCAGCCGCATGCGATGCCACTGTCGCATCGGTGGGTGCTGTCTCGGTCCCTTTTAGGATGTCAAGGTAGCCACGCACATTCATGAAAATGTCAAACTACCATTTCCATAAGGGAAACCTGTCCCCGTGAATTTGGACATACCCGCCTCGAGGCGGGCTTGAGTCGGATCTGCCATTTTTGGCACTTGCTCGTCTTCTCTACTTTGCTACTACTCTACTACTCTGTTGTGAATGGATGCATGCATGGTACAAGCTTTTATACTTGTAGAGCTTTGCTAATGCTTCTGCTCGCAGTGGCTCCATAGGAGTCAATCTCAGCCTACAGTCCTACTTGGCGCGTCCTGAGACCGCCAAATGTCATCCTCAAGGTAGGCTCTTGTAAGTTCCCTACAAACTTCCTGTCCCATTTTGGGCCACAAAGAGAACTGTGGCCATTGCAGGGTTTGAACCCGCGACCCATGAGCTCTGGTGCCTGTTCTAACTAGGCCACAAAGGTGTGTTTCCTATGATGATCTCCAAGGGACATACCCATGACGGGCAGTGCATTCCTGGCCTATCTCGGAATAGACTAAGGGGACGTACTCCATAGAGCAGTGCATGCCTTGTCTGTATGTGCAGCCAGCCAGCTAGCCAGTGGACAAGGTGCATATCATTCAACAAAGGTGATGTGGAAGTGGAAGTTATGGTGGGCGGTGGAAAGGAGCTGCGCGTAGTTCATGACGTGTAAGACGTCCCTGGCCTGGCTAACATTTTGAGTGACAATCGCTTGATGGATAACGGGTATGAGGTGCTCTTCCTCAGGAAAGGTGTAGTGGTGCGTAATGGCAATGGCGGCGAGGTCGTACTGGAGGTGAAGCGCGAGGGTGGTCTCATCATCGTGGAGACCAAGGTGATCCCCACGGTATTAGATGTAGCACACTTGCAGGAGTGCGTTGTCAACATGGTCAAGGAAGGAAGCGCTAATCTAGAGCTCTTGCACCAACAGTTGGGGCATTTGGCGCCCGCAACCATTAAGGAGATGGTAAAACGCAAAATGGTGTATGGATTCATCATCAACGGTACAGCAGATGGGGCAACAGATGTAGCGGCGAATAAAAGGTACGAGCCTTGCCTTTTGGGCAAGGTGCGGTGCAAGCTGTTCAACGAGAATGTGGCTCGCGCAAGGGACCTGCTGGAGGTCGTGCACAGCAACGTGTGTGGGCCATTCAAAATGCCATGAAACAACGGCTTGAGATACTTATCACCTTTATTAATGACTGCAGCAGGAAGCTCTTCGTGTACTTCATGATGCGGGAAGGTGAGATCCTGGACCGGCTGAAGAGGTACGTTGCAACGGTGGAGAGGAAGACTGGCCTGAAGGTCAAAGCACTACATAGCGACAATGGCGGAGAGTATGTAGGCTGCAGCGGGTGGATGAAGCAGAGGGCGTCAAGTAGGAACCCACTCTGTCGTACTTGGCACAGTCCAATGGACTGGCGGAGCGGGCGAGCCAGACGCTATTAAACATGGTGCAAACCATGCTTGTGGATGTGGGGTTACCGCGAGGTTTCTGGGCGGAGGATGTGCATACAGCGAGCTATACCATCAACCTCACCCCAACAACAGCACTGAAGGGTAAGGGCGGCTAGAAGACATCACAGGAGGTTTGGAGCGGGTACAAGACAAACGTGGCACACTTGAAGGTGTTTGGATTTAAGGCGTACACGATGGTGCAAGCGACGTAGTGACACAACAGCAAGCTAGAACCGCGGGCAAAGCCGTGCTTGTTCCTTGACTACAAGAGCATATACAAGACGTATCAGTTTTGGAATCCATGCACACAAGAAATCATCCATAGCCATGACTTTGAGTTCGATGAGTAGCACAACTTCAGTAGCAGCAACAACGACAGGAGCATCGTGAACTGTCCAAAAGAGGGGGAGTGGTTTGAGCTCCTTGACTACGAGGAGCCGGTACAAGCGAAGGTCTAGGACGTGCTGTCGGAGCGCGGCGGTGCACTAGAGGCAGCAACCGACGCACAGGACTCCAACGATGATGCAGCTGGGCTGGAGATCCGTTGGAAGGATCCGTCTGAGGTACTACCGGTGCCAAAGCGCGCACTCCCAACGGAGTTCAAGTCAGGCATCGGAGTAAAATCCTTCCTTCACACCACTCATCTAGTTAACATATTGCCGGAGCGCAAGAGACCCTCAAGGGGCCATCTGGTTGATGTCTCACAAGAGCGAGGGGAGTCAAAAGGATCGCAGCAGAGCGACGAGGCGCCACCAAAACTGTCGTGTCACAAGAGGAGGCAGCAGAGAGTGGGGAAGCACTTCGACGCAGGCCCCGGCCGATGGATCGGCATGACGCGGTGCATGCTCGCTGCATCAACAGAGTAAACTACCGTGCAAGAGGCACTTTTACGGCCCAAGGGGGGGCGTGGGATGCTGCCATCAAGTCAGAGTTTGCGTCCATTGCTCAAAACGACACATGGGAGCTAGTTTGACAGGCCGAAAGATGCCGTGGTCATCGGCTCAAAGTGGGTCTTCAAGACCAAGTTCATAAAAGGTGTGGTGGAAAAATACAAGGCGTGGCTAGTGGCAAAGGGGTACGCACAGCGTAAGGGCGAGCACTACGATGAGACGTTTGCTCCCATCGCCAAGTGCACAAGAATCCAGATGTTCCTTCATGTGGCAGCCGCAAAGGACATGGAGCTCCACTAGATGAAAGTGAAAATGGCCTTCCTCAACGCCATCATCGACAAACAAATCTACATGGAGGTACTGGAATTATGTTGCTTACACACCTTTGCCCACGGAGGGCAAGGTGTGCAAGCTGCGTAAGTCCTTGTGCCGGCTAAAACAATCACCTCAATGCTGGTACCCACAGATGGGTAGATTCATGGTAAAGCTCGACTTCAAGCGCTATGAGGTAGATCACAGCATGTACGTGTGGCACAGCAAGAAGCTCCATTGGATTGTTGCATTTTATGTGGATGATCTGATCATGTGCTCCTCCGACTTGCCGAGCCATAGCAGCTGAAAGAGCAGGTCAGTAGCAGGTCCCAGATGTTAGACATAGGGGAAGCTGGAGTTCTACCTCGGGATGAGCATCATGTGGAACCAGTGGAGCGCATGCTTGAGCTGGGGTAGGCCAAATACGTGGCCAAGGTGCTTAAGTTGTACTGCATGGAGGACTGCAAACCAGTCGGCAGTCCTGTCACCACCAATATGAACTGAGAGCGGCAATGGCACTGCAAACAGAAGAAGACCGGAAGGACATGGCAGGGGTGCCCTATGAATCGACGGTGGGCCAATTGAGCATGTATGTGGCAGAGTAACCTACAGAACCAGTGCCTACATCACTGTGCTATTGTTGTAGTCTCCACTGTCGTGTCATCTTCCTCAGCCTCCACCTCCTCATCCTCCTCCGGCACCACCTCAACCTCGGTTGGTGGTTCTCATGCCACCATTGGTGCGGGCCGAGGTCGTGGGGGTGGGGGTCGTGGTGGTGGTGTTGGCCATGGTGGGGAGCATGGGGGCAGAGGTCGGGGCAATTCTTCTTCTACCTCCAACTCCCTCATTACCACTTGTTGGTACTGCGACCAGACTAGCCATTCTGCCCTCAAGTGTCCCCACCCACCAGATGATTCCCGCTTGCCCGATACCATGCATGCACAGTGGGCACAGACTACCAAAGCATCCGGCCTATCTACCAGCTCCTCATCTCCATCTTCCACCGGATCTGCCAGTGCATCATCTCTCTCTGGCTTCTCATAAGCCTCTGCCACTTCTCATCAGCTTCACCATGTCGCTACCCAATCTTTTGGCACTGTTGGGCCTCTCTGGCTTCCTCCCCCTAGTCAAGCTTCATACAACATGCCACCATCAGCCTACTATGCACCTCTCTCCTGGCTACGTCATGGTGATCTCTCGTGTGGTGACTACTACAACAATGGCCACCGCGATGATCTCCATGCCACCTGAGTGCAGCCTGGAGAAGACCCTCAGTGACCTCCTTTGTCTTCGTGACAAGGGAGGTGAGAGTGTTCTTGGGGCCGCATCTCTCCATGCATTTCAGGCCGATTCTCTATGGACTGCTGGCTCTAGGGTGCCAGAGGGAACATTGCCTGTTGAAGTCCCTTTGGTTTGTCTTGCTCCCACATTGTCTTACCGTGTTTGGCCAGTCTCCCTCTCCTGTCTTTGGTACTATAAATTTCTCTCTCGTTCTGCCGTCGGCTCATTCCTCCTCTTGTTTCTGGCTCATAGACTCTGGCGCCACTCATCACATAACGTTTTGTCATTCTACAATTGTCTCCCTTGGTCCTTTTGGTTCTGTCCTCTTTGTCTGTACTAGCTTAGGCCAGTTGCTTGCCGTCCATGGTGTTGGTGTCTTGGGTTTTGTTGGGCCCGGAGGAAACTTGTAATTGCTAGATGTGCTGTATGTGCCTGACCTTGAGGTCAGCCTGCTGTCCGTGACCACCCTTGATGACCGGGGCATGGACTTTGTGACCAGCCTAGGTGTTGGCACTGTCCTATTACAGTCCTCCGGTCGTGTCATGCCGTGTGGTCTTTGTTGCGATCATCTGTTTTGTGTTCCACTTTATCTCTGTTCTTCTTCCACTGCCTATGCCTTTATCCATGTGACGCGGTTGTCGTCTCCACAGAACACACACCTTCTGCATCATTGTCTTTGTCACATTCATACCACCGCCATCAACAGCCTGCTATGCATGAGTGCTCCACATGGTCTTGATCCTGCTTTCTTCACACCCTCTTGCATGTCCGATTGCCGTGACTATGCTCAAGGCAAGATACATCGCTCTTATTTATCCACCTCTCACCATGTCACCTCTCATCCTCTCAAAAATTTTCACACTGATGTCATGGGTCCGCTTCCTCATTACTTTCTTGGTGGCCTTGGCTACTATGTTCTGTGTGTGACTGGTGACTTCTCTTGTTTTTGCAACATCTTTGCACTGCGTCACAAGGTTGATGTCACTGATGTGCTTGAGGATTGTCTTCCTCAAGTGGAAGGTGCACGCCATCGTCAGCTGCGTGTTTTTTTTTTACTGTGGTGGTGAATACTTTGATATCATGTCGCACTTTCTAACATCCTTTGGGGTGTGTATGGTCATGTGCTCCCTGCACACCCTACGAAAATGGTGTTTCTGAACATTGGAACCGTACCCTTGCTGATGGTGTTGGCTCTCTTTTTGCTGAGTTTGATCCTCCTCCTCTCTTTGCCTTCGAGGCCATGTCATGCATGATCTGGTTGTGGAACCGCGTTCCCCATGGATCTCTCATTTGCAACATTACGTGCTACAAGAGCTGGACTAGTCCTCATGCTGATCTTCACTTGGCTTACATCTGGAAATGTCTTGTTGTGGTCTGGCTTCTAGATGGCATGCGTGATAGCAAATTTTCCAGTCGGGTCGTCTTTCTTGGCGTTTCTTCCCAGACCAAGGCCTGGCGTTTTGGGATCCATCTCATTGTTGTGTCATCGACTCTCTTGATGTACTCTTTGTTGATTCTGTCTTCGATCTTGGCCGTTTTCCCATTACTAACACCCTTGCCCCGTTCTATTGTTTGAGGAGGGTGGGCGTCTCTCCTCAGGTCATTCCTATCGCCTCCTTGGATAATGGCAACAGTGTTGATGGTGCCCCTCACACTCTGAAAATGATGCAGCTCTCAACGTCTCCCCATTTGTTTCCTCTGATGGGGGCTCTATTTCCTTGGTCCCATCCTCTCCAACTGGCTCTTTGTCCATTCCTCCCTTTGTTGAGTGGTCCTCTCTTCCTACACCGTCCACTGACCAGTCCCATGTGTCCTTGTTAGTCCCTCCTTCTATCACTGTTCAGTCCCCCGTGGCTCCCATCATCACCGAATCCGGTCATTCCTGTCTTTCCATCCCCCGAGCCCTACACTCGCGGGGAACGGCTTTGTGCCTTTCCTTCCCATAGTGACGTTGTGCCAGGTGACCTAGGTCTGCATGCATTGGGTCTCGTTACCAGTGCCTTGGATGGTCTTGGATTCAACGTCATGCACCCTGGCACAGCTCCTCGCTACTCTCTCATCTTTGAGGAGTTCCAAAGAGCCATTAATACCTCTGTGGTGGGCTACGCCGCTGCCTATTTTTCTGCCAGTGGCCTCTCCCTTTTAGGCCCTGGGCCCTCTACCGTGTGTGATGCCCACGAAGCCATCGACTCATCTCTCTGGGAGACATCCATGAAGGAGGAGCTAGATGCTCTTCAAGAGCCTGGAATGTATGAGCAGGTAGACTTACCGCCTGTTGGCAAAGTTGTCTCAGCACGGTGGGTATTTTGACGCAAGTTAAAGCCCGATGGTGTTTTTGATGGTTATAAGGAACATCTCACCACCAAGGGGTTCTTGCAAATCTGTGGAGTGGACTTTGATGAGACATTTGCACCCGTTGGACGCTACACCACTGCCCGTGCCCTCCTCAAACTAGTGGTATACCATGACTAGAAACTCAAACAGATGGATGTGAACAATGCCTTTCTGCATGGCACCATGGATGAGGAGATATACTTGGTGCAGTTACCTGCTTTTACCAATGGAAGCAACAAGGTCTGGCAACTTTCAGGCCATGTATGGACTGAAGCAATCCTCTCGTTGCTGGAATTTGGAGATCAATGCTACTTTTGAGAGGTGTGGGTACTGCTGCAATACGGTCGACCATGCACTACTCCTTGGTCCTCAGTTTCCCCCCGTTGTTGTCTTCCTCGTCTATATTGATGGCTTGCTCATTGCCTTTCCAAGTCCCTCTGCTTTGCATTCTGTAAAGTTTCTTCTGCAGTCAGTCTAAAAACTGAAGGAACTTGGCCCCGCTCGATTGTTCCTTGGCATGGAGCTCGGACGGGACTGTCCAACCCGCACACTGCATGTGCATCAAGCTGCCTACATCTGCAATCTTGGTTAGTGCTTTGCTCCCTGCTTGCTGCCATTCCATCAACCTCTACACCCATGATCCTAGCTGGTCAGAGACTTCTGATAACACCTGATGTGGCTCAGCTTGGGGTGGAGGGGGGGTCGAGGTCCCTAACTATGTTTGAGTTATCAGCTCAATGATGTATCTTGCTACGATGGCGCGCGCAGACGTGTTCTCTGTCAAGTACTTGGCACAATTCTCTTAGTGCCCATGGCAGCATCATCTTAAGGTTGCACTTTGCGTTGTTTGATACGCACTCTGGACAGCACGTTTTGGGTTATGCTACAAAGAACAACCCTCCATAGTTGTCTTTGGATACACCAATAGCGACTGGGCTCATGACACTGATGCACGCAGTTGGTCAGGCTATGCCTTTTTGGTTGGAGACTCTATTGTGTCTTGGACAAGTGGCAAACAGTGTGGCATTGCACGAACCGCCAGCAAAGACGAGTGCGTTGTTCGTGGCTCAGGTACATGTGAAATGTTTTGGTTGTTCCGCCTCTTGCAGCAGCTTTGCATGCCCATTGGTTGCATCACTCTTCCCTGCTACAACCAAAGGTTAGAGGTCATTGCTCAAAATCACGGTATTCACCACTCACGCATCAAGCACATCAATGAGTCCATGCGACGTAGTGGCAGAGGCAAACATTTCAGCCAATGCCTCTCGCTTTGGTGGGCAAGGTGCAAGCTCTTGCTCGGGTCAAGGGAACATCGGAAGTGGTGGCAGTGGAGGAAAAGGCAATGGTGGTGGAAAGAGTTCCAAGATGCTCGGCAACTATCACAACTATGGAAAGGCTGGGCACTGGGCTAGGGACTGCCGTAGTCCAAAGAAAGAAGGCCGGAACAAGGTTGGGAAGGAGAAGAAAGAGCTCACCAACATGATGGCTGAAGGGTTGCCCATGAAGGGGGCAACAGTCCTTAGGCCTGGGGCATTCGCCCTTGACTCGGGAACCAACCACTACTCCTTAAAAGAGAAAGGTGGATTTTTCTCCATGGCCAAATGTGACATGCGCATCAAGTGTGCAAACGACGGTGTCGTCCAAGCCATGGGCGAAGGGGAAAAGGTGATCACGTTCAACATGAATGGTGCCGAGAAGGAGGTCAATCTGCAAAAGGTGGTGTACATGCCCTCCTACGCAGTGAACCTGCTGTCGGTCTCACAAATCACCGACAAAAACATGACCGTGGTATTCACCAACAAGGAAATAGAGGCCCTAAAAACAAGGACATTAAGACAATGCACACCAAAGATGACCTCATGATTCAAGTTCCAAGAGTCGACGGCCTCTACATGCTTCAAACCAAAGTCACCAAGGCGTCGGATGAGGGACTAGCACGTGCCACGGAGAGAGTGGCACCAAAGCCAAAGGATGCACTGCCGGCGACCGCTGCGGTCGCCACATCATCCAAGGACACTGATGCTGAGCTGTGGCTATGGCAATTTGGCCACTTGGCCATCAGCACGGTGCAGAAGATGCAGGAGCAAGAGGTGGTCCACGGAATGGATGGGTGCATCATGAAGCATGGAGAAGGGTGTACATTGTGTGAACCATGCCTCCAAGCAAAGGCAAAGAAAAAGCCGTTTGGCAGAGGAGGTCAACGAGCAGAGAATGTCTTGGACCTGATCTACAGTGACGTGTGCGGACCCTTCCGCACGACGTCTAATGGAGGAAGCAAGTACTTCCTGACCTTCATCGACGACCACAGCTGCAAGTTGTGGATCTACTTCCTCAAAACCAAGGGAGAGGTCAAGGAGAAGCTTCTCGAGTTCGTCGCCATGGTAGAACGACAAACATCCAAGAAGACGAAGACACTCCGAATTGAGAACGGAGGTGAGTATGAGGCATGCAAGCCTTGGCTCAAGCATCAAGGCATCCGCCACAAGCAAACCACCCCTTATAACCCCCAAAACACGGGGTGGCCGAGAGGATGAACCAGACCCTGCTCGACATGGTGCGAAGTATGCTCTTTGACGCCGAGCTCCCACCTCACTTCTGGGCTAAAACAACAACAATGGCCTGCTACCTCTTGAACCTCACACCAGAAACCGTCTTACGGAAACGTGGAAAGGAGCAAGAAAAGTAGCTCAAGACCCCATAGGAAGCATGGTCGGGAAAGAAACCCAACGCTTCTCATTTGAAGGTGTTTGGGTCAACTGCATGGGTGAAGATCCAGTTGGGAGAAGGTGGAGGCAAGCCGGACGCAAGTTCCAAGAAGTGCATCATAGTTGGGTACGACATGACACACAAAGCCTATCGGCTTTGGGACCAAGTAGTAGGCAAACTTGTGAGGAGCTACAACATCAAATTTGATGAACACACCCTTGGAAAGGGAGAGCTACTGAACCCAAATTTTGCTCCCCAGGCGGAAGAGCGGATAGTTTTGCTTGAGTCCGGAGAACAAGCACCCGACAACTGGCTCGCCTTGCCAGCAGGTGGTGGGAATGGGAGAGCAGGTACGAAGGATGACGCAACATCTGACATGGACGTGGATACCAAGGCATCCGGGGCTTCCAAGTCTGACTTGGAGTCTGACGACTCTTCCAACGACGACGATGACACACCACAACCTGTGGTAGCACCAGCAGCAAAGCAGGAAGCCGCACTAGTACCCTGGTGAATGGGTGCTGGTGGATAGACCCGACAAGGCCCACGTGGTGGGATCCAAGTGGGTCCTCCAAGTGAGGAAGAAGCAAGATGGCAGAATAAAAAAGTTCAAGGCCAGGGTAGTGGCAAAGGGGTTTTATCAATGCCCGGGCTCTGAGTACGACAAGACATTCATGCCTGTTGTAGCCTTTGCCTCCATCCACTCTCTCCTCACCATTGTAGCCGCAAAGAACCTGGACATATGCTAGATGGATGTCACGAAAGCTTTCCTTTAAGAGAAATTTGACAAGGAACTACTGATGGAGAAACCTGAAGGATTCAAAGCTCCCAAGGGCAAGGTGTGCAAGTTGGTGAAAACGCTTTACGGGCTGAAACAAGCCCCAAGGATGTGGTACAAAGAGATGGACAGTTTCATGACCAGTCTCTCCTTCGTGCATTGCCAGAATTACTCGAGCATGTATGTTCACCATGATGGGAGAGGGCTGATGCTAGTTGCACTATATGCGGATGATCTAATCATCTGCTTGTCTTGGGTCAAGCTGTTGGATGAATTGAAGTCGGACCTCAGCAAAAGGTTCAAGATGAAGGACATGGGTCCTCTCAAGTACTACCTCGGGATTGCCATCCACCGCAACCGAGCAGTAGGCACCATCAAACTCAACCAAACCAAATACATCGGTGAGATACTGAAGCGCTACCACATGGAAGACTGCAAACCTGTTGGCACCCTAATGACGACCGATATAAAGCTGATGGCCTCCATGTCGTCAAGCAATGAAGCAGAACAAAGGGAGATGAAAGACATCCCCTACCAGTCCGCCATGGGTAGCATCATGTACGCCATGGTAGGGACTCGTCCGGACATCTGCTATGCTGTGGGACAAGTGAGCAGGTTTGTGGCCAACCCAGGGCCACAACATTGGCAGGCAGTCAAGCGCATCTTGTGCTACCTGTAGAAGACGCGTCACATGGGCCTCGTCCTTGGAGGCCAAGAAGGTACGGACCCCCTACGCTTGAAGTTCTACACCGACGTCTACTGGGGAGGAAATCTTGACGACCGCAAATCCGCTCTTGGATACGTGTGCATCTTGAATGGCGCTACAGTCTCATGGGTTGACAGGAAGCAGGATTGTGTTTTCGTGTCCACAGCTAAGGTAGAGTACGTTGCTGTGTCTGAGTTGTGCAGGGAGACTTAGTGGCTGCACAGCTTGTTTGGCAAAGTGACATTGTCACAAAAGGACGCCACGGTTGTACACGTGGAAAACATGAGCGTCATATCAATGGCTGAAGACGAGATCGTCTCCCGGTGAACAAAGCACATCGACGTAGGTTACCACTACTCACGTGACCTGGTCATGAAGAACATGGTGGAATTATAGCACTGCGGAGCCAAGAGCATTCTTGTTGATTGCATGACCAAGCCGCTGGAGAGCAACTTGCACTATGTAGGCATTCCTGGTTTTGGCATGAGGAGTGCAGCAGAGTAAGGGTGAGCCACAAGTTATTGATGGAGCCCACTGAACAACAGATGGACTGAGGTGCAAGGGAGAGATTTGTTGAATGATATGCACCTTGTCGACTGGCTAGCTGACTGGCTGCATGGACAGACAAGGCTTGCACTGCTCTATGGAGTATGTCCCCTTGGTCTGTTCTGAGATAGGCCAGGAATGTACTACCCGTAATGGGTATTTCCCTTGGAGATCATCATAGGAAACATACTTTTTGTGGCCTAGATGGAACAGGCACCGGAGCTCATGGGTTGCGGGTTCAAATCCCGCGATGGCCACAGTTTTCTTTCTGGCCCAAAATGGTACAGGAAGCTTCTAGGAAGCTTACTAGAGCCTGCCTTGAGGATGGCACTTGGCGGTCTCAGGACGTGCCATGTAGGGCTGTAGGTTGATGTTGACTTCTGCGGAGCCACTGCAAGCAGAAGCATTAGCAAAGCTTTGCAAGTATAAAATCTTGTACCCTGTATGCATCCATTTACAGTTCTTGCCTTTGAGACTCCTCACAGAGTGTCCAACCGAGGGTAGACACTAAAGACCTTCATGCGGACTTCGTGAGGTTGCAAACAGAACAAACCTAAAGTGTGGATCCCTCGTTCGAGGGTGACATGTTTTCTTGGTTCCAATACCAAGAGCGGTTTGCGGCTTCCCATGTTGGGACCCATTTTCTAGACCGTTCCTATCCGGCGCATTGACAACCTTGGCCAGGCGCAGGCTCAAATTTGTCGTTTGCGGCCACTATTGACTTGGAGGACTTCTCGTAGTTGACGATCTCACCTTCTCGACCTGGGTCTGCTCCTCGCCCCGGAATCCAGGCACCGCTTGTTTTCCTTCTTAAGGAAGTGGTTCTTGTTGCCGTTGAGGAGCGACATACCTTTGGTGTTTTTGCCACCGGCCTTTGCCTCCTCCGGGCACTCTTGGGCCTAGTGGCCCTCCTTGCCAAAGTTGCGACTCACACCTTTCTTGGCGCCCTTCTTGCTTCCGCCCTTTTTGTTTCCTCCTTTGGCTTCTCTTCCGCCACCACTTGTTCTGGTGACAAGGGCTGATGAGGTAGACGAGGCCTCTATGCAGCTCCACCACTAAGCCTCGTTGCGAATGTACTCTGCGACCGCACCATAGGTGAGCTTGACGTCCAACTATCAGGTAGGGCAATGAGAAGGGACATCGTCTACAATTGCGTGTTGATATTTCACTCCACATCATTGCATTATGAGACGAGCGATTTGATCTACTACATGGCACAGAGGACATCCCTCCTTGATTCTCACCGTAAGGAGCCGCTTCATCACAAAGGTTTTATTTGCGAACGACTTCGATTAATGGATGGCCCAGATTTTTTGGCAAGCTTTGCTTGTCAGCTTACAGCCTTGGAAGTAGCCCTATTGCGACTCGACTGTCCCCAACACAAGGAGCATGAGCGCTTTCCGTATTCGTTTTTGCAAAGGCCTGCTTCTCCTTGTCCTTAGCCATTGCCTCAACAAGAACTTCTTTTCCCAACATGACATCCAATAGCCCCTTATGCGTGAGGTGCAGCTCAAACTGCCACCTCCATAGCCCAAAGCCTGGGCCACCCGCGTACTTCTTGATGGGCTACGTCTCTTTCTATGCCATTTGTGCAACATCTACTCCGACAAGTTATAAGAATTCTCAGCGATGTTGTCCACGATGAAAATCCGGTGCATTGTGAAAGGCGTAGACGTTTCAGAGATGATTGATATTGTTGACATGGTGTGCCCCTTGCCATGAGTACCGTTGATCGTAATCCCTGGTTTAACCACTGAGGAGTGGTCGAAAAGCTGACGTGACTTTATATTTGGATTTCTTGGATTGTTCCATGCAGGATCGAGCTTTGAATGGCTCGATTTGAGTGAGTATTCAGAATGTTAGCCTAGCCCGAAATTTGGGTGTTGGGCGGGTGAAATCTGGTACCCACCATGAGTGGCGGGATAATCCAAAGCCAGTGATTCGAGTTCGTCTCCAACGAGCTCCAAATGCACGAGGGGCATGAATGAAGTAACCAGAGGACTCTCCTTGACCAGGGTGAACTTCTCCTTGACTTCTGGGCAAGGAAAGGCACTCCGACGGGTCATCGTCGAAGCGCCTCCCGTTGCCCAGAATGCAAGGCAAGGTGGGCGGCTCCACCAAGGGTTACTTTGACAGCTGTAGCAGGGGCTCTACTACTCTGATTTGGGCGTGCTTGGATGCGTTGGAAAGCTGAGATCACAGGCTATAAGGATCTGATTTAATCTCACTATGCTAACCAACAAAAACGTGTTTTGATTCAGTTCTACTGAATGCGACATGTTCTGCCTACTCACATCCATGATCCTTGTGCTCCACACTCTTCACCATTGGTGTCCATTGGCTGCCCCAAACACTGGTAGCATGTATCAGCAAGAGCTAGGCATCCTTGAGGGTACATCCACACCCACTAGTGCCAACAGGTATTGTGGGCCCATAACCCTTTATTGAGAATCTGTGTGGTGGAAGTTCCAACGTGTCTGACCGTCTGTTGTGGTTCACTTCTTCCTTTTGGGCGAATCTGAGACTGAGCATGAGATTTCTGGTTGCCTCACGCTTTGTGAGCAGGAATTTAGAGAAATTCAGCTTTAAGAAGGGAATAATAGCATTTTGCATTCTTTTTTGGACATGGACATTATTTGAACAATTATAGGGCTATTCATGATCTCTCCAACATACCAAACCGTGCGGAATTCGACCAAGCATAGCCTAAGTCATGCTTGCTCATGCGCAGATCTCACCCAATATGGAAACACCTAATGCCTCCATGGTGCGCACATGCCATGACGCTTCCCTTCACGTGCGGAGCCCCCTCCATGAGGCGCAGATCCCTTTGCATGTGATGGAGGGGTCCCCTGCACTGTTTTGATGCACCTCGGTCACTTTTGTGTTTAGTTTGATGATGGGGTTTGACAGGGTTTGAAACCTGTCCGCAAACCTGCAGTCAGAATTTTACCAGTCCCTGAGTAACAAACTGTATTACTAAGTTGCGGACTCCGAGCCAGAATTTTGGCGAAGTCCCCAATGACAATTTTCACTACTGACTTCCAGCGGACTATCTAATGGAGCGACTCGGTAGTCCTCTGAGGATCATTTGCCAGATATATTTTTATTACTCACTCCGGCAGATTTTCTATCGGAAGTCAAATTGCGGCTGACTCCCCCAGTTGCCGCACACACCCCAACTTTAGAAGCGCATATCTCCTTCGTTACTTGTCTGATTCCGGTGATTCAACTTCCACTGGAAAAAAGTGACTTGTCAACTTCCAGGAGCAATCATCCATTTTGTTTTTTGAGCAATCTTTGAGCCACTAGATTCAACTGAGAGGATTTTCCTCTCTTTGGTGGCTCGCCGGTGCCTCCCGGTGCCACCCTTGGGCATGCGGAGGGACCATTTTTCAACACTTTGTCCTCAGTTATGTTGTCAGTATCAGTAGTGATGAATGCACAGATAGCGTGTGTGGATTTAGTGAGCAAGGGGACAATGGGTGTGGCAGTAGTGATGTCAAGTGGAAAACAACACTTCCAGAGCTGCCCACATTGTGCCCACGTTCTAAAACGCACCTCCCAGGATAGAAGATGAGCTTATTAGTGAAATATGGTGGCAGAGTCTCAAAGTCACACTTGCAAGGAATGGGCACAAGGGTACGAGCAACAGCAGCTGTAACAGCAGAAAGATTTTTAGTAGCATTAGTGGCTGTAGTCTGAAAGGAGGATGAGACAGCAACATCCCTTGAGCCAGCGGCCCTAGCAGTGCCTAAAGCTCTAGCGGTGCCAGCAGCGATAGCAGCAGTAGCAACAACTGGAGTAAGATCACATGTTGTGAGATGATGCTACACAAAAAGATCAACCACTACTTGAGCAAGCTCAGCTTTCAAGCTATCACCATCTCGCTGATAGCCATGTGCAGGCTCAAGACGAGCCTGATGGAGCTAGCTCAAGACGAGCCTGGAGCTCTACAATGACTGGTTCGTGGTCAGGCATGATGAATGGAAGTGAAATGAGGATGGATACTCAGAAAATTCATCGATAGTGTTTCCCATGCCCTAATGGGCATGGGTATGTAGAGGGAACTGACGACGAGTAGATAATTACGAAGCCAAAATATACAGAGGAACCTACGGACAGGCCACGGCATTGTGCAAAACCCACTCAGGGGATGGGAGGCGTAAAGAGGAATGCGTAGCATGGAGGACAAGGCAGCAGTACAAAGAGTAGTGACAACATTGCAGTGTTGGACGAAGAAAGAACAGAGATCCAAGATGCTTCTCTGACAATGAGGCACAAGCAGGCTATCAGTATGGCTGTGGAAANTTACGAAGCCAAAATATACAGAGGGACCTACGGACAGGCCACGGCACTGTGCGAAACCCACTCAGGAGATGGGAGGCATAAAGAGGAATGCGTAGCATGGAGGACAAGGCAGCAGTACAAAGAGTAGTGACAACATTGCAGTGTTGGACGAAGAAAGAACAGAGATCCAAGATGCTTCTCTGACAATGAGGCACAAGCAGGCTATCAGTATGGCTGTGGAAATAGGCGCTATTGTTGCACACGCTGCAACAAGGGTGTACAAATGACATGTGGTAGGAGAGGTAGCGGCTGCGGTGAAGACGACAAGAGAGAGGGTAGTGACCTGAATGGACTAGATGGCAAATGAGGCTGACGCGGCTGCTGTGGTAGCAGTAGCGGTGACTGCTCCTGCTGCCATGTAAATTTGTGTGGCCACGTTCACAGCAGTTCTTGCGAGTGGTATTCATGTGGAGGCTGCCTAGGTGAACTCCTCAGCACGCCTACCAGCAGTGGTTGCGGGCGCATGGGAGACTCTAGTTGTGGCTAAAAATGTGGCTGCAGCAGTTGCTGCTGTTTCAACCATTGCAGAGGGAAGTCTGACGGCCTTAACAAACGCTCAACCCTCAAACATGATAGGGTTTGCAGACGCCTGAAGAACTGGTGCCAAAGGTAGCGGCAGGGACTGCTGCTGTGCTGATTGAAACTGATGTCGCTACAACTCTTGCGACTGCAACTGGTGCAACTGGGATTGCGACTGAGAATGCTATGGTAGTTGTGCGCCACTGACGGAAGGAATTGTGGGGATAGAGGGAGAGCTTACAGACAATCCACGCATGCGGTTGGTCGTTGGGATTTCGTCAAAGCCATCGGCTGGGATGTTGTTGGCCGTGAAGACTTGGTGCTTGATCTCCTTTGCACTCGTACTTTGCGGTAGCCTTGTCTGAGTCACACTCGCTTGGCACATACATGTAATGTTGGTGCCAATGCTTGTGAGCCTTGTCCCTCTACTCCTCCTCCTCCCACCATGCCACATAAGACTTGTTAATGGCGGCCTTCTCCTCGTCAAGTAGAGAGTAGATGGGTGGAAACTCTGGTGGTGTTGCCAAGATGGCGGCAATGACACCAAGGAGATCCCGGTGCAGCAAAGGTGCTATTGGAGACTCGTATACCATGGTACAATGGTACGGTGGTACCTGCAATACAGCAGAAGGAGGCCGCATGGTACTGACCACAGCGGCGGCTACAACGGTAGTGGCACCCGCAGTTTTTGCAGCTCCTGTTGCAAATGCCAGGGTAGGTCAATAGGAGGCAATGGCTGCAGCCACTACTGGCGGTGTAGAGGCTTTAGCTGCACCCTCAACAATGGCCTCCGGAGGATAATGACAGTGGTAATGATCACAGCGGTGGCTACAAAGGTAGCGGTGACCGCAGCTGCTGTGGCTACTATTGCAAAAGCAGGGGTAGATCCAGAGGTGGCTATGGCCGCTGCCACTGGTGTAATCACGGAGTCGGCGGCTGAGCCCACAAAAATGGCCACTGGAAGATGGCCACAATGGTCGTGACCACGGAGGCGGTGACCACAGGTGATGCAGCTGCTGTTACAACAGCTGGGGGCACCAAGAGGTGGCAACGGTTGCTACTGATTTTGTAAGCAAGGCGGCGGTGGCCAAATCCGCACCAATGCCGCTGAGAAGATGGAGCAGCAAGGAAAGGATGGACAGCCAAAGAGAAGCCAAGGTCCCGGAAGAGAGGAGGTCGACAAGCGGGTAAGATAGCCTGCTAGGATATTGGAGGGGTTCAACCTCCCTTCGCCTCGTCCATCTCCACAACGGGCTATGTGGTGGTGGAAAGCAGGACGGAAAGGGCTTGAGTGTTGATGCACAACCTTGTGCTGTTGCNGGATGCAACACTCAAGGGCTGCTGGGGTGTGGCGTGCACACCACGACATGCCGGCAGCTGAGAATGGCGGCGGTTGGGTCCCACGGATCAAACCCTCCCCACAGGCGAGGCGGTAAGGAGCGGATGACAAGCTCTTCCCTCACATTGCTCTGATACCAGTAGTTAGTAGAACTATATGAGGAAAAAAGAACAAGATATTGAGAGAGTGGGAGAGAGGGAGACACTATGGATTTGTTGCAAGCTCGCTTATAAACATGAAACATGAGTGGTGAGTGGCTGGGTGGAGTAAGTCCTTAGCATGGTGAGCAAGGCCCACCTTGTGCATCACGTATGAGGTGTGGCTGCTGCCACCCCTGGGGTCAAGCTAGACCTCTTTGGAAACAATCTGAGAGCGGCTGGTGGAAAAAATTCGCAGCAGGACCCCAGCTGGATCAGCACCCCGCAACTAACCTAAAGCAAGCACAAAACCAGCCACGCATGCAAGACAATCCACATCATCCTAAAGTGTATGTGGACATGCCCCTAAATGAGGTATTTTGCAATAGTATTCCATATGAGAGGTTTTCATGGAGCTGCTGGCTGGCCCATTGTCATAAGCCCTATGCTATCCAAGTCGCTAAGGTAACAAGATTAGGGCCGGCAAGAACTTTGTAGAACTGAGTGTGCCATTTTTTCAGTGCGCTACTTGGCTTGAACGGCAGCCATGTTCAATTACTCTCCTGCATAGATATTTGTGTGTGTGTGTGTGTGTGTGTGTGTGTGTGTGTGTGTAGACAAGTGGAAAACAATCAGTCTATTGGTAGGTTAACACATGAACACCAATACTAACATATGTGACATAGCCATAAGGTGACAAGGATCCACAACAGAAGGGACAGATACCACAATGGTAGGCACACATAAATGAGGATCACCAAAGAGGGAAAAAAGACCAACAACATTTAAGGCAGCATTGAAATTTCCACTGCAGAGCACCTTGGTGAGAAAGTCAGCGCGCTACTGCCACATGTCAACACCAAGTAAGCGCATATCACCACACGTAATGCGTTTGTGCACAAAGTGGTGCTCAATGATGATGTGTTTTGTGTGAGTTTGATGCATGCCATTGTACTCAACGATGCAATGTGTGCTGCCATTGTCACAGTGAAGCGTGATGCAGTGGATGGAGTGGCACAATTTCTCCATGAGATGGAACAAGCATGTTCTCTCTCAAATGACGGCACCCAAGGCAACATACTCAGCTTCAATCAAGCTGCGCATGGCGTAACCTTGCTCTCTGCTTTTCCAAGAGACATTAGTGGCACAAATGAGGAACATATATCCTGATTGGTTATGTTTATTGCGATCTTGGACCCAATCATTGTTCATGTACCCATCAAGCATGACAGAGGGCTGTGGAAGAAAGCACAATCCAAGACAAGGGGTGGATGCAACGTAGTGGACGGCACATAAATATGCCTCCAGATGAAGGAGATGCAGGTACGAGGAGAACTAGGACAAGAAGTTGACCATAATTGCAGCATCCACATACGTTGTGGTACCAAGGAACATCAGAGACCCAATATATTGAAGGTACGTTGTGACATCGATGGGCTCCCCAACCTGAGCAGGTTCAACTGTCTTAAATAACCGCCATCCTATTGGAGTCGTGGGCATGGAGGCATGGGAAACCATAGCCAAGAGGTTGGAAAAACACTCCCCTAGGGTGTGAAAATACCCTACATGATGCACATGCAAGAATCATCACTGACAATCACGCTAAATCTCCATGCCCAGGAAGACGCAGGCAGGAATGAGATCCTTCATCTTGTACACATACTGAATGAGAATCTTCACAGTTTGGATAGCCTAAGGGTCCAGAGAGGCCATCAAGAGGTCTTCAACGTACACTAGGATGACGATGAAGGGTATGGACGGGTTGCTCACGAAGCGAGCAGGTCGACTGGACTGCGAAAATAGCCAGCGTACTCAAGGGTGATAAAAATGAGGAGGTTCCAATAGTGTGGAGACTATGCAACAAACAATTTTATGTAACCACTACAAGGCTTTGCAAAGTTGGTACATATGGCCAGTACCATCACCAAAGCTATTTTGTTGTGCTAGGTAGATCTCCTCGTTGAGTGAACTATGCAAGAACACGTTGTTGGCGTCCATCTGATGCAGCTCCCAGTCATGCTCAGCCAGCTTGCTCGGGAGCACCTCGGAAGTGGTGTACTTCACCATAGGGGGAAAAATGGCATCAAATTCCATGCCAGACACTTGGGAAAAGCCCTTTGCAATGAGGCAAGCCTTATAGCGCTCAACCATGGCATTGGGCTTGCACTTACGCCCCAACACCCAACGTGTGGCAATGGCTTTACGACTAGGTGGAAGGTCCACAATGTTGTGAATTCCATGTACAAAAATTGCATCTAGTTCCTTTCAAATTGCCTGATCCTAGATATTAGCTATTGAGCTAACCACCTCTGGTAGAGAAGCTACAAAACAGAAAAGATCACAGGTAAGTGTTATGCACCCCAATCTTAATGAGGCATGCACTTCACTTTGAAGAGTACTAACACCTTAGCATTACATCTCAAGAAGATTTCAAGTCATCAACATGCAAAGAGAATCAAGCAAGGGTTAATTGATCAGCATGCGAGACAAGTCCTTTTATAGATGTTTGTCTAGTCCCACAACTCAAAAGCACAATCCTGAGCAATGGCTTCACCCAGCCACATCACAAGTATACTTGCACTGTGAGCTTGAAACAAAAGCATCCTAGTGCCAAGGTGGAAAACTAACCATGTGGCTTCCAAGAAGTTACAAAATTTCTTTCTTGGAAGCTTCCTTCACAACCAAGATTTGTATGGGATGAGGATCAAACTCATGAACTCTCAGTTGGCCAAATCAACAAAATGGCCAAGTTAACCATTCACCTAGATGGTGTACGCATAGGTCATATCTCACAGGTGATAGAGCATAAGTGATTCACCCTATAAAGGATCCAGGGGTCATCCGGAGAGGGGTAGAGCATTCCTGATCCTAGAGCAGTGAACAAGCAAACAAACATATTCAACACCATAGAGCCACACCGTGGACAAAGGGAGCCTGGCAGATTGTGTCTGGATCAGGCACGAGCACCGTGCTGCCACATGTAGTGAGTGATGTGGCAAAAGAGGTGGGGCACGCGAGGAGAGTAGACTTTGAGGCTATGATAACATGGAAGAATTCATCCGTGATCAGGGAGTAGCCAAACTCTAAGTTGCATCGGACGATGGACGCAGCGAGGCCAAGTACGTCCAGACTGAAGGAAGGAGCCAGGGTATTAGCGGCAGGGGCCTAGGCCGGGACTGAAGGACAAGTGGATAAAGAACGACTGAAAGAGGGAAGAGAGTAAGGGGAAGAGAGCAAGGGATGAAGGTAATGGCCTGGAGCCTGACTGTATGGGGCATGGACATACAAGGGTGGAGGATGGGTCTGCTCCGAATGGAACCAGGAGGGGATCAAAGTGAAGTGAAGAGACGCCAGATGACGCATGCGATGATGTAGGTGAAGATGCAAAAGATGATGCTCGCGATGAAAAAGACATGGAACCAGGTGATTGCATGGGCAATGACGCTGGCGTAGGTAAGGATACAGAGGTGGACACAGACGTAGACAGGGAGACAGGGGACAATGTAGGTGCTGACAATGTAGGGAAGGGTATAGGCAATGGTGCAAGAAGTGACATAGACGTGGGTGCATAGACAGACTCAGGTAGGGGTGCAAGTGACACGGGAGGCATAGGTGAGTGAGAAAAGCTGTTCAAGGGCCATCCAAGATCTCCCCTGAACAGGCAAACAATGGAAATTTTTGCATCTGAACTTTCTTGAAGAAGAGAGCCTCATGTGAAACAGTGACACAACGAAGCTCAGGATCTCAGAAACGTCCCTCTTTGAACTATGGTGAGACGCTGAGGAATGGGCACAGAAGCCCGTAGGAGATTCCCACCGTTCTGCCTCTCTGGGAGCTAGACACTGGCAATACTCCTCCAATCCCGGGCAATGCGCATCCAACGCGACGACGGTACCAGTGTTTGTGTAGAGTGACCTGGTGTAGAAGCAGCCCCTGAGGAACATGGTTCCACACCCAAGTCATTAACTTCATGGCCTCATTAGAAAAATCTTGAAACAGGCCAGACTTGACCAGCACAGTGTAAACCCCATCCACAAGAGTACGATTATAGTGTTCACAGACACCACTTTGTTGAGGGGTATAGGGAGTGGAGGACTCAAATTGCACACCGACTGATGTAAGAAAAAAAAGGTTGGGTCCGATGAACTTGCCACCACGATTGGAGCAAAACACATGCAGCTTACAGTAATTGGCATTCCCTACCTTGACAAACCATGACTCAATCTTTTCAAGGAGAGGAAAAATCCAATGGAAGCAAGAATACTTGTATGTCAGATAGAGGAATTGAAGACCACCACCAAGGAACTCCACTGGGAATGGTCCATGGCCTCAGCATGGACAAGTTCGAGAGGCTCATGTGTGCAAGACATGGGGTGAAGAATGCATTTTTCCATGCACACAATCCATGCGATTAGTAGTGCAGGGAGCGGGGAAAGTAGCAGCATCCACACCAGTGGCAGACTGGTGACATATCAAGATGTGAATGAAAGCGGTGCTCACATGGAAGAAGTGAGGATACAGCAAGCGTGTGTTTTGAGCACAAAGCAAAGGGATGACATGGACGTGAGTAACAGCAGCGATAGACGTGCAAGGTAAAAATAGGGGTACACGATACAATTTGTCATGAAACATTCCATGGAGTACTACACACCCAGACGATTGCAAAAAAATAATACCGACACCGCAATACATGACAAAGTCCATACCTTGATCATTGAGGGTAGTGACCGACAGCAGGCTCACCTCAAGCGTGGGCACATATTATACATCAGACAGGATCACATCACCTGAACGACCAACGAACCACACGACACAGACGCCCTGGAAAGGTAGCATAAATCCTGAACCATTATGGACAAAAGGGGCATCCCCAACAGGCCCCAATGGTAGGAACGGGACGTACAAATATGTCATATGGTGAGTGGCTGCAAAAATCCACAAACCACAAGAAAGATAAGCAGAGGACGAGACATGACATGCAGCCACAATACCTGAAAAGGCAATAAACGACAGTGCATGACCCAGACTATGGGCATGTGCTTTGTGCCATAATTCATGATAGTCACATCTCCCTTCTTCACTGAGACGCACGTGTAGTGACCCCAAATCTCGATGTGCTTGGTCCTCCTATGCAGCACAGGGTTTTGGGTGAGGCTAATGGCGCTAATGTTATCCACCTTGAGCACCGTCTACTTCCTTTGTGGCACCCCAATCTCTTTTGGCAGCTGCTACAGCAAAATAGCTTCCTTTGGTGCTAGATAGTGCCACACAATCTTGTTTTCTGCCTGTCTATGAAACTGCTACACCACCAAGCAGAAACACATACCCAAATTTGATTCTCTTTCATCCACATCACCAGCCAATTCTGCATCGGAGTAGCTGACCAACTCAAGGGAGTCGCCCCGCGCTCACCCTCCAAACACGAGCCACGGCTGATGTTTTGCCTTGAGGTAGCAGAGAATCGGCTTCATCGCTGCCAATCTTGCGGCCCCGGATAAGCAACATTGCAGCTCACTTGGGCCTCTGCAAAGGCCAGGTCGGGTCGAGTCGTCACCATTGCCTACATGATGCTCCTCACTGTGGGCTGTTATGACACAATTGTCATCTCCTCCTTCTCCTCATCCGTGCTCAGCCCCACGCTCAATGTGAACTCACATGTCGTTGTTTTTTCAGTCCTCCATTTTGTCGCGGTGGACTACCTCTTGTACGTATTTTGGATGCTCCAGCTCCAGCATGCGTGGCTTGCGGTCCCTCTTGAGAGCGATGCCGAGATAGTACTCGAGCTCACCCATGTCAGTCACTTTGAACCATCCACCCAGCTGTCGCTTCAGGTTCATCAATTCCTCTACATTCGACGATGCAAGTACAAGGCTATTCATGTAGAGAACAATGACATGGTGCAACATTGGTGGCTTCTGCACGTACACACTGTGGTCTGCCTTGCAGCACTTGAAGCCAAGCTCGGCCATGATGCCAACCATTTTCAGGTTCCACATGAGTGGCGCTTGCTTCAGCTGGTAGAGTGTCTTACGGAGCCCACACACCTTCCCCAACGGCCTTTCCACCCCTTCTGGTACCTCCATGAGGACCTCTTGTCTAGGTCGCCATTGGGAAATGCGGTTTTCACATCCATTTGGTAGATTTTCTAGTCACGCACAGTTGCCACAGAGAGGATAGTACGGCTGTACTAGTGGAGGGGATCAAGGCAAAGGTTTCATCATAGTGTTGAAACTTCCACTAGGAGTACCCCTTCGACACCAGTTACGCCCTGTACTGCTCCACCTTCCCCTCCTTGGTGAGCTACTTCTTGAAGTTCCACTTAGAGCCGATAAATTTCTCACCCTCTGGCCTGTCGATCAGCTCCCAAGTGTTATTCTCCTTGTGGGAGGTGAGCTCAATTTTCATAGCTCCCTCCCACGCAGCCCCATCCTTCCACTGCAATGCATCCTTGATGGTCTCGGACTCCCCTTGCGCAAAGAACACTTGAGCAAACCCGGTCCAGATGCCTTCCGTGGCATCATACCGCTTTGCCGTCCTCCTTGCATGTCCGCTTCTCTGAGGCTGCTATTGATGCTGCTGCTGCCAGTTCTGCTGTTGTTGCTACCCCCTTGCGGTACCACTAGCACCTCTAGTCTGATCACCCTATGCTGGGGACCACGGAGACGCGACTTCACTCATTCCTTCCTCGTTTAGCTATACTGCTGCCAGCCGATCCCCCATCCCCCGGATCATTCCCGCCGGTTGGAGCCGCTTGGACGTCACCCTCTTTTTTATCCTCTGTCATATCCCCCTTGAGGAGTGGCAGCCACTCCCCCCGATTAGAGAGACCCACGTCCTTGTCTTTCCAATGGCTGTCCTTGTTGTGCGTAACGCCATGACTCTTTGTGATCTGCTACCTCTGCGGGTCGATGAGCTAGTATGCCTTGCTCCCGCTCTTGAACCCGACAAAGATGCACCCGGGAGTCCGCGGCTTGAGCTTGTCTTGCCCCTTATATGCCTCCACAACAGCATGAGAAACACACCCAACCATGTGAAGGTGAGCCACAGTTGACTTCCTCCCACTCCACATTTCCTATGGTGTCTTCCACACCTTGGACTCCCAGTTTTCAATGGCTTTGTCAAAGCCGTGTTCATTATGTACGGAGCTGTCTGTGCCGCCTACTCCAAATGTTTTTACACGAGGCCGGCATTACTCAGCATAGACTGGATCATGTTGTGGACAGTGCAGTTTTCCCTCTCAAAGACACCAATCTGATGGGGAGAATGTGGCGTAGTTTTCTGGCACACGATCCCTTTGCTCTCCATCCATGCGGACAAGCCCTCATACTCACCACCATTGTCTCTCCGCAATGCCTCCACCTTATCTCCATTTTCTATTCCACTCCTTCCACAAACTTCTCCATGCATTATAGCGTATAAATCTTCTTCTTGATGTTGTAGATGTACATTTTAAGGCTATGGTTGTCGATGAAGGTGACAAAATAGCGTGTCCCACCAATGGAGGGCTTGAACAGTCCGCACACACCCGTGTCCACCACCTCCAAATTTTCCAATACACACGTGTCATAAAGCAGGTGTCGTATTGCCTTGCCAATCATGCACAAAGTTCTTGGCTGCGTTGAGGCTCTTGACCTCAAGATGTGGTTGATGTCGGACCCCATCCGGGTGCTCAGGATCCTTGCAGGAAGCAGGTACAAGTTTTCCTCTCGCTTTTCATGCACAATCACCTCGCCGTCGCCCTCCTTTTGGATGATGGCCTCCTCCTTGTTGAAGAGTACCTCAAGCCCCTTGTTGGTAAGGTGTCTCACTGAAAACAGATTTACCCCAAAATTAGACATGTGGAGTGCGCCGTACTCCTGAAAGCCTCCTTGTCCACATCCACGTCAATGCGAACATTGCTTTCACGTGCGCCCAACGTTGTTTTACCGTTGGCCACATTCATGCGCCTCTCTGAGGTGCCCTAAGTGACAAACATCGCTCGTTTACATTGGGTATGGTGGCCCAATTCCGAGTCAATCACGGTGACCCCCGGATTTGTCAAGCCGGTGAACGGTTGCACCATCATTGCGTGGTCAACCTTCTTCCCAGCCTTTGCTGGCTGGTCAGATTTTGGGGGGGGGGGGCATTTGCATGTGTAATGGACATCTTTGCCACAGACATAGCACTTCCCCTTCTTTTCACATTATTTGGTGCCCTGCTTGGTACCCTTCCCCTTATTGCCTCCCCTTCTACCTTGAGGGTGGACTGCATAGGCGGAACTTGAGGTTGCCCCACTCTCTCCCACCACGCCACATCCATTCATTGCGGAAATACTCAGCCACCTTCAGGTACTTGAGCTCATTAACGGGCCAGCCACCAATGATGGTGATCATGGGGCTCAAACTGTCCAGCAAGGCCAAGAAGTGGATCATGTCTTGCAACTGAGGGTTGATCTTCTACCCTGTGCTGCGCACTCAGTAGTAAGAGAATTGATCTGCTGCAAGATCTCCATGATATTGTTGCATTTGTTGGCTCAGAGAGTGAGAAACCTCTCTAAGAAGAAGAGCTGGTTAGCAAGGTTGCTATGCTGGTAGATGGTGCAGAGTTCTTTCAGGCCTTTGTGGCATCAATGTATTCTTGAATGTGTGTGCGCTGTGCTGGAGCCGATGCCAACACCAACAAAGAAAGTGCCGTCTGGTCGCGCTTCTTGTACTTCTCCACTTCCTCCGATGTCTCACTGTCAGGAGGTGATTTTTCTTCACCCTTGACTAAATCAAGTAGGCCCTTATCATTAATGTAGACCTCAAACTGCCACTTGTGTAAGAAGAATTCATTCCCTTCAAAAATTGAGACAGTGCCGATGCTCTCTTGCTCAGTTTTTTCCATAGAGCGTGACATTAACGTGAACGTTGTGGAACTAGGGTCCTTCTAGGCACGTCGGACCATAACCCTTTGTTGGCACTAATGGATTTGGATGCACCCTGGAGGATGTCTAGCCTTCATTGATATATGCTACCAATGTTTGGGTAGCCAATGGACACCTGTGTTGACGAGTGTGGAGCACAATGATCACAAGGATATGTGTGGACAGAACATGTCTCATTCAGTAGAACTGAATCAAAACATTATTATTCTCATTAGGACAGTACAATTACATCAGATCCTTGTAGCCTGTGATATCAGCTCTCTAACGCATCTAAGGACACCCACATTGGAGCAATAAAGCCCCTACTATGGCCATTGTAGTAACCCTTGGTGGAGCCGCCCACCTTGCCTTGCACGCTAGGAAACGGGAGGCGCTTTGACGGTGACCCATCAGAGTATTCAAATGAGTATCATTTCCTCACCTAGAAGTCAGGGAGAAGTTCACCCTGGTCAAGGAGGTTCCTCTAGTTGTTCCCTTTATCGCTTTGGTATATTTGGAGCCCGTTATAGTCAAACTCGGATCACCGGCAGTGGAGTCACCCATGATAGATACAAGATTCCACCCGCCAACCACCCAAACTTCAGACCTTGCCAACTTTCTGAATACTCACTCAAATAGATTGAATGGAATCTTGGTCCTACATAGAAAAAAACCAAAAAAGCTAAAGCTAAAGCCAGATTAGTTTTTCAATCACTTCCTATTGTTGAAACCAGTGAATAGGATCAACGGCATTTGTGGAAAGGGGCACATGATGTCAACAGCTATCAACAGCCGGCAGCAGCTACACCTGCAGCTGTAGCTGGTACCAACGGTCACCAAAACAGCTAGCAGCAGCCATTTTTTAGGTAGCCAGTAGAAGCTGTTGGGAGCCATACCAGAAGCAGCCACCGGCAGCAGCTACACCGAGCGAAGTAGCCGGCATTAGTGAACTCTTCATTGTCTCTAGATACCCTCTTCCACAACAATAGGCAATGGCAGTAGTCTGCTGCCCGGGCCACCACACGTAGCACCATTGCCACAGCATCAAGTAACGGAAGCAGCCAACAGCAACGGCTGGCAGCAGCGCCGGCAGAAACATCTGGCAGGAGTGGCTGCCTGAGCATCTAGCAGTAGCGGCTGGCAGCCTGATTGGCAGAAGCAGCTGACAACATCGGAATTCAGAGCAGCCATCATCAGCCGGTAGCAGCTCCACCGTCATCATCGTTAGCAACTACCGCCTAAAGAGCTTGTAGCAGCGGCTGGGACCAATGTCGGCAGCAATAGTAGGTCGCAATGGTCCCCTGAGCTTCCATCAGTAGCAGTCGCTTGGCTGTAGCCAGCAGTGGCTGGCAGCAGCAGCCAACATCGGTGGCTAACCGTGCAGCCAATAGCAGCAACATTTTGTCAGCAGCTCTTGCTGCTGCTAGTTTGTCACACTGGACATGACCTCTGGACACCAAGTTGATTCCCATGTTGCCTATAGTAGTTCCAAAAGCACCTGGAATGCAAGCAGTGCTGTCATAGGGGTGGACACTTTTCTGAAGAGGAGTGCAATGTGGGGATGGCATACGCATGATAGGAATCCGCACATGAACGAGATAGTCAAGGTGCTGCAAACGACTCATGGAAATGACAGGACACTCCAACATTGTATTTGCCTTGTGGTCAATGATAGGGTCCAAACACGAGCAAGATTTCTTATTGCCTTAAGGACCCATCGGTAGTGTGAGGATGCCTCCGCTGCCGATGCCCTTGGCAGCACTCTACTTGGCAATGCAATGGAGGGATGCTTCTCATCCCTGTTGAATGTTTTTGCCCCTTGTTCAGTGTTGTAGGAAAAATCAGGAATGCTCTGCCCCTTGTGGAAGTATGACCCCTGGATCCGTTGTAGTGTGACTCAACTATGCTCTGTCTCATGTGAGATATGACCTGTGAGTACACCATGTGGGTGAGTGGTTACCTTGGCCACTCTATTGATTTGGCCAAGTGAGAGGTCATGAGTTCGATCCTGGCCCCATGCACATCTTGTTTGCTATGGAAGCTTCCAAGAAAGAAAGTCCGTAGCTTCTTGGATGCTACATGGTTGGTTTTTCACCTTGACACTAGGATGCTTATGTCTCAAGCCCACAGTGCAAGTCTATTGGTGATGTGGCTGGTTCAGGCCAACTTCCCAGGATTGTGCTTTTGAGCTCTAGGACTGGACAGACAGCTATAAAAGGACTTGTCTTGCATGCTGATCATTAAAACCTTACTTGATGCTCTCTTGCGTATGGACGACTTGAGCTCTTCTTGAGATGTAATGCTAAGGCATTAACTTAGTACTCTTGAAGGTGACGTGTATGCCTGATTAAGTTTGGGGTACATGACACATGTCAAGAAAGGAAGAAGGACTAAAAACCTTTGTGAGCGTTTCGGTTTCATAGCTTCTCTGCGAGTAACCTCTCTGTGGTTAGCTTAGTAGCTAACAATCCCTCCCTTGCGATTACAGACCCTGCTCCACCCACTGCTTCATATGCTACATCACGTGAGAAGAGAAAAAAAGACTTAAAAGCAACTTGTTTCAGGCCAAACGGTGAACGGTAGTGTGCTCTAGGACCAAAACTCCATGGCGGAAATCCTAAATCCAACTACTAGTGTCCAAGCAAGGGGCGAGATCCCTCTTACAGATGAAGCTCGCTATTTGAGCCTCACCCAGTGTCCGGCAAGGGGAGCTTGCCGGCCGGTGCTTGAATCGAGGGCATAGCCCTCACACATTCCCAAAGTGGGTCTTCCAAAGTCAGAAATACCCCTGTCGCAGTTTGTGATAGAAAACCTACAAACAGACCTAGAATGGGTGTACCCACTACTGGTTAAAGGGACTAGTCAAGGTTTCCTAAATAAGTATGAGTCTGATAGTCACACATTAATTTCACACTGTAGCCTAAGGGTCTTGTGGTCAGGAGGGAGATAAACATGCAACGGCAGAGGTCCGGGTGGCGCCAAGGTGGGCCCCGAGGATGCTTCAATCATGGTGCATTATGTCCACTCTCTGAACCAACAAGCCCTGTGCACTCACGTCCACAAGATGTATGGAAGAATATACACGAGAAATTAGCACACCCCCTTGGATGTGAGGGCAACAGGGAGGCAACAAACTGGCGCATCTAGATGTAGAGTGATGTAGAGGAAAATGCTTTGGTGACAAAATCCGCGAGTTGGGCATCCCCTCCAATGGCTCAACCTTCGACAACACCAGCATCAATAGCCTCATGCACAAAGTGATGTTTCATGCTGATGTGCTTGGTGCGTCGATGCATCACACCATCATTGGTAGCAATGCGGCGTACTGCATAACAGTCACTATGCAATGGCACGGCAGGTACAGACAGATCCATCTCTTCAAGCAGATGCGCCAGCCAAATTCCTTCTCAGAATGCCTCTCCTAGTGCCATTTACTCAGCTTCAGCCATGCTGTGTGCTACACACGACCTTTTTGCACTGTACCATGACACAGTAGGACCCCACACATGGAACAGTATACCCCCACAGTTGTGAGGCGGACGATCACGAGCATAATCACTGTCACAGTAAGCGTTAAGCTGTGGACAAGGCGCCGGAGCAAACACAAGACCAAGGTTAGCCATTTCAAACACATAATGTAGCACCTTTAGCAGGGCCTTGTGATGCGTACAATGTGGTTGCTAACTGAACTGGGCCAATACATTGACTGCGCAGGCGATTCCCAGGCGAGTTGTGGAAGCAAAGTAAGATGGGCTGCCAGTGATTTGTGAGTACAAGGTGGGGTCTGTATCAGGTCCATAGTCTGTGGTCCGTGCATCCAACAGATGAGCATAGACATCAGGAATCATGGGGGACTTCTGTGAGGGGAGATGCTGCACAAGATGCAGTTGGATGGGCAATGAATCGCCCTTGATGCAGAGTGAGTGTTTGTGCGGTCCTATCTCGACTTATGGTCATACCTAGAAAGTTATGTGCTTCTCCCAAGTCTAACATCCTGTAGTTCACTGTAAGAATTGCTTTCGTGTATGCAATGAGTGTAGAGGATGGAGAGAGTATCAGCAGGTCATCCACGTAGAGTAAAAGGACAACGGGTTGACCATCCTCCCAATGCAAGAAGAGGTATGGGTCACAAAGACTCTGGATGAATCCACTGTTTTCCAGGGTGCGCCTGATCTCATCGTTCTAGCACCTTGGTGCCTGCTTCAGACTATGTAGGGTATTTTAGTAGGAGCCATACCTAATCTGTACCGTCCTCAAATCTGTCTGGCTGTTTCACGTACAAATCCTCCTCAAGTGGACCATTAAGGAATGAATTTCTTACATCCATGTGCTGTACGCCCCAATCCTCATGCACTGGAACTGCCAGCAGCATACGACTGGTAGCATAATTCCTGACGGGCGCGTATGTGTCCGTGTAGTCCTGTCCCGGTATTTGGGGGAACCCGTTGGCCATCAAGCATGCTTTACATGTCTTGATCAACCCAGCCAGATTCTGTTTCATTCTGTACATCCACTTGACATCAATGGCTTTGCGCCGGGGCAGCAAGGGAACCAACTCATACAACCCATATTCCAGGAGACCATTCAGTTCAGCAGCCATGTCCTTTTCCCATTCAACTGCATCAGGATGCCCCCTTGCTTCTGAGAGATTCAGTGGCTCAAAATTTTGGGTGTTCTTATCACGAACCCCAACAGTGTGAAAAAACTGCCTGTAGTCCACAAGTGGCTTTGTGCGCAGTGAAAGATAGACTGGATCAGGGGGTGGAATGACCTCGGTTTTGGAATGTGTGCTCATGGGAGCTAGGCCTAGGGATGAGGGTGTAAGACTGGAGTTGGTGGTGCTCGCAAAACAGCAGGAGAAAGTAATTCCTGTGGCACAGATGAGCCAGTGGTTACCTCTTGCGAACGCTCCATGGATCTCTCTGGTCTGAGCACAAAACTGGGAGTGAGCGCGGGCACACTCACATACTGTGGATGGTGCTCAGGCGGCGGTATGTACGCAACATGCTCAAGAGTACAAAGTTTTTTGTACCGCATGTGCTCTAGGAAGGATTCATCCCAAATATCAAGAAAGAACTGGTTTGTGGGGTCCCAAAACTGCCACGCTTTTGAAGCGAGAAACTCCGACAAAGTGAGAAACTCCAACAAAGACACACCCTCGATCTCGTGGAATTACTACGCTCTCATTTTGCACCGGTGCAATCCACACACAGGCCATGGTTCCCCACAGCAAAGTGGGAGGTAGATCGACCTTTTCCTTGAACCACTGCTCCCATGGTGTCACCATCTTGGGGTGCCGCCCCTACAAAACTCGGTTCCACACCCACGTGATGTACTTGACTGCCTCTTCCCAGAATCCAAAAGACATTCCCAACTCTGTTAGCAGGTTATGCAGTGCATCTCCTAGTGTACGGTGCCACTGCTCTGCTACCTCGTTCTGTTGAGGTGAATACGGTGCAGTAAGTTGGTGTTTGATAGTATGTGCCTTCAACTTTTCTGTTAGCGGTCCAAGAAATTCCCCCTCTCTGTCCGTCCGTGCTTTTTGCAGTTTGCAGTTGGTCTGACGTTCAGCAAGGGTGATCCACTCAAGGATCGCCTGCTGAGCATCTTCTTTGGACTTCAACAGGAATACAAAGCAGAATCTGCTGTAGTCATCCGTCAGTGTAAGCACATATTGAGATGCATACTGCACTGACGGCACGGGCATGGGTCCCGTTCGATCAGCATGCACCAAGGCTAGTGGAAAGATCTTTGTATGGGCCTTTTCCTCTGGGAAATGAAGGCATGTATCAGGTTTGAGACCATGCGGAAAGTCCATGGGTTGCAGACCAAGAGCTGTGCCATGTTGCACCATGTCTGTCGCAGTTTCAGTGTTGATGTGCACAAAACGATGGTGAATGAGATCTGTGTACTGCGAGTCTGTAACAGTCACTGTGTGTACCTGGAGAAGATGTGAAAATGGATGTACAAGAGGGAAAAGGGCCAGGCAGTAAAGTATGCTAGAATGCACAGGCCCGTCAGTAAGCAAGGCACTAGTCACATCATAAAGCATGAATTGCTGCTTCTGCGTCAATGTGGACATGTTGGCCTGTCGTTCTAATGTCTGTCCAGACAACAAGTTCACTGTTAGCCATGGCATATACAGCACCCCAGTGAGCCATAGCACTGCACCCGGTTCTTGCAGTGCAACTGTACCCACGCCCTCAACTGCTAGAATCTCATCTGATTCCACCCTCTCCACCCTCATTCCCGCTCTCAACACCACCTTCAGTAGTTGGAATCCCTTCTGGGGGTTAATCGTAGGGGTAGTGATCTTCTAGTGCGGAAAGGGAGAGCAAACTGAAATGTAGTTAGAGGAAGAGGGGGGGGGGAAGCGATGTTGCAGAAATCTTGTTCAAAAGATAGGCGTACGCGTTTCGGCCTGAGCCTTCTTCAGCGCCTGTGACTCTAAACAAGGATGGGCAGTCCTACTTGTAGCAAAACAGCAATAAGAAACAGCAAGCAACATCGAGGTAGGTGGGCATCGGAGTGTCCAAGGTGCGCTTTCATCAACGGAGTGCTCAATCACTTTCCGTGCGCTGCGACGTGCGTGTGTGCGACGCAACTGTGCAGGGATTGCGGGCGGGCATTCCGAGGCAGCTGAAAATATTCTCAGCCCGGGGCCGGGTTAGAGACCGGACCTGTTATCCTGGAATTAACCAGGTGGTTCCGCAGTTTTGTAGGGAGAGTCCAAGCTAGAACTACCCGGGACGGGAAAACAACAGTATTTATTTTTTTAAGATGCTTTGCAAAGCGTCTTAAAAAGCCCCCCAAGTGCAAGCCTTCTGAACGTGGGTTCAGCTGGGTCTTGAACACAAGGGGTCTGTCTTCCGCGGGTTGAAGTCTTGGACTGTGCAGTTGAAGTCTGATTGCTGCCAGCTTCTCCTGCCGTTGCGGGTGTTGGACTGAGTCGAAGAGAGGGAGGAGGAAGTTCTGGGGATAACCTCTAGCTCGCGGTCATTTGAAGAAGAGTTTTTTTTATCTCTATGAAGTCGACTGTCGAGGTTGTTCTCAGGAGGTAGCGCCGGAGTTCCGAGGAGATGAAGGATCGTAGGCAGCTCCTTGTATGGTAGCTGCGGTAGGGAATGTAGAGATAGGTATTCATGGGTTTCTGAAACGTTCTGAAGTCCAGGATCCTTCTCTCTTTGAAGCTGTCCCCTTTGAAAATCTGCAAGTCAAGGAAGTCAATGTGCTTCTCTGAAATGACCAATTTCAGCTTGATGTCTTCATCTAAGTTGTTGAAGGTGGAGAAGAATGATGTGAGCTGGTCCTCAGTGCCACTCCAAAGTAGAAACCCATCATCAATGTACCGTTTGTGGAGGAGGGGCTGAGTGGGGGAGAGACGTTGCATTTCTCTGTCGAGGTAGCTCATGAAGAGGATGGCGAAGGCGGGTGCAGTGGGAGTGCCCATTGCAGTACCCTTCACCTGTTGGTAGGTGCAACCAAGGAATTTGACAAAACAATTGTGCATCACCCATGCAAGAAGTTGGAGGATCAAACTCGCTTTGGGGTGCTGTGCTTGTCGGAGTAGTTCGTCAATGTGTGAGAGTGCTTTGCAGATGGGGATGCTAGGGTATAACGAGACGACGTCATACGTTGCAAGGAGGGTGTTAGGTGGTAGGACCAGTCCGTCCAGTTCAAGCAGTAGTGAGAGACTGTCTTTGATGAAGGTCGGCTGATTCTTGACCACCACTTGCAATTTTGCATCCAACCATCGGGAGACGTTGGTAACCCAAGCAAAGGAGGCTGCAATGAGTCTGCCGACTGGTGGATCCTTGTGTACTTTCATGATGATGTAGAAGGCAGCAGGTTTCCAGCTGTCGGCGGGAGGATGGAAAAAGAATCTCCAGATTGAGGGAGAGAGGAGATTGGAGCCCTGAAATCTTTCCTGAATTTCTCGTAAGTCGTCGAGAATTCTGTCTACATTGCAGATTTCTCTGCGATATGTAGAGGGATCAGTCAAGTGGGAGAGACATTCCGATATGTACTTTTCTTTGTCCATGATGACGATGCCAAGATTCTTGTCCGCTTGCTTGATGACGATGGAGTTGTCGTTTTTCAAGGTTTTGAGAGCGGTGAAGTAGCTCTTGGGTAGGGATGGTTGGCGGGGAGGGCTGCTTTGACTGTAAGTAGAGATGATGTCTGAGAGGAGAAAGTCGCATTCACTTTCAACTTCAGCTGGAGCTGGGGGTGGCTTCCAGTCTGGGCTGGGGATGCGGAAACGAGGGACAGATTTGTCCTTGTTGTTTCTGAAACACCACAGTAGCCGTACTTGACGAAAAAGATCCTCGAAACTGGGTTGAATCTCATGGATTAGGAAGGGTATTTAATTTTTTAAGACGCTTTGCAAAGCGTCTTAAAAAATCAAATCCGGTTCTTGCAGTGCAACTGTACCCACGCCCTCAACTCCTAGAATCTCATCTGATTCCACCCTCTCCACCCTCATTCCCGCTCTCAACACCACCTTCAGTAGTTGGCATCCCTTCTGGGGGTTAGAAAGGGACCTTAGGGATACATGATTAGGAGAGAGAGACACTGTTCTTCCATCCAAGAAAAAATTGGCAGCAATTTTCCGGGCCCACTTTGGGCCCAGTTCTGGAAGAGAGCTTTTTCTCTCTGGAAAATGCTTTGGAGGTTGCTGAGGCCCTGCAAGGCACCCTCACCACCCTTCCCTGCCCTTGACCCAGCCCCAATGTGGCAGCCATGCCCTGTTGGACTGGCCTTTGAGGTGGTTGTGGAGTGGAATTTGCTTCTCTTGGCCCCACAGCATCGTGGCACATATCCTTGGCCTTGGCAAATGCCTGGGCACCTTCAGGAGATGCCCCTAAGGACGTTCAAAGCTGTGAGCAGCCATATGGCATCACCGGCAGCTCCTCACGCCCTTCTACATCTGGTGCGCATCACTGGCTGCCCCTCTTTGTGCAAGCTACACCTATTTCTGCTCCTCCTCATGCCCACAAAATGGCTCCGATACCATGAGCTCCTCCTCATGCCCACAAAATGGCTCCGATACCATGAGAAGAGGAAAAAATTACATGCAGATTATTTCAGGTTAAACAGTGAACGTTAGAGTGCACTAGAGCCAAAACATCTTGGTGGAAATCCTAAGAAAACTATAAGTGTCCAAGTGAAGGGCAAGACCCCTCTTACGGGTGAGGCTCGCTACTTGAGCCTCACCTAGCGTCCGGCAAGCCTCACTTTCCGGCCAGCACTCCCAGTCAAGGGCATAGCCCTTGCGTGTCCTCAAAAGGGATTTTTCGAATTCGGAAGTACCCCTGTTGCAATTTTTGAGACAAAATCTGCAAACATACCTGGAATGGGTCTTCCCACCATGGGTTAGAGGGGCTAGTCTAGGTTTCATAAGGAAAAATGAGTCTAATAGTCACTTATTAATCTCATACTGTTGCTTAAGGGTCTTTTGGTCAGGAGGGAGATAAACACGCAGCGGCAGAGGTCCGGGTGGTGCCAAGGTGGGCCGCCAAGATGCCGCAATCGTTGTGCGTTGTCTCCACTCTCTGAACTGACAAGCCCTGCGCACTCACGGCCACACGATGGATGAAAGAATGTATGCAAGAAATGAACATCATCCACATCAGCTCCACCCTCTGATGTATCTTTCATGCTTGAGGCTACCCTGGACTCCATTTTTGCTGTTGTGTATAAGTTTGCAACCACCGTGTGCGCCATGTGTGCACTGCCTAGCACAGTTCTGGCTGTGCCATTGAGGCATACACTGCCGCAACTGTCCTACTGGGGTCTGTTGCTGCATCTTCCACTAACGTAGTCATGGAGGCAGCTGATACCGCAGAAGCATTTACCTCAAAATCGGCCACGACTGCCACTACCCTTGCATCCAGAGTCACCTCAATCAAAACACTACCGGCGACATCATCTTCCTCTGCCTCATTGACAACATAGCATGTTTTCGCCCTCATCTTGATGGTAGCAGCCATCTCCTCTCTCACACCCTCCGATCTCATAGAACTGCCTCCATTCTCATCTCCACCACATATACCGATTCTGTGATAGCCGTGTCTATAGCTACAGCCCTTCCACCTCTATTTTTCCTTTGTCACTAGGCCTTTTGAGCCTCCCTCTACGCCTGCTCTCTTTCCCTGAATGTGCATTCTTTTCCTCCTCATATTCTATTGGGTTCTATGTGTAAGGTTCGGTTGTCTCGAAAGAGAGAAAGCAACCCACTGGTGCAGAGGAATCTCTGCAAAATTTCTTTCGGCAGACTGACAGGTCTCCGCCTGTCAAAGATGAACAGTACATTGCACTCCAATCAAATGTGAATTTTGAGCATACTGCCCTTCAAGAGGAAATCACAGTTTAGCGAGCTGCTCATAAACATTGTGAGCAGAGCAACCAAGATGTGTTTAATGACCATGTTGCAGACCTGGCCATTCTTGCCCTCCCGTCCACTCTGAGCTCTCTTTGTGCTCCTGGTATTGGTGCTGCATTTGTTGCCACTCCCATTCCTGTATCGTCTTCCTCTTTCCCTCTGTCCACTCAATCTAATCCCATCATAGCAGCAGCTGCAGCTGGTGCCTCGGCAGCCAAAGCATGTGCGCAACCTTCGTAGCATCAGCATGAATTTGACTCGCCAACACCTCCTATACTAACAACCTCTTGGAAGGTATGCTTCAGTGCCTGGGCTCAGGGTGAACAGCTCTAAGATTACTACCATGTTCTTGATCCCTCTGTCATGTTGCCATATTTCACTGTTCATTCTAATTCTGCTCGTGCTGCTCATGCTCTCATCACTAGAGGGCCAAATGATCTTACTGAGGAGATCGTCTTGCCGAATTCGGACACCGCATGCAGGATAACCGCTAACCCTGTGGGAGCCTATGCGCTCATCAAGCATCAGAAAACTGTGACCGTCCATGCTATCTAGAGATTCCTTACTGTCAAGTTCACCCAGATTTCTGTGCGAGCTGATGAGACTTCTGATGCTTACTGGGTACACAATCTCAAACTGCTATATGACCTTGGACCCGCTGCACCTGGACAACCACCTGCTATTTTCTCCATATTTCGCAGTCTCATCCCTGAAATCTCCAGCATCTTTTGTGACTTGTCACCCGCTGCACCTCGAAGTGTTTCAACATGACTTGTCTCACGTGGCCGGTTCCTCTTTCCTTTCCTCATTTTTTCGGCTTGGGGAGGATGTGTCTATCTCAAACTCCAATCTCAGGGTTCCTGTATCTAAATCCGAAGCCTCTCCAGCCTCTGTGCCCCTTGCACCACCAGTAATACCTTCCTTCAAAACTGATCCGACTTAATCTCACAATGCCCCTTCTGCACCCATCCATGTCCATCCCCTCTCTGTCTGAGCCATTTTTGGGATCCATAGGATTGTTTGCAGTCTCCCTTCCTCCAAGAACCACTCCTCCTCACTCGGAGTCAGCACCCATCATGGTCACTTTCACCTCTTTATCTGCATCAACTCCAGTATGATCTGCTCCTGTTCCTCCGCCTCCCCTTGTGTCATAAACCACTACATCTGTCGATGGTCCGGACTCGTCTCATGAGTCACACACCACCGTCCAGTAGTCGTCCCAGAGCTGTACAAGCATGGGAGGAGACTGCGCTCTCTTCCTCAACAGTTGTTCACCTAACCTTCACAGTGACACACTATGACTAGTGCATCATCCTCTGTACAGATTCCACTGCCCTTGGCACACTCATGCACAACCCTCTGTTGT
>SZWC01000075.1:125426-171897 GCA_023375785.1 Penium margaritaceum
GACAGCATTTTCTGCACTATTTCTTAGACAACCTTGAGAGCTCAGGATCTACAAATAGTGAAACATGTGTGCAAATACTTCAGGAGTGTGTAGTAAACATGGATGACTTTCCATGCACCCACATAGGCTCATGATCAATCTGTATGTTGGTTTCTGCATTGTGCATGTCTGAGTTGTTGCTCGCGTGTCACTGGGTTGTTGTTTCCTCGGTGGCCATGCATCCAGGTTTTTGGCGGTGCGTGAGAAAACAACAACTGGCATGCCACCGGTTTGATCTCAGGGTAGTGGTCGTACCCCATGCGAGGCTTTGTGTGGATGGTTGACCAGCACTACACACCACACTAACTCACGTACCTCCATGTTGCTCGTTCATTTCTGACTGCAACTATTTTGTACCATGTCACTGCCGATATCATTTATCTCTACAATTTGGTCGCTTCAGAGGCTATTTTTGTCTCCCTAGCCAGATCCTTACTGTTGCATTTGCCATGTTTGACAGTGTGTGCTCTGGCTAGGACAGGGTTGTGACGTCACCAGCAGTAGTGCCAGTAGGCTTTCACACACGTTCTCATGGTACCAGAGCAGAAAAAAAGGTCCTCACAAAGCTGTGCTGCAGATACATAGCATCAGCAGCAGCAATGGAGTGCACAGTTACAGCTGAGGTCCTGGGAGCAAGGCTGTCTATATGAATCCAAAATTAAGAGTCAGAATACGGTCCAATGCAGTCCAAAATGTTTGGATCCGTAGCCAATCCAATCATTATTGTGGTAATCTAAAAAACTCCTATCCGACACCCAACTAAGGGTTTGGACCACAGTGCAGATCAAGTTTGAGCCGCATAGGTTGGATAACTTCAGCTTCAGTTAGGATTTGATCAATTTTCAAATGGTTTTCCACATTTCCATCTTTCAAACCTCAATTAGTTGGAAAAGGATTACAACACCATGTTGATGTTGTACAATGGAGGAAATCTACGTTGTGTGTGTGTGTGTGTGTGTGTGTGTGTGTGTGTGTGTGTGGACCTTTTACGGTTCTACCTGGTGCAGACCAGGTAAGATTTTATCCAATCTGATACGCCAGAAGAAAAATTGACATCCCATCCGCTCCGATCTGATATCATCTGACACTGGTTTGTACTTGTTTTGGATCGTATTTATCAGATTTGAAAAGATCAGGTTTGATATCCGATTTCATTTAGCAGCCTTTCCTGGGAGGACTTAACAAGTTGCTGTGTGGTAGATCCTCAGGCTGACGGGCAACGTCAGCCATAAGTGGGAGCCACGCCAACAGCCGTAGGAGCAAGAGAAGCAACAGAAGTTTGCCCAACCCTCTCCACTAGTGGTTTTAGTGCATACCACTACCCCGAACTGGTCAGAGTGGGACTGCCTCATTTGATCCCCATTTTTGGCAGAGACTCATCACCTCCGATGATGTGGACTTGCAGATGTAGAAATTTCCATATTCTGGGCTGAAATGGAAATCATGATATTCTGGCCCTTTTTTAAAAGTTATTTTGGCATAATACCACCACTGTTGTCTTGAGCACATCTCGGAAAGCATCCCTCCAAAATTTTCTCCATCTGACTCCCATGCTGACATCATCATTGTACACTACAAACATGTCATCACTCACTCTTATTATAATTTGGCCAAAACATGCATAATTGATAGTGTCCCATCGCCGCAAGAAACATTCAGATCTTAATTCTGATAAATGTTGTCAGATGCATGCATGTGACCAGTGATAGCATCCGGCTTGAGATTCTGCACGTGTAGGTTCAGACGGCGTAGCATTCTGACTTGTCTACGCTGAGTTACGGCCAAAACAGTGGTTTTGGGCCGGTTTTAGGACAGATCTTGCACTGCCGCGTGCGACACCCGCCGTGCACCGCGGCAGGTACTTATGCCATGGAACTGTCATTTGTCATCTCTCTTTGCAAATTCTACTGAAGCATTCTGACACTTTGCCCTGTGTTGCCTAGCCAGACCCTTGCCGTTGTGTGCACGACTTGTGACTGTCGTCACCGTTTGACCAGGTACTGACGCCTAGTCAGCGGCAACATCGCTAGGAATCTTCCACGCATTTTCTCATGGTATCAAAGCAGCGAGACCCCTCTCAGTGAGGTGCGCCGCAGAGACGCAGCACCGGTAGCAGCATTGAGAGTCACCGCCGCCGCCGTAGCCTGGGACTCGTTGCAGTCGTTTTTTCAACAACGACATCATCACTCAGTCCCCACCACATCGGGTGAACTGCGGCATTTACTAGCTCCAGGAGCAACAACAACAACACCACCACCGGGTGGCAGTAGCAGCCGTGTCTGGCTGCCAGCCTGCACCAAAAAAAAAGGGAGTAGCTACTCGCAGCAGCAGCTTGCGGCGGCGGCTGCGAGCACTGATAGCGCGCAGCGGCGGCAGCAGCTCACAGAAGTGGCGGCATTAGCAACCGCGAGCAGCAACAGCAGCGCAGCAGCTGCAGCGGAAGCAGCAGCAGTGCAGCAGCGTAGTAGCAGCATTGCAGCTGCTACAACGACTGTAGCGGAGCAGGAGCAAAGCAGCAGCAGCGCACCAGCAGCATTGCAGCAGTGCAATAGCAGCATTGCAGCTGCTGCGCAGTTTCTGCTATGCAGAAATTGCACAGCACTGCGCAGGCTTGCGAGGCACTGTGCTGGCCTGTGCAGCCCCTACGCAACCGCGAGCAGGGGGTGACGAGGTCAACCCCACCGGTCACGCGGTGTTCGCGTGACCTCACAAAAAAAAGAAAAAAAATTGCTGGCATAAAATACGCTAGCGTTAAAAATGCTAGCGTTTTCTTGCTAGCATAAAAAATGCTGATGTCATCATCGGTTGTGCTGACGCCAACAATTTTAGGGTCAAAACTTCATTTTTTCTGAACATTTCAAATCCTCAAGAAACGCTGTTGGTTTCTCGTTCAGAGCATTTTTTATGTTCGGCCCCATACTGAGTGCTGACATGGCTCCGACCGGTGACAAGGATAAAGGACCATCTGATCCCTCCTCCTCCTCAGGGGTCCTCAGCCCACAATGGCAGGCCATTGAAGACCTGCAGAGTCAGCAGGATGAGATACGTCACCTACAACAGCAGGAGACTGACACCATCCGCACGCTCACTGATCTTCTTCGGAGTCATTCCACGGCCCCACAGCAGACCTCTGGGGAAGTTGGCGATGTCACACCTTCTGTACAGTAGTCAGCATCTACACCGAGGAGAGCGGCAGGACAGGACCCGCCACTTCTTGATCCTTCGGAGGAGGACCGTGATATGCCAGGCATGGACGATGACACTCCCGAGGGGGAGATTTGCGTACTTCAGGAGCGTCTTTGCCAATGACAGACGCGTTTCGGCTCCCTATTCCCAGAGATCTGATCCTCACGTGAGACCTACCTTGGCGACTTTCCTCGTCCCGGTGTCTTCCCCATCTCTCGTCTTTCTCAGCCTGTGATTGCTCTCCCTACGGAGCGGCAACCTAAGGACTTCGAGACACCCCCCCCAGGATATGTCAGCGAGTACGGCTTTGACTGCTAGGAGACCCTTTTCCAGGTCTGGGCCACTTCAGAGGGGGTTTGGCCCTACTACCAAAGTCAGTACCAGGTTACGTACCGTGCTCAGGTGCTGAAAGCGGCTCGGGCGATGCGCGGACTCCTTTACGCCATGCCTCATGAGACTGTCGTGGACTTTCGCCCCTTCCTTGGAGAGGCGGGCACAGGCACGGGTGAGGACCCACGTCGGGGTTGGGAGCTGGCATTGTCCCTTCTTGCTGCAGAGACGCACACCACCCACGCGGCTCACATGCGTGCCTTCCACTCCCTTCGTCAGGGACCTGTTGAGCCTGCAGCCGATTACTGGCGGCGCGCCATGCGCATCTACGTGCGCCTTGGGACCTCAAGAGGTACACAGCTCTGGGCACTTCGCACGCTCGTGATCAGAGTCCGTCTTAAGCATGCTGACATCTTCTCGGGGTACAGTGACACCGTGCTTGAGCCCTTCTCCACCTCCATTCAGCTTCCTCCTTGGGCGCATCAGCTCTTCCTCCAGCTGACTTCCGCCCGTAAGGCAGCCGTTGCCCACCAAGAGAGTTCACTTGCTGCACCGATCATTGCGTCAACACCGACGCCTCTTTCACAGTTCACTTCTCCATCCTCTGGCACGCCCTCCTCTTCCCCTTTTACCCCAGCTACCCCGACTCAGACACAGGGTGTGGCAGCAGCAGCATTGGGGAAAAGGGGCAAAAAGAAGCGTGGCTCGGGCTAGCAGCAGTCACCGCAACAGCATTCACCGCAGCAGCAGTCATAAGGCAATAGCAGTGGACGTACTGTTCACCGTTACAACTGTGGAGGCGCTCACCGCTACACTGAGTGCCAGCAGCCACTCGACTCCGTGCAGATCACTCGCGGTCTTCAGGCTGCACATGCATAGCAGTTTGTGTCAACTACCACAGCCTCTGGTCGCGCGGCGACCACGACCGCAGCAGTTCTTGCTTCCTCATCGGCGAGCAGCGGAGACTCAGACCCCCGTGACCGCACCATCACCGAGCTCCGTCAGCTCCTGGCGCTTTGTTCTCAAGGAGGTGCGAGTGTGTCGTCACAGCGGGATGGTTCACAGACTGTTCATTCGTACGTTCTCGTATCTCGTGATGACTCATGTGGGGGAGCACAGCTAGCATGTGACGATGATAGGCGTGATAGTACGGATTGGATTTTTGAGTTTCACCTGTGTGCCCTTCGTTGTTCTCCCTCCTCTGTTGCCGAACGCCCACCTGTAGCCGAGTGTTCCCTGCCCGTTGCACACTGACGTCCTCCAGTTGTGATTTGGGTGGTACTTGGATCATCGATTCTGGTGCCACTCACCACATGACATGTCGTCGTAGTGACTTTGTTGTCCTTGATCCTGTGGCGTCTGTTCGTTCCGTTTGCACAGGCTCTGGTCAGTCCTTGCCAGTCCAGGGTGTTGCGGTTGTGTGCTTCGATGGTCCGTCTGGCCTCTTGTATCTCTCCGACGTGCTTTTTGTGCTTGACCTTGAGCTCAGTTTGCTCTCTATGCGTTCCTGCACTCTGATGGGACTCTGTATGGAGCACACTGCAGAATCCGCGACAGTGACTGCTCTTTATACTCGTACTGTTGTTCTTCGTGCATGTGTTGTCGATGATCTGTATCGTGTTCCTCAGATTTCTTCTTCTCCTTGCTCCCCTTTCCCTCCTGCTTCTGTGTTTGTCACCGGTGGCCTGTCTGCTGAGCACCAGTGCCTGTTGCATTGACGTCTGTGTCATGTGGGCTCCGACACTGTGTCAAAGCTCATTAGGACACAGCATGTCCTCGGTCTTGACACGACCTCTTTCGAGAAGCCGTCCAAGACCGATTGTTTGTTCTACGCTCAGGGTAAGATGCATTGCTGCACCTACCCTGACTTCCGTTCTCGAGCCCTTTGTCCTCTCGAGCTGTTCCATTTGGACCTTCTCGGTCCTCTCCCTGTCGAGTCTTTGTCCGATCGGGGCCGATACGTCCTGACCCTGACCGATGACTTTACCCAGATGTGGTGGGTCTACAGCCTGTGCCAGAAGAGTGATGCCGCTCTCGCGGTTCGATTCTGGCTAGTGATGGCTGAGCGTCAATCTCGCCACTCGCTACATACCTTCTGCTCGGATTGTGGCGGCGAGTTTCTTGGCAAGATGGACAGTTTCTTTGCCGAGCGTGGGGTATTTCACCAGGTCTCTGCTCCTGCCACTCCTCAGCAAAATGGTGTCTCTGAGCACTGGAACCGCACCATGGAGGATGCGGTTTGTGCTATGCGGTCTGAGTGCGGTCTTGCGGAATCCTTCGCATTTGAAGGATTCGCCTACATGACGTGGGTCTGGAACCGCCTCCCGCACGGTCCTCTTCCGGACCACGTTACAATGTACGAGCTCTGGTTTGGCCACTGTGCCGATCTGCATCTTGCTCGTGTCTGGGGCTCAGTGGCTTCTATGTGGTACACGGAGGATCAGCAGGGGTCCAAGGTCTCTACGCGGGGTCGCTTGTGTGCCTTCGTCGGCATCTCCCGGCGGTTGAAGGCCTGGCATTTTTGGGACCCCGCCCGTCATTGAATTGTTGAGTCTCGCTACGCGCTCTTCTTTGAGTCTCTCACCTACCGCGATCTGACCTTGATTGTGTCGAGGTCTGTCACACACGTTCCTACGCGTGAGATTTCTCAACGGGTGGGAGAGTCTGAGCCTACGAGCACCTCTCGTCTGGCTGATGTGTCCGTTTGAGCCCCCTCCACTTCTCAGTCCCCGGCTCTTGATGACCTGGCAATCATCGCTGTCGGCCCAGAGATCTCTCCCGTCCAGCCTATCTCCTCTCCTGCACCCTCGCGCCCCAGAAACATGCATGATGCTTTACCTCTGTCCACCGGTACTCCTGTCTCTGTGGATGGTCATGCTGTCACACCCTGTCCTGCGTCTCCCATCAGTTCACGAGCCTCGCCTCCCACTTCATTACCTGTCCCTGTGCCTCAGTCCTCACCGGATGTAGTCGTGCCTGTCTCTGAGCCTACGGTCAGCCCTTCAAGCCCAGGCTACTCGCGTGAGCCTGGTGGTCGTCTTCGACTGTTGGGCTCCGGAGTCCAGCGAGTGTCAGGTCCCGCACCCAGGCACTCCAATCATAGTGTTGCGGGTGGCGATCTCGACACAAAGGCCCTCGGCCTGAGAATCCATACAGATCACACAAAGGTACATCCAGCATGTCCTGTAGGGTACGATCTAGTCAATCGTGAGTTTTGTACCACTTGTGATGCAGCAGCTGACCTTGTGGTCGTCAGGCCGAGTGCTGAGGCGTGTGCACTTGGCACTCAGAGCTCTCCCTTGTTGGCGGCTGATCCGGGCACACTAAGGGACGCCCTCTCATCAGAGGATGCCGACGCCTGGTGTGCTGCCTGCGAGGATGAGCTTTGTGCCATCCGAGAGCACGGAGTTTACGCGCTAGTCGACCTTCCACCTGGGAGGAAGGCGATTCAGGTCAAGTGGGTCTTTCGTAAGAAGGTAAAGCCGGATGGCTCACTGAAATGCCACAAGGCTCGCTTGGTCGTCAAGGGGTACTCTTAGATCGAGGACGTTGATTACACTGACACCTTCGCCCCTGTCGGTTACATGACCTCAGCTCACGCTCTGTTTGGTGTGGTGGCTCAGCATGACTTGGAAATGCACCAGATGGATGTGAACAATGTGTTCCTCCATGGCACTCTGGATGAGGAGATTTACCCGGCCCAGCTACCAGGCTTTGAGGACCGTGATAGGGTCTGGCGCTTGTGCAAGTCCTTGCACGGACTCAAGCAGTCTCCTCGATGCTTGAACCAGGAGATCACAGGCACTCTGACTCGTGCGGGATATGTATAGCGCGAGGCAGATCCCTCTCTCTTCATCCGACAGGCGCTTGAGCGGTTTACCGCCATCCTGGTCTATGTGGACGAACTCTTGATCGCGTCTCCCTCCATGGAGGCCAAGAAGGAGGTCAAGGCGGTCCTCCAGACTGCCTATAGGATGAAGGACCTTGGTCCTGCAGCGGTGTTTCCTGGCATGGAGATCGTACGAGACTGGAGACGTCGGACGCCTCTGTTGCATCAGGCCCGATACGCACGCGTTGTGGGGGAGCGCTTCAGTGACCTCCTTGGCGTAGTGCCCACGGCCTCCACACCTCTCACACCTGACGGGCAGGATGCCCTGAAGGTGGGAGATCCCACACAACTGGGGGAGATAGTGGATGTGACCTTGTACCTCCACCTCATCGGATCTCTGATGTACCTGGCCACTACCACACGCCCCGACATCGCTTTTGCCGTCAACTTCCTTGCACAATTTTTTCAGGCTCCACGTGCTAGAGCCCTCTAGGCAGTTGTGCGAGTGGTGCGGTACGTGGTTTCCACGCCGTACCTCGGACTCTGCTTTTGCCGACAGTGCTCGGTGGTTCTTGACAGGTACATCGACAACGACTGTGCCTGGAGCCTAGATGGACGCAGTCACACCGGCTACGATTTCCGGCTCGATGGTACCGCTATGTCCTGGCACAGTGGGAAGCAGGGTTGCATTGCACGTATCTCGTCGAAGGCAGAGTATGTTGCTCTGGGTGCAGGGGTTGTTGAGGTAGTGTGGCTGCAGCGCCTGTTCCTTGAGCTGGGTCAGTCAATGCCTGAAATTGTGCTTCGCTGTGACAACCACAGTGCTCTTACCATTGCGTAGAACTCTTGTCTCTTTCATGCTCACATGAAGCACATTGCGGTTGAGCATCACTTCTTGCGTGATCTGGTGGAGCGACACGTGATCTTCGTCATATGGGTCCGCACTGACATGAAGCGTGCTGATTCCTTGACGAAGGCACTGGCGTGCGAGACGTTTCTGGTGGCCATTTGTTCCGTTGGGCTTCGCCCCTTGCCTGAGAGTGGTTGGGTGCGGGGTGTCTATGCCTGTGTCACGACTTATTCTGTACTCGTTGTTGCACTCGTTTCAGTGCTGCACATGTATGCACATGCGTACCATCGGGTCATGAGGGAGTGTTGTAATTTGTGACGTTCCTGTTGACCTGTACAGTTTACTGTGACCACTCGGTCGTGTCCATGCTCATATAGATCCCTGATGTGGACCCAGGTGGCACCGGGGCATCATCTGGTGGTGGACTACCTTGGAGCTGATCGACGTTCGCCCCAGAGTCCTGGATGTTGTGTGGGACCTTCTGCAGTTTTTCTGCAGCTTGTCGGATTTTTTCAGTGGACTGGCCGTGGGCCCGAATTTTTATGTTTTGCATTGTATGTTCACCGTTTGTTGTCGGATGCATGCATGTGACCAATCATAGCGTCGGGCTTGAGATTCTGCACGTGCAGATTCAGATGGTGGTAGCGTTGTTGATGCAGCGTGCGGGCTTCCACGCTCGTTGCTTAACTCTGCTGCCCCCTCAGTCTGCTGCTCTAGAGTCTATCTCTGGAAGCTCTGGGTTTGTTACTCAGAAAGGCACGCGCCAGTGTTAGCGCCAGAAAGCAGCTGAAAACTGAAAGTAACTGATTGGCAATGAAGAATGAGACACAGTGGGAGACCCCTCTAAGAACTAGCCTCCCCCGAACTCTCTAGAGCTTGTTACTCAGTTCAACAGCCAATCAGAAAATAGCTGTATTTTCAGGCTGGCAGGTTTTCACGGTGAGGCCTGCCAGACGGCCGACAGCCCAAAACCCGGGCGTCGTCCGTTTTGCCTGAAAACTGGACCATACCATAATAGCAACGCTGTGAACGCAGCCATGCGGTCAGAATCAGCTAGAAAAATAGTAGCGAGGAGTTATGGCCGCCTGAATCCAGGCAGTGCCTATGACAGTCCTGGATGCCAAACAGGGCCATACAGCATAAGACAAGGACCCTAGGCACAGCACGACGCTACAGGAGCAATGCCACGACTAAGGACAGCACTGAGCGCATGCAGTCAGTCTCTGCAGTGCCTTTGACAGCCGGCGGGCCGATCGCCGAGGAGTCCCGTCGATGGAGCTGAGCGCAACGCTGGAGGGAGGAGGCTCCAGCGAACTGTGAGTTGGCCTCAGCGTGCGTCTGCTCCACCAAGCGACACTCCAGCAGCGTCGAGTCTCACCGTCAGTAATCTGCACGCCAATGTACACAAGCCAGGAGGACACAACAGAGTACAAATGAGAAATGCACGAAAAAACCAAAACTCCCCCATGACTCACAAGCGTCGTGCACATGGGCGAGCAGAGACAGAGTCAAAATCCAGACTCCCCCAGGGCAAGCAGAGACCAAGGCAGAGACAAAGAGAGCCACTCACGGACGCACGCCAAACGAACTCACAGCCTTCTTGAACGAGTCGCGCTTCAATGCCTTGGTCAAGAAGTCAGCCAACTGTCGTGCTGTTTCAACCCACAGAATGCTGATGCTGCCATCACGCAACAACGAATACACATAGTGATACTCAACATTAATGTGCTTTTCGCATGTGTGATGTACACCGTCATTGTCGGCGATGGCCATGGCACTCTCATTGTCACAATGCAAGGTGATGGATGCGACATACTGATGCAACTCGGACAACACACAACACAACCACACACTCTCACACGCGCCTGAGCCAAGGGCCACGTACTCAGCCTCAGCAGTGCTGCGTGCAATGCACCCCTGCTTGCCACTGCGCCAGGACACAACTGTGCTATCGATCAAAGAGATCCAGCCCGTGCAACTCTTACCGTCTGGACTGCCGGCCCAGTCACTGTCGGTGTAGCCCACTGCGACGACGGATGGCTGGTGGCAGAACATGAGACCTCGCCGAGGAGTCAAGACGACATAGCGTAGTACTCGGATCGTGGCCTCGAAGTGGAGGTGACGCGGCTCCTGAGAGAATTGGGCCAAGAGGTTGACGGTGAACGCGATGTCTGGATGTGTAGTCGTCGCTAGGAACATCAGTGACCCAATGACCCGTAGATACGTGGTCACATCAACTGGCTCCCCCACAACAGCTGGGTCAGGACTCTTCAGCTTCACCTGGCCATCGGGTGACATGGGTAAAGATGCGCTAGACACGAGGGGCAGGTCCTTGGCGAAGCGAGTGGGCAGGGTCTGCACATAGGTAGCCTGGTGGACGTGTAGGATGCCCTGGGAGGGATCATGCTCGAGCTCCATGCCCAGGAAGACTCAGGCAGACCCGAGATCCTTCATCTGGTAGGCAGCATGCAGCAAGTCCTTGACACGCTAGATGGCGGCCGTGTTTGGCGACGCAATGAGGAGATCGTCAACGTAGACCAGAACTGCGGCGAAGGTCTGACCTCGCGGGCTGACAAACCATGCGGGGTCAGCGGTGTTGCGCTGGAGGCCGCCACGGAGAAGCTTGCTGCTGATCTCCTGGTTCCAGCACCGAGGGGACTGCTTTAGGCCATACAGGGACTTCCGCAGCCGCCAAACTCTCCCAGTGCTGTCGTCGAAGCCTGGGGGCTGCACCATGTAGAGCTCCTCACCCTCCAATGAGCCATGGAGGAACGCGTTGCTCACGTCCATCGGATGCAGCTCCCACCCATGCTGGGCAACCAGGCTGAAGAGCCCCCGGCTAGTGGAGAACTGACCGACTGGGGCGAAGATCTGGTCGTAATCAACCCCAGGGACCTGAGCAAACCCCTTTGCTGTGAGGCGGGCCTTGTACTTGTCCAAGGACCCGTCAGGCTTCCACTTGTGCCGAAAGACCCACTTGGCACCAATGGCCTTCCGACCTGGAGGGAGGTCGACGAGGTCATACACGTGGTGCTGCCGGATAGCAGCGAGCTCCTCGGCTCCCAATGTGCAGCCTCAGGAGAGGCTCGAGCCTCGCGTAGGGTGGCTCGGTCCTCCGGGCGTGCTGTGGACCAGATTGAGAGGGCGTGTGCATCACGAGCTCCAGGTGGGATGCGGGCGAGTGCAGCCACGAAAGCATGTCGATGCTTGTGATGAAGCATGGCGTAGCTCAGTGCAGAGCCCGGGTGAAGGTCTGAGATGATGGCCGAAGTGGTCAGGCCGAGAGCCTTTGTGCCAGGGTCCCCACTCACGACCGTGGGAGTGGAGGAGACACGTGGAGCCACAGTGGGTCGAGGCGCCACAAGAGGCGGTACGACGGTCTGCGCGCTCACTGTTGGCCGAGGTCAGAGGCTGCCGTCTGGGCCACGTGTGTAGCGCGGTCGGGCAGAAGCTAGCACTGAGTCCGACGGGCCAACGTAGGCGGACGGGGCTAGTGGCTCGAAGGAGCCAGCGGACGCGACTGGGGTTGGCGGCCCGGAGGAGCCAGCAGACGCGACAGGCGCTACTGGCCCGGAGGGGCAAGCGGAGGTGACAGGAGTGTTGGGCCGGAGGGGCAAGCGGATGCGACTGGGGCTGCCGGCCCAGAGGGGCCAGCGGACGCGACTGGGGCTGCTGGCCTAGAGGGGCCAGCGGACGCGACTGGGATTGCTGGCCCGGAGGGGCTAGCGGACGCGACTGGGACTGCTGGCCCGGAGGGGCCAGCGGACGCGACTGGGACTGCAAGCCCGGAGGGGCCAGCGGACGCGACGGGGACTGCTGGCCCGGAGGGGCCAGCGGACACGACTGGGACTGCTAGCCCGGAGGGGCCAGCGGACGCGACTGGGACTGCTCGCCCGGGGGGGCCAGAGGACGCAACGAGGCTTCTGGCCCGGAGGGGCCAGCAGACGCGACTGGGATTGCCGGCCCGCAGGGGCCAGCGGACGCGACTGGGGCAGCTGGCTCGGATGGGCCAGCGGGCGCAACGGGGACTGCTGGCCCGGAGGGGCCAGCGGACGCGACTGGAACTGCTGGCCCGGGGGGGCCAAAGGACGCGACAGGGGCTACCGGCTCAGAGGGACGGAGTGATGTGTCACCCGGAAGCGGCAGGACGGAGGAAGGACTCACCACGCGACGTGAGGGACACGGATGAGCCGGAGTGGATGAGGTCGCGGGGAAACAAGTCCTCGAAGAAGAGGGCATCGCGGGACTCCACGATGCAGTGTCGGGAAGGGTCCCAGAAGCGCCAGGCCTTGGACTGACGAGACACACCGAGGAAGGTGTAGGGGCGTCCGCGGGGGCGAGCTTGCCGCCATGCTGTGGGGCGGGCAGCCACACAATGGCCACGCAGCCCCAGACGCGAGCCGGGCAGAGGTCAGCGCGCCGACCGCACCAGTGCTGGTATGGCGTGGACTGGCGGGGAAGGGGACCGTGGGGAATCCGGTTCGAGACCCAGGTCATGTAGGCCATGGGTTCAAAATAGAAGCCATCGGAGAGACCGGACTCGACCCGCATGGTGCGGACAGCGTCGGCCATGGTACGGTTCCACCGTACCATGGCCGGTACGGTGGACGCCGTTCTGGGTGGGTATGTAGGGCGCAGACATCTCATGGTGGATCCCGCGAGAGGCGAGAAAGGTCGTGGTCTCACCCATGTACTCTCCACCGCGATCGGAGCAAAAGCGGCGAAGAGGGCAGCCACACTCGCGCTCCGCAAGGACAAGCCAGTCGTGAATGGCTCGGGCGACATCGCTCTTCTGTTGGAGGCAGAAGACCTAGCGGTAGCGAGAATAGTCGTTCGTAAGGGTGAGGACATTGCGGCCATGCTCACCAACGGACGCGGTAGGGAGAGGGCCCTTGACGTCCGAGTGGACAAGGTCGAGAGGGGCGGACTCACGGGAGGAAGACAAGGGGTACGTGGACCGGTGCATCTTCCCCTGAGCGCAGTCAATGCACTCAGTGGGACACGGGAGAGGGAAAGTCTCCGGGTCAAGGCCCTTGGCCGGCTGGGTGCAGATAATACTCTCTACTGCGGCGGAGTGGACGTGGCAAAGGTGGCGGTGCAAGAGGCAGGTGTGCTGAGGAGAAAGCGTACTGGTGACAAACACATGGCCTGTGGCGGCCGACGGGGAAGAGACGGGAGGAGAAGAGGAGAGGCGAGGGATATGCCACAGGTTGCCACGGGCGGTGGCGTGCAGTACGACAAGACCAGACGGATGCAACGACAGAGTGCCAACACCACGCGAGTGCACAACGTCCATGCTCATGCGGTCAAGGGCAGTCACGGACAAGAGGCTGAGCTCGAGACCAGGGACGAAGAGGACATCGGTCAGAAAGACGTCACCGGTAGGACCATGGAAACGAACGACGCCAACACCACGGACAGGCAACACTTGTCCAGAGCCCGTCTGGACATCGGAGACATCGCCTACAGGACCGAGCATATTGAAGGCGTCGCGAGAGGCCGTCATGTGATGCGTGGCCCCAGAGTCGATGATCCAGGTCTCAGCAGGGTCCTGGACAGGGGTCGCCAGATCGCTAACGGACGCATGGCAGCAAGCAAGGGACACGGACGCGGTGGAAGGAGGTGCAAAACGAGGCTGCCAATCATCAAGCCACGTAATGTCGTCAAGGAAGGGGGTGGAGGAGACCACGGGAGACGACAAGACAGACGAGGAATTGGGACATGACCGCAGCTCAGTATCAGTCATGCAGGGTTGGGCAGGAGGGCAGGAGGTGATGCAACTCGCAATTCACTGGGGAGGAGGGCAAGGCAGGCCAAGCTGGAGCGCGATGAACTGCTCCAGCTGACGCTCACGGGAGGATGGCCCGGGAGTGTAGACGGAGTGCAAAGTGACGGCGCCAAAGCCCGGGTAGTAGGAGGAATGAGCCGGCGAAGGAAGCGGAAGCGCCGATGGCTGTGGGTAGTACTGGAGCGCGGGTGTCCCGGGACAGGCGGAGCTGTCGGAGTGGCAGAGCTGCTGGACAAGGTCGGAGTGTCAGGGCCAGCAGCAACGACGGCGGCAGAGGCGAGGCGGCGCTCCCGCTGGCAACGCAGGGTGGCGATGACGCGCGCCTCGTCCGTCGGGAGAGGGCATGTGTACCACCCGTGCCCGGGCTGGCCACAGTTGTGGCAGACCGAGCACCCACCGCTGGACCCGGTCGACGACTGCTGCTGCTGCGATTGCGGTGGACCCTTGCCTTTCTTGTTCCGGCTCTTCTTCTTCTTCCCCGAAGACGATGAGGTAGCTGCGACGGGGGAGGCAACGGCAGGGGAGGCGACGACAGGGGATGCAAAAGCCTCCATACGATGGAGCTGGGACTCCTGGCGAGCTTCCTCAATGCGGAGGAAGAGCTTGTATGCCTAGGGCATGAGGGTGCCCTGGGCCGCCATGGTGGAGAGGACGTCCTAGGGTAGTGTACGAAGACGTCCGCGTAGGTGCTGGTGACACCGCGCTTAATGGTGAGAAGCGCAGACAGAGGGCTTGGAGCAGATTTGTCGAGACGACGAAGGATGTCCTCCGCCCGCTGCCAGTAGGCAGTGACCGTCTCGGTCTCCCCCATGTGCAGGGAGTTGAACTCCCAGAGCAGACGGCTGATCTCAGCGTCGCTGGACAGGCAATGGGGCCTGGTGAGGACGTGCCATGCGGCTGTAGGGTCTGGAATGTCGCCAGCGGTGAAGTCGCTGAGGAAAGGCTCTAAGGCCTGGCGGGAAGCTGGAGGGGCGACTGGGACAAGGGCACGGACGGCGCGACCAGCGTCATACAGCCGGTCGGCCTGAGTGGAGTCGTAAGGGAGGGTGTAGTATGCCCACAGGCCCTCACCTTGCGCCCAGATCCGGAAGCTGAGCTCCCAGCTCCGGAACCGCTCGCCGGCCTAAAGCGGCGGTGGCGGCGTCTCAAAGCCCTTCAGGACAGCTGACATCAGCAGAGGCTACTGCGTGTGTGAAGTACTATTGCTGTCCTGTTTTTTTGTGGTTTTTTTGGTTGATGATGTCAGCAGTGATGGCAGCTGTAATGTCGCTGACGTCAGGAGCGGTTGATGCAGCCGCTGTCGCGGGGCTGTAGCCGCGGTTGTTGGTGCTGCCACCGCTGCTGCTGTGGCTGCTGCTGTGGCTGCTATTGCTGCTGCTGCAGTTGTTGGTGTTGTTGCCGCTGCGGCTGATGCTGCTACTGATGAAGGTGCTGCTGTCACTGTTGTTGCTGCTGCTGCTGTGGCTGTAGCTGCTGCTGATGCTGTTGCGGTTGTAGTTGTAGTTGCAGCTGCTGTTGCTGCGAGCTGCTGCGGCGGCTGTGGCTACTGCAGCTCGCTGCTACTGCTGCACGGTACTGCAGCTGCTACGTGCTGCAGCTGTAGCTCACTGCTGCTACGGGCTGCTATTACGAGCTGCGGGGTTGGGGGATTTTTTTTGTGTTTTTTTTTTCTCGTTTTTCCTGTCACAACGGACAGCAGCCCGCTGTCTGCTGCAAGCAGTGGGCTGCTGCCCGCTGGCAGCGAGCAGCGGGCTGCTGCTCGCTGGCAGCGAGCAGCGGGGTGCTGCTCGCTGGCAGCGAGCAGCGAGCTGCTGCTCGTTGGCAGCGAGTAGCGGGGTGCTGCTCGCTAGCAGCAAGCAGCGGGCTGCTGCTCGTTGGGAGCGGCGAGCTGCTGCTCGCTACGGGCTGCGAGCAGCAACGGCCGTTGCGTGCAGCTGCTGCTGCTGTTACGGCTCGCTACTGCGGCTGTTGCAGCCTGCTGCTGCTGCTGCTGCACGCTGCTACAGCCGCTGCGTGCTGCAGCTACTACTACGAGGAGCTGCTACTACTTCTACTGCGAGTTGCTGCTACTGCTAGCTACTTTGTGTACTGCTGCTGCTGCTGGCAACTGCTGCCACTGCTCGCGGCTGCTCGCGGCTGCGGTTAGCTGCTGTTGCTGCTGCTAGCTGCTACTGTCTGTCACACCTGGAGGACGTCGCTACGTGCGTCTTCGCCAGCAAGCACCTGACGTGGCTGCTCACCTCCTTGCGTCAAACGTGGGGGTGAGTGCTGCCGGAAAAATTCCGGCAGTATTTCCCTTGGCCCAGCGGCCGTGGGAAAAATTCTGACGCCGCCACGAGGCCGGTCAATGCTGCTGAGAAAAATCCGGCAGCATTTCCCCTGCACTAGCACGTATGGAGACCCGCCGGCGTTGTCTGGCACTTGTACGCCAGTCTTCTGCTGCTGCAGCTATGCTATGGCTATGATACCAAAATAGAATTGCTAGGCTGCAGATTGGGGCAGTAGCGTTGTTGATGCAGCGTGCGGGCTTCCACGCTCGTTGCTTAACTCTGCTGCCCCCTCAGTCTGCTACTCTAGAGTCTATCTCTGGAAGCTCTGGGTTTGTTACTCAAAAAGGCACGCGCCAGTGTTAGCGCCAGAAAGCAGCTGAAAACTGAAAGTAACTGATTAGCAATAAAGAATGAGACACACTGGGAGACCCCTCCAAGAACTAGCCTCCCCCCAGCTCTGTAGAGCTTGTTACTCAGTTCAACAGCCAATCAGAAAATAGCTCTATTTTCAGGCTGGCAGGCTTTCTCGGTGAGGCCTGCCAGACGGTCGACAGCCCAAAACTCGGGCGTCGTCCGTTTTGCCTGAAAACTGGACCATACCATAATACCGACGCTGCAAACGCAGCCGTGTGGTCAGCATCAGCCAGAAAAATAGTAGCAAGGAGTTATGGCGGCCTGAACCCAGGTAGTGCCTATGAAAGTCAGGGATACCAAACAGGGCCATATTGCATAAGACAAGGACCCTAGGCACAACACGACGCTACAGGAGCAACGCCACGACTAAGGACAGTACTGAGCGCATACAGTCAGTCTCTGCAGTGCCTGTGACAGCCGGCGGGCCGATCGCCGAGGAGTCCCGTTGATGGAGCTGAGCGCAACGCCGGAGGGAGGAGGCTCCAGCAAACTGTGAGTTGGCCTCAGCGTGCGTTTGCTCCACCAAGCGACACTCCAGCAGCGTCGAGTCTCGCCGTCAGTCATGTGTACGCCAATGTACACAAGCCAGGAGGACACAACAGAGTACAAATGAGAAATGCACGAAAAAACCAACACGGTGTAGCATTCTGACTTGTCTACTCTAAGTTACGGCCAAAACAGTGGTTTTGGGTCGGTTTTAGGACAGATCTTGCACCGCCGCGTGCCACACCCGCCGTGCGCCGCGGCAGATACTTATACCATGAACTTGTGATTTGTCATATCTCTGCAAATGCTATTGAAGCATTTTGACACTTTGCCTTGTGTCGCCTAGCCAGACACTTGCCGTTGTGTGCACGACTTGTGACTGTCGTCACCGTTTGACCAGGCACTGACGCCTAGTCAGCAGCAACATCGCTAGGAAGGTTCCACGCATTTTCTTAGTACCTCATGCCTAGCGAGGCACCGAACTGGCACATGCTACCCGAATAAACCTGCAAGTATGCAATAGTTCACAACATGGGAGGAGTAACCCGGCTATGATGCCTCTCAAACAGGAGCACTAGGAAACCTAGTATCGATGATAATTCAAGCAGGATCTATGAGCCTGTGATAGTAGCAACTCTGAATTGGGACCCTGTAAGGGTGGCTTTGGATCGTCTTCTTACGCACACCCACGTGTCATCACCATGTGTGCTGTGAAGATATTGCCAGTATCACTCCAACATCAATCACCTGCATGAGTGAGGTAAGTGTGCAGCGAGGCTAGAGGCCAGAGGTCACAAGTCTCTGTGGTACATAACCAACAATAACTTTCCATGGCCCTCTTATAGTCTCTCACATTCTCTTTTTTCCTGACCTCCTAAGAAATTGTTATGTAACTGTCTAGCCTTATTGCCGCTAACTTGGCGACATTGTCTAGTCGCTTGTGCACTAGCAAGCAGGCAAGTGAAAGAGACAGCAAGGGCTGGACTAGGGAGTCGCATAGTGATTCATAAGCTTCAATAGCATTAGCAATGGTGAGAGACATAACTAACTATCACAAAGAATGAGGGGAAGGCTAGCATTGCTTCTTCCACTCGAGTCCGGGCCCCTGCCTCTATAGGTGGACACCATTAACCACTAAGCCACTACGGCTTGTATTTTTGGTGTTCCTTTTTGGAGTCACTCCTGCCATGGTGAGGAGCATCACTCCAACAATCTCCCCCTTGCGCATCACCCATGGCAGTTGTCCATGCTCAACCTGCAACTCAAGAGGCTTCAGAAAGCCCAAGCTCCATACAAGTAGCATGGTGCCTGACCTTGGGTTGCGCCTTTGTCATGGCATCAGCAAGCATGTACTTTGTGCCATAGTGCACAAGCACCACATCATCCATTGCAACGAGGTCTCGTGCAAAGTGATGCCAGCTCTCTATGTGCTTGGTCCTCCGGTGTAGCACAGGGTTCTTGGTCAGGCTGATGGCACTCATGTTGTCAACATTGAGTGCCGTTGGCTTCTTTTGCGGCACCCCAATCTCCTTGAGCAAGCGCCGCAGCCATAGTGCCTCCTTTGAGGCTTCCGCAAGCGCAATATACTCCGCCTTAGTGCTGGATAGAGCCACACTGTCCTGCTTCCAGCTTGCCCAAGACACCGCTGTACCACCAAGCACAAAAACATAGCCTGATGTTGACTTGCGGTCATCAGCGTCACCTGTCCAGTCAGCATTAGAGTAGCCAACCAACTTGAGGGAGTCAGTCCAGGCTCCTCCTCCAAACACAAGTCGCGAATGTGTCGTTGCTTTCAAGTAGCGGAGGATTCTCTTCACCGCTTGCCAATGTAGCGGCCCCGGATCAGTAACATAGCGGCTCACTTGTCCTTCAGCAAAGGCAAGGTCAGGCCGCATCGCCACCATGGCATAAATCATGCTGCCAACTGCGGACTGGTACGGTACTCCAGCCATCTCCGCCTTCTCTTCCTCCGTGCTCGGGCCCATGCTCGAGCTTAGCTCACATGTCATTGTCATAGGTGTGCCAATGGGGTTGCACTCCTCCATGTTGTAGGGGCGGAGCACCTCCTGCACATATTTTTCTTGACCCATCTCCAGCGTGCGTGCTTTGCGGTCCCTCTTGATGGAAATGCCCAGGTAGTACTCAAGCTCGCCCATGCCTCTCATCTTGAACCGGCCGCCAAGCTGTTGCTTCAGGCTCTTGAGCTCCCCCTCATCCGAAGACACAAGGATGAGGTCATCAACGTAGAGGACAAAAACTTGGTGGAGTCCTGGCTGATTACGCACGTACACGCTGTGATCCGCCTCGTAGCGCTTGAAGCCAAGCTCACCCATAAAACTATCCATCTTGGGGTACCACATGAGTGGAGCTTTCTTCAGTCCATAGAGCGCCTTGCAAAGCCGGCACACCTTCCCTTGCGGCGCATCCATCCCCTACGGCACCTCCATGTAGACTTCCTTGTCCAGGTCGCCATTGAGGAACGCAGCTTTGACGTCCATTTTGTGGATTTTGTAGTCGCGTGCCGCTGCCACCGAGAGAGGATAGTACGGATGGAGGCAAACTTGGCAACTGGTGCAAAGGTCTCGCCGTAGTGGTCCCCTTTTCTCTGGGCATACCCTTTCGCCACCAGCCGCGCCTTGTACCGCTCCACCTTCCTCTCCTTTGTGAGCTTCTTCCGGAAGATCCACTTGGAGCCGATGATTTTCTCGCCCTCCGGCCGGTCAACCAGCTCCCAAGTGCTCTTCTCCTTGTGAGAGCCAAGCTCAGATTTTATTGCTCCCTTCCACTCAGCCCCATCCTTCCGCTGCAGTGCCTCCTTTACAGATTGAGGATCCTCTTGCGTGAAGAAGGCTTGTGCAAACCCAGTCCAAATGCCCTTGTCGGCATCGTACCTTTTTGTCCGTCTTCGTACACGGCTGCTCGTGCGGGGCTTTAGAGGTGGTTGTTGTTGTTGTTGTCCCCTTTCGGTGCCATCCTCTCCAAGCGCATGCTCCCCCTCTCTTGGAGACCTTGGAGACATTGGTCGACTCATTGCCTCCACGTCCATCTCCGGTGCTTCGGATTCCTCATTCAAACTGGCCGGAGTAAAATCTGCTGGTCGCCCATCCCTTAGGCGCTGCTCTCCGGTTGTTGGTGATGCGAGGACGTCACCCTCATTCACGTCCTCCGGCGTCTCCCCCTCAAAGAGTGGCATCCACTCCCCCCTCTTGGATAGACCTGCCTCCTTGTCTGTCCAACGGCTTTTCTCATCAAATGTGACGTTGTGACTCCGCACAATCTGTTACCTCCTTGGGTCAAAGAGCCGGTATGCCTTGCTTCCGCTCTCATATCCAAGGAGAATACACCGGCGGGTGTGCGGTTCCAGCTTGCTCCGTCCCTCACGTGCCTGCACCATCGCATGTGCAACACAACCAAATGTGCGGAGGTGACCCACCGCCGGCTTCCTCCCACTCCACACCTCTTGTGGCGTCTTCCACACCTTGCTCTCCTTGTCCTTCAATGGCTTTGTCGGCATGAGATTCATGATATACGCTGCTGTCCTTGCCGCCTCCACACAATACCGTTGTGTAAGGCCGGCGTCACTCAACATGGATCGCACCATGTTAAGGATTGTGCGATTCGCTCTCTTTGCGACGCCATTCTGTTGTGGGGAGTGTGGAGTTGTTTTCTGCCACTCAATCCCCTTGCTCTTCATCCATCCAAGGAACCCCGCATATTCACCGCGGTTATCACTCCGGAACGCCTTCACCTTCAACTCTGTTTGCCCCTCCACATCTGCCACAAACTCTTGCATACACGCAAGGACCTTGCTCTTCTGCTTCATTTGGTAGAGGTATAGTTTCCAGCTGTGGTCATCGATGAAGGTGAGGAAGTAGCGAGCTCCGCCGATGGAGCTCTCAAGCGGCCCACACACATCTGTGTGTACCATGGCCAGTTTTGCCGATGCACGCATCCCCTTGGCCACAAACGGCTGCCGCGTTGATTTGCCAATGATGCATGGCTCACACACGGTTTCCTTGGTTCCATCAAGGCCGCTGATTTGGAGACCCCGCACCACTTCCCTCGTAGCCATCTCCTTCACTGTCGATGGAGAAATGTGGCAGAGTTGGCGGTGCCATAGGTCCAGGTCTCCTCCATCCTTTGTTACAAGATTGGCGGCGTTGGATCCCGCTCGGCTGCTGAGGATCTTTGCACATAGCAGAAACAAGTCGTCCTCCCTCTTGGCACGCACAATCACCTCACCTTTACCCGCCTTGCGGATGACGGCCTCCTTCTTTGTGAAGAGCACCTCAAGTCACTTGTCGGTGAGGCGGCTGACGGAGAGCAGGTTTGCTCTTAAGTTGGGCATATGGAGCACATCGTGGATTGTGCTCATGATGGGTTTTCCATCCACAATTAACTCAATGCGGACGTTACCCTTGCTGGCGGCCACCTTTGTTTTTCCATTGGCCACCGTCATGCGTCTCTCCGAGGCGCCGTAGGTGACAAATGCCACCCTGTTGCATTGCGTTTGGCGGCCTGATCCGGAGTCAATGACGACAACTCCCAGATCCTTCAAGTTGGTGGAGTTGTACGCCATAAGGGTGTGCTCATCTTTCTTCCTGCCCCGCTGCGACCGATCCATTTTCTTCTTGGGACAGCTGCGCGCGTAGTGGCCCTCCTTGCCGTAGTTGAAGCACTCCCCCTTCTTGTCACCCTTCTTGGTACCCTGTTTGGCACCCTTCCAGTTGTCGCCTCGGCCTCCACTTTGAGGATGAACCGTGTAAGCTGAACTTGATGCCGCTGCACTCTCTCAACCGCAACTCATCTGTCCACTCATTCCGCACGTACTCAGCAACCTTCGCGTACTTCACCTCGCCGAAAGGCCAGCCACCAAGGACTGTGATCATGGGACTCCAACTGTCCGGCAAGGCCAGAAGGAGGATCATACCTTGCAACCGAGAGTTGACCTCCCAACCCGTGGCCACGCACTCCGCTGCAAGGGATTCAATCTGCTGCATGATCTCCATGACGCTGTCGCCTTCATTGGCTCGGAGGGTGACGAGCCTTTTGAAGATGAAGAGCTGATTTGCAAGGTTGCTTGACTGGAAGATGGAGCATAGTTTTGAGTATGCTTCTGCGTCCAGGATGCATCCTTGGATGTGCCCAAGTTGTGGTGGGCATAACGCGGACACAAGGAGCGCCAACGCCTTTTTGTTGTGCTTCTTGTATGCCTCCTTCACCTCAACCGTTGCAGTCTCCGGCGGAGCAGTCTCATCACCCTTTACATGCTCAAGCAGTCCCTTGTCGTCAAGGAAGACCTCAAACTGCCACCTTCACAAGGCAAAGCCTGTCCCATCAAACTTAAAGACAGTACGGCTGCTCTCTTGCTCACTGGTCGCCATGTCTTGCTATTGGAAGCGTGAACTCAAACTGGCTTCGAACCCCTTAGAGGCGTGGGCCCATAACCCTTTGTTGGTCTGAGGGTGAGTGTGCACCCTGGAGGGTCTCTAGAAATGGCTGGTTCACACCACCAACTGTTTTTGGAGAGACTGAAACTGTGGAGGCACCTGGTTCCAAGGATGGCAGAAATCTGGTCAGAGAGTGTGGCAATAGTTTTAGCCTCAATTGACTGGGAATGAACACCCTATCAAGTCTCAACAGTAGTGGAATTTTATAGCCACTGATCTAAGCTTTCCAGAACACCAAAGCATGCCAGATTTGGAGCTTCGTAGCAGATTCTATATCTTCTAGAGTGGCCCTTGGTAGGCTGTCTTTTTTCCACCTAGGAAGGCATCCCTTCCTTCCCCTAGAAGCTTCTGCCCCTTCCTATATTCCTCAGCTTGCTTCTAGTAGGAGGGAAGGTGTCCAGAAGACCAAGACACTTCTAGATGCCTTGTAGGACAAGTCACCCCTTCTAGAAGGTGTGCCACCTTCCTGGACCCTCTCCTGGCCTTCTAGAAACTTAAAGAGGAACTCTAGAGGTTGAGCTAGCTTCCTGGCATCTATTTTCCACCTCCCTTGAGGGAGGGCAGAAATTGATCTTGTGGGACTTGAACCCGGACCCATGCCTCTATAGGTGGACACGATTAACCACTAAGCCACTACAGCTTGTCTTTTTGGTGTTCCTTTTTGGAGTCACTCCTGCCATGGTGAGGAGCATCACTCCAACAGGATGCACGTTAGCTGCCAAGGCCTACACAAAACCCGCACGCATGCATCAATCAAACGCCCTAGGAAACCGACTCTTTATCTTCCAAAGGTTGATGTCGGTGAGGATGAGCAAAGGAGAATTGATACCCGTATTTTTACAGTCATTTGACAACGTGCTGCAAGAGGTCCAGCAAATAGAATGGAATATTGACTCCATCATGCATGCCATGATCCTTCTAATGGTGGTGCCGGAAAGTAGGGGGTCCTTGATCAACGTATTTTGCGGTCGGAAAGTAGGACGATGTCCCTTCCGCACATCGTCTAATGCAAGAAGCAAGTACTTCATGACCTTTGTTGATAACCACAGCCGCAAGTTGATGATCTATTTCCTCAAAACAAAGGGAGAGGTGAAGGAGAAGCTCCTTGCGTTTGTCGCCATGGTAGAGCGGCAAACGTCCAAGAAAGTGAAGATGCTCCTAAGTGACAAGAAGGGTGAGTGCAAGGCATGCAAGCCATGGCTCAAGCATCGTGGCATCTGCCATGAGCAAACCACCCCTTACAACCCCCAAAGCAACGGCGTGGCCTATAGGATGAATCAGACCCTGCTTGGCATGGTGCAAAGCATGCTCTTCAACGCCAAGCTCCCACCTCGCTTTTGGGTGGAAGCAACAACAACGGCCTGCTACTTGTTGAACCTCACACCAGCAACCGCCTTGTGGAGGCATCAAAAAGAGTAGGACAAGCAGCTGAAGACCCCACAGGAAGCATGGGCAGGAAAGTAACCCAACGCATCTCATTTGAAGGTGTTTGGGTCAACTGCATGGGTGAAGATCCAGTCAGGAGAAGGTGGAGGCAAGCTCGACGCACGCTCCAAGAAGTGCATCGTGGTTGAGTACGACACGTCACACAAAGCCTATGAGCTTTGGGACTAGGTAGCAGGCAAGCTCGTAAGGAGCCGCGACGTCGTGTTTGACGAATGCACCCTTGGAAAGGGAGAGCTGCTAGACTTGATCCTTGCTCCCAAAGTGGGACAGTGGATAGTATTTCTTAAGTCTGGAGAACAAGCACCCAAAACTGGCTCGCTTTGCAAGCAAGTGGTAGGAATGGGAGAGTGGCTGCGGAGGATGACACAGCATGTGACATGGACACGGATAGCGAGGCGTCCGTGGCTTCCGAGTCTGACTTGGAGTCTGCTGAATCTTTTGACAATGACGACGATGACAAACCACCACGTGTCGAAGCACTAGCACCAAAGCAAGAAGCCGCACCAACACTCTGGCGTAGTTTGCGGCCAAAAAAATGTACCTTTGCGGTATGAGGATGATTGGACTGGCCTTAGCTGGTCGTGCATGGCTCAGGGGGAGCCATCTACAGTGGCGGAGGCAATCAATGGCCCAGATGTGGCCGAGTTGAAGGAGGCAATGGACAGCGAGCTTGCGTCCAATCCCAAGAACGGCACGTGGGTGCTGGTGGATGGACCCGACAAGGACCATGCGGTGGGATCCAAGTGGGTCCTCCGAGTCAAGAAGAAGCAAGACGGCAGCATCGACAAGTTCAAGGCAAGGGTAGTGGTTCAAGGGTTCTCTCAACGCATGGGCTCCGAGTACGATGAGACGTTTGCGCCCGTTGTGACCTTTGCCTCCATCCGCTCTTTCCTTGGAATTGCAGCCGCAAAGAAACAAGAGATACACTAGATGGACGTCAAGACAACTTTTCTTTACGGGAAGCTTGACAAGGAAGTGCTGATGGAGGTGCGCAAATGAGTCAAAGCTTCCAAGGGAAAGGTGTGCAACTTGGTGAAAGCGCTATATGGGCTGAAAGAGGCCCCAAGGATGTGGTACAAAGAGATGGACGGTTTCATGACCGGCCTCACCTTTGCGCATTGCCAGAATGACCCTAGCATGTACGTGCGCAATGATGGGAGACGGCTGATGCTGGTTGGGCTGTACGTGGATGATCTGATCATCTGCTTGTCTTTGGTCAAGCTGCTAGATGAGCTGAAGTCTGACCTCGGCAAAAGCTTCAATATGAAGGACATGGGTCCTCTCGAGTACTACCTCAAGATCGCCATCCATTGCAGCCGAGTAGCAGGCACCGTCAAACTCAACCAAACCAAATACATCGGTGAGGTACTGAAGGGTAATCAAATGGAAGACTACAAACCTGTCAGCACCCCAATGACAACCGCTACTAAGCTCAAGGCCTCCATGTTGCCAAGCAATGAAGCAAAACAAAGGGAGATGTAAGATATCCCCTACCAATCCGCCGTGGGTAGCATCATGTACGCCATGGTAGGGATTCGTCCGGACATCTGTTATGTTGTGGGACAAGTGAACAGATTTGTGGCCAACCCAAGGCCACAACACTGGCAGGCAGTAAAGCACATCTCGCGCTACCTACAGAAGAAATGTTACATGGGCCTCGTCCTTGGATGCGAAGAAGGTACGGAAACCCTCCGCTTGCAGTGCTACACCGACGCTGACTGGGGAGGAAATCTTGACGACCGGAATTCCACGTCTAGATACGTGTGCATCTTGAATGGCGCTGCCATCTCATGACCCAGTAGGAAGCAGGATTGTGTTTCCGTGTCCTTGGCTGAGGCAGAGTACGTTGATTTGTCTGAGTTGTGCAAGGAGACTCAATGGCTACGCAACGTGCTTGGCAAAATGAGAGTGCCACAGAAGGATGCCACGGCTGTACATGTGGACAACATGAGCGCCATGTTGATGGCTGAAGATAAGATCATCTCCCGGCAAACAAAGCACATTGACATACGTTACCACTACTCACGTGACCTGATCATGAAGAACGTGGTGGACTTGCAGCACTACAGAACCAAGAGCATGCTTGCTGACTACATGACCAAGCCGCTGGAGAGCGACATGCACTATGCAGGCATTTGTGGATTCGGCATGAGGAGTGCGGCAGAGGAAGGGTGAGCCCCAAGGCATTGATGGAGCCTAGTGAGCGACAGATGGACAGAGGTGCAAGGGAGAGATTTATTCAAAAGGTATGCACCTTGTCCACTGCCTAGCTAACTAGCTGCATATACAGACAAGGCATGCACTGCTCTATGGAGCACGTCCCCTTTGTCTGTTCTGATATGGGCCAGGAATGCACTGCGCAAAATGGGTATGTGTCCTGTGGATCTTCATAGGAATCATACCTTTGTGGCCTAGTTGAATAGGCACCGGAGCCACATATAGGAGGGTGCAAGTTTCAACCCCACAAGCTACAGTTTTCTTTTTGGCCCAAACTAAGACAGGAAGCTTTTAGGAAGCTTACTATAGCCTGCCTTGAGGATGACACTTGGCGGTCTAAGGACGCGCCAAGTAGGACTTTAGGTTGAGGTTGGCTCAAGGGGAGCCATTTCAAGCAGAAGCTTTAGCAACGCTTTGCATGTATAAAAGACTGTACCTTGCATGCAAGTATTCTACAGTTATTGCCTTTGAGTCTCCTCACAGAGTGTCCAACCAAAGGTAGATACTAAAGACCAACATGCGGACTTCGTGAGGTTGCAAACCAAATGAACCTAAGCTGTGGATCCCCCGTTTGCAGGTGATATGTTGTCTTGGTTGCAATACCAAGAGTGGCTGGCGGCCTCCCATGTCGGGACCCATTTTCTAGACTGTTGCTATCTGGCGCATTGATGCATACATCATGTGCAATGGGATCTGCGCCTTGAGAAAGGCGCTTTGCATGTGAAGGAAGGCGCCATGGCGTGTGGCGGCGTCAGGCTTCTGTGGTGGGTAAGACCTGCACTTCGGCAAGCGTAACTTGGGCTACGCTTGGCCAAATCGCGCGCATTTTGGTGCGTTGAAAAGCTCATGACTAGCCCTGTGAATGATGTGGTATGTACATGTACAGAAACAAATGCAAAATACCATTATTCCTTTCGCTAACTGACTGTCTCTGAATGCTTGCTCACATCCCGTCAGGCGACCAGAAAGCTCACGCTCAGTCGCATACTTGCCCAAAACAGAAGACGTAGACCACCAATAGATGATCAGAAAAACTTGGAGACCACACCCCACGGATTCCCTGTCAGATGATGGCGATGGGGAGATAGAGTAGAGATGTGTTTCAACAGTCAACTGATTGTACATACCTTCTTCTTGATTCTCTTGAAATTCTACAATATGTTGTACTGTTTGCATTGAACAATGACAATGATGAAATAAAAATGTCAATAAGGCTAATGCAAAAGGCAATCCCAACCCAATTGTGCATTAACAGAGAAGGAAAAAAATAGGTGTCATGAATGTATTTCAGACATGGACTGTCCTTAGGAATTTGCCAGACAAATGTTGCATGCCACACCTGGAATATTGTAGAACCGTGAAGAACCGCGGTTCCAGGGAGAACCACAGTTCCGGAACCGGAACCGCAGTTCGGATTCCAAGTTTGAACCAGAACCGCGGTTCTGGTTCCGAGCCGGAACTGGAACTGGAGTTTTGGTTACAATCTGAGAACCGCGGTTCCCTACCGGTGTGCACCCTTACTTTGGATTCCAATTTCCATACGAGTGTGTAAATTGAACATATACAATATCTTCTTCTGATTTTAAATTGGGAAATGGTTTTTCCTCGTGGTCTCAGGGACTAGAAAAAACCCTCTTCTTATGTTCAAGGACACGTGACATGTATTTCTTATACATAGACCTGGGGTTCTGATGACCATGTGATTGTGCAACCTGTGTATGGATGAGTTCTGAAAAATTTCATTTGGGCGGTTTGTTGGTCCCTTTGTCCCAGAATCCTACATACAAACACAGAAATAATCTACGTTATATGCTTGAAGGCAGATGCCATGGATTATTTTGGTGGGGATCCGGTTTTGGATGTCCATATGGGTGTGTGACCTGCGTATGAACGAGTCTTTCCAATTTCAAGTCGATCCAGCCTTTTTCCCCTTTGTGTGAAACATGCTCAAGATGAGCGCATGGAGAACATGATTCCTATGATTGAGGGCACCCCATAAACCTTTTTCTTACCATGAATATCAGAACCAATCTGGCTGTGTAGCCTAGCGCTAGTCGTGATACACCTCTCGGTCTTGTATTGTCCATGAAACACCCATTGCAGCTATGAGGAGTGCACAAACAACCGTGAGTGCAGCCACAAACCCAATGGTCGGTTGACCCCTCCCGCTTAAGAATATGACCTGGGGAAGCCGGCCAAGAGATCATGTATCATGTAGCATCAGCCATACCATGCCGCCTGGTGGGATTGTTATGAAACACCCATGGCAGCTCTAAGGAGTGCACTGGAAACTGTGAGCGCAACCACACACGCAGTGATCATATGATCCCCCCACCCCCCACCCCCCCCCACTCCCCCCGCTCAACAATTTGGTTCAGGAGAACCAGCAACCAGAAATCCATTCCATAGAATGAATAGCATAGATGTTACTGTTCCATACCGCCTGGTATTGTTCTCTTAATATTCAAAACACCCATTGCAACTACCGGTGGTGTTTTGACAGCCATGAGCGCATCCATGCACCTAGTGCTCACGTGACCCCCTGCTCAAAGATTCATTTTGGAAAAATCAGCTATCAGAAATCCTTGCCAAAATATGTTACAACGTGTTGGCCGTGTGGTGCCACCCCATGTCATTATTTTGATACTACATCCACCGTAGCAGCGAGGAGTGCACTGGCAGCCGTGAGCATCACCTGGCATCTTGTGGATTAGTGTCTCCCCACTCAAGAAGCCAGTTCAGGCAATCTGGCCATAAAAAACTGTGTCGTAAAATGTGTAGCTTACAGTTAATTGGATCCTACCAATGTGTGCCATTTTTTCAATGAAGAACACACTGTAGCTCCATGGCGTGCGCCCGCCCCTGTGAGCACAACGATGCAATTCTTTCCAGTTTTGAGTCGGCCAAATTTCTGGCCCCTTAGTCTTGGAGAGAATGAAGACAGACGTGTGGAGATCCTATGTCGTATCCTCAAGAGCAGAAAAGAGGGATTATAGGGATGGGAGTTGGGTTCTTGGGGTTCATGCAAGCGTGCAACATGCCTACGAACGAGTTATTCTGTTCTTAAGTGGGACAAAACCCTACCCCTTAGTGTCAGAGAGGCTCAAGATGAGCACATGGAGATCTTACGCTGTATGGTATAGAGTATAGGAGAGAAATTATAGGGGCAGGATTTGGGTTCTTGAGGTTCTTTTATGCATAAGATGTACCTATTAACAAGTTTCTCTGGTTTCAAGTTTGCCAAAATCTTGGCCCCTCCGTCTGAGAGAGGCTTCAGACAGGTGCTCGGTGACCGTATTTCATATGCTCAAGAGTTGAGGAGAGCAAATGTAGGGGTGCGAGATCGGTTACAGGGGATTATGTATTGCGTATGACGTGCACATGGAAAACTTTACTTCCGGTTTTGAGTCAGCTGAAATCCCGGCCCCTTATCTTGGAGAGGCTCAAAATGGGTGCACCCTATATCCTATTCTCAAAAGCAGAGAAGAGGGATTCTAGGAGTGGAAGTTTGGTTCTTGGGGTCAATGTATGCGTGCAACGTGCATACGGATGGTTTTTTTTTTGTTTCGAGTTGGCCCAAATCCTGAACCCCTAGTCTTGGATAGGCTTGGCACGGGCGCACAGAGGTATTACATCGTCCACTTCACATCATATGAGGGCAATTCTATGGGCAATAGTTGGGTTCTTGGTGTTCATGTATCCGTGAGACATGTGTACGGCCGATGTTTTTATTTTGTTTCAAGTCGGCCCAAATCCTGGCTCCCTAGTCTTGGAGAGGCTCGGGACGGGTGCATGAAAATCCTATGTTGTATGCTCAAGAACAGAAGAGACTGATTGTAGGGGAAAGATTCGGGTTCTCGGGTGATGACAAGTTTTTCTGGTTTCAAGTCAGCCAAAATTCCAGCCTCCAATCTCTCAGAGAGAATCAATACAGGCATTTGGAGATCATACGTTGTATTCTCAAGAGCAGATGAGAGCATTTCTAGGCAGGAGTTGGGTTCTTGGGGTTCATGCAAGCATGAAATATGCATATGGAAAAGTTTTTCTGGTTTTAAATGGGGTAATATCCTAACCCTTTAGTCCGAGAGAGGGTCAAGATGAGCGCATGGAGATCCTACATTGTATGCCCAAGAGACAAAGAGAGTGATTCTATGTGTGTGAGTTGGGTTCTTTGCGTTCATGTTTGCGTACAATGTGCATGTGGACAAGTTTTTCCATTTTTTGTCTAAGGAAATTCAGCCCCCCTCGTTTCAGAGAGGCTCGAGACAGGCACTTGGTAACCCTCCTTTGTATTTTCAAGAGTTCAGGTGAGGGAATGCAGGGGTGTGAGTTGGGTTCTAGGGGATCAAATATGCCTGCAATGTGCATATGGAGGAGTTTTTTCTTGTTTTGAGTCGGCCGAAATTCAGGCCTCTTATTCTTGAAGAGGCTCAAGACAGGCACATGAAGATCTTACGTCCTATGCTTGAGAAAAGAGGAGAGCAATTATAGGAGGAAGACTTTGGTTCTCAGGGTTCACGTGAGCGTGCGATGTGCATATGGACCAGTTTTTTTGGTTTCAAGTCAACTGAAATGCCAACCCCCTAGTTTCGGAGAGGCTTGGAACAGCTGAATGGAGATTCTAATTCATATGCTCGAGAGCATTGGAAAGCAAATCTAGGGTCAAGGGTTGGGTCTTGTTGTTCATTTATGAGTGCGATGTGCGTATGGACAAGTTTTTCTGGTTTCGAGTCGGCCAAATTTCCGGCCCCTTAGTCTTGGAGAGGATCAAGACAGGCGCATGGAGATCCTAAATTGTATGCTCAAGAGCAGAAGAGAGCGATTCTAGGGGTGGGAGTTGGGTTCTTGGGGGTCATGCAAGCGTGCAACATGTCTACGGACGAGTTATTCTGGTCTTGAGTGGAACAGAATCCTAACACTGTAGTGTCGGAGAGGCTCAAGATGAGCACATGGTGATCCTGTTTTGTATGCTGCAGAGGAGAGGTGAGTGATTCTAGGGGCAGGATTTGGGTTCTATGGATTCTTGTATGCATGCAATGTGCCTATTAACAAGTTTTTCTGGTTTCCAGTTGGCCGAACTCCCGGCCCCTCCTGTTAGAAAATTGTGCCCCTTGCCATGGCTGCCGATCATTTCCCTGGTTCGGCCACTGGGGAGTTGTCGAACATTTGATCTGAGTGCAGATTTAGATTCCTTGGAATTTGCCATGCAAGATCGAGCTCTGAATCGCTCAATTTGAGTGAGTATTCAGAAAGATAGCCCCGCCCGAAGGTCAGGTGGTCGGCGGGTGGAATCTGGGTCCGCGTCATGGTTGACGGGATAATTCCACCGCGGTGGTCCGAGTTCAGGTCCAACGGGCTCCAAAGGCACCATGGCCATGAAGGAAGGGATTCGGATGGTCTCCTAGACCAGGGCCAACTTCCCCCCACGTTGGACTGCCAGGAAGGGCGCTTCGACAAGCCACCGTCGAAGCGCCTTCCGTCACTCCCGTTCGTGGGCATGGTGGGCGGCTCCACCATGGGTTACTTCGACGGCCATAGCAGGGGCTGTACTGCTCCGTTTTGGGCGTGCTTGGATGCGTTGGAAAGCTCTGATCATAGGCTATAAGAATCTGATGTAATCTCACTAATAAAAACAACAATTCCCACTTTGATTGAGTGCAACTGCTTGCGACTCATTCCTGCCCATTCTGGACTGTGATTCTTGGACTCCACACTCTTCCACCTTGGTTTGCATTGGCTGTTGAACCAGCGTCAGCGTGCTCCACAGAAGGCCCAGGCATCCTTGTGGCTACTTCCACATCCTCCTAGGGTCACCGCCAGGACAGAATTTCTCCCTTGATACTTGTCCGATTCTGGTGAAACAACATCCACTGGATTAAACATCTCGTCCAATTTTACGGAAATTTATCCATTTTTGGATCCAAGCAATCCTTGAGCCGCTATGTATGCCAGAGCAGATTTTCCTCTTTTTGGCGGCTCGTCAGCACCTCTCGGTGCTACGCTTGGGCATGTGGAGGGGCAAATTTTCAACATTCCCCCCCTTGCACTGCCATGCCCGGTTCTCCTGCTTGCTCTATCTCATCATCTATTGCGCTATCCATCCCATCATAGCTTGTCATCCCAAGTCCAGCCAAGCTCATCGCGTACTGGACTGCAGGTTGCGCTTTGGTCAAGCAATCCGCAAGCATGTTGTGTGTGCTGCAGTGTTGCAGCACCACCTGTCCCTTTTCAACCATGTCCCGTACGTAGTGGTAATAAACGTCAATGTGCTTTTTCCACTTGTATTGCGTTAGGTTCATCGTTAGCAAGATGGAGCTGGTGTTGTCCTCTTGCACCACTGTTGGCTCTTGCTGCGGCATGCCTAACTCCTCTAGGAACCTGCGGAGCCACACCGCCTCTTTGACTGCCTTGCCCAGCGCGATGTACTGTGCTTCCACTGTTGAGGTGGCAACGTACTCCTACGTCATGTTGCACTACGAGACCACGTAGCTGGATGTGGACTTTCGCTTCTCTACATCCCGGTGTAGTCTACATCCATGTAGCAGACCACACGCAAGTGGTCAGCCCGGCCCTTTCCGTCAAACCTCAGGCGCACGTGCCGCGTCGCGTGCAAGTAGCAGAGGATGCGCTTGACTACCTGCCATTGTAGTGGCCCTAGATCGGCCACGTACCTGCTTTCTTGGCCCACCGCATAGGCGAGGTCCGGTCGACTCACCACCAGGGCATACATGAGGCTGCCCACAACCGATTGGTAGGGCATCCCCGCCATATCCTCCTACTCTTCTTTTGTTAGCGACACCATTGCCAAGCTCAGTTTACAGGTCGTGGAGATGAGACTGCACATTGGTTTGCAGTCCTCCATGCTGTACCGCTTGAGGACCTCGGCCATGTATTTGACCTGCCCCAGCTCAAGTGTGCATACCCTGCGGTTTCGCATAATGCTCACCCCGAGGTAGAACTCCAGCTCCCTCATATTCAACATATGGAACCTGCTGCTCAGCTGCTCTTTCAGCTACTGTAGGCTCGGCATGGCTGAGGAGCACAAGACCAGACCATCAACATAGAGTGCAACAATCTGATGGATTTTCTTGTTGTGCCGCACGTACATGCTGTAATCTGCCTCACAAGGCTTGAAGTTGAGTTGTGCCATAAAGCTGTCCATCTTTCTGATACCAGTATCGGAGTGATTGTTTTAGCTCGTATGAGGACTTTTGCACCTTGCACACCTTACCCTACGGCACCTTCACCCCATCCGGCACCTCCATGTAGATATCTTTGTTGCTTCTTCCACTGAGAAAGGCAGTCTTTACGTTCATTTGGTGGAGCTCCATGTCCTTTGCGGTTGCCACTGCAAGGATCCTCTGAATGCTTGCAAACTTGGTAACGGGGGCAAATGTGTCATCGTAGTGCTCACCCTTGTACCGTGCATATCCCTTTGCCACTAGCCGCGCCTTGTACTTGTCAAACACACCTTCCTTTGTGAACTCGGTCTTGAAGACCCACATGAAAACGATGCCCTTGGCGTATTTTGGCCTGTCAACCAGCTACCACGTGTCGTGTTCAGTAATGGATCTTAACTCCGACTTGATGGTGGCGTCCCACTTCTTCCCCACGGGCCACGCAAGCTTCTCTTCCACGGTCATCGGCTCTGTTGATGCAGCTAACATACACCGTGTCATGCCGATCCATCGACTGGTGCTTCCATCAAAATGCTTCCCCACTGTCGACTGCCTCTTGCTGCGGCGTGGCAGTTTTTGTGGCGTCTCGTTGCTCTACTGCAATCTCTTCGACTCTGTCCACTCCAGTGAATCATCGACTAGATGGCTCCTTGAGGATCTCTCCCGCTCCAGCAAACCATCCAACGGAATGGTGATGCGTTTGGAGGATTTTTCTCCAACGCCAAACGCGGACTCCGCCAGGAGTGCACACTTTGGCACCCGCGATGCCTCCTTTGACGGATCCTTCCGCCGGATCTCCAGCCAAGTTGCATCATTGTTGGAGTCCTCCGCGATGGCTACTATACGTGCTACTGGGCCGTACTCCGGCCCTGCATCATCGACCTCTACGTTTGAGGAATCCTCTTCACAGTCAAGGAGCTGGAACAACACCCCCTATCTTGAAGTGTTCTTGATCTCATGTCGTTGCTCTTGCTCTTGACATTTTGCTGCTCATCGAACTCAACGTCATGGCTGCAGACGATATCTTGCATGCGCGGGTCCCTGAGAAGATATGCCTTTTGTGCACTTTCATAGACGAGGAGCAAACATGGCTTCACCCGCGGTTCCAGCTTGCTGTCGTGCCACTGCGCTACCTACACCATCGCGTGCGCCTTGCACCCTAAAACCTTCAGGTATGCCACGTTTGGCTTGCGTCCTCTCTAAACCTTGTGAGGCATCTTCAAGCTGCCCTTATCCTTCAGTACCGCTGTTTGAGTGAGGTTGATGGTGTAGCTCCCTATGCACACAGCCTCCACCCAGATCCCTCATGACAACCCTGCATCCACAAGCATTCTTTGCATCATGTTGAGTTGTGTCTGGTTTGCTCGCTCCGCCACTCTGTTGAGGTGTGGCAAGTATGGCGTAGTGGGTTCCCAATTGATGCCCTCCTACTTCATCCACCTGTTGCAACCTGTGTACTCTCCCCAATTGTCACTATAAAGCGCTCTGACGTACTCCTTCAGCTGGTGTAGGACCTCGCCTTTCCACTTCATGAAGTACACGTAGAATTTTCTGCTACAGTGGTCAATGAAGGTGACAAAGTATCTCAAGCCGCTTTTTGACGATATTTTGAATCGTCCGCACACGTCACTGTGCACAACCTCCAGTAGGTCCTATACACGAGCCTCATTCTTGTTGAGCGGCTTACGCCATGCCTTGCCCAAATGCAAGGCTCGCACGTTTTGTGCGTTGCTACATTTGCTGCCCGCGTCTGCTGCACCGTTGATGATGAGGCTGCGTACAATGATGCGCTTTGCCATCTCCTTAACGATTGAGGGCGCCGAGTGCCCCAATCGTCGGTGCCTGAGCTCCACATGAGCGCTTTCTTCGTTGTCCATGACGACGACGCGCTTTTACCAGTCTGGTGTGTCTGATTCATGGTGACCACCTTGGTCTCCATGATATAGAGAGCGCCCTCGCGCTGTGCCTCCAACATGACCACAACGTCCCCGTCAATGAGCACCACGACATCTTTCCTACGGAAATGCACCTGATATCCCTTGTCCATCAAGCTGCTGACACTCAGGATGTCAGCCAGGTTTGAGACGTGCTGCACATCACGAGATCTGCACAGCTCCTTCTTGACGTCCACAACGTCTTCCACCTGCACGTCGCCTTGGCCTAATGCCAGCTTAACTTTGTCCTTCGCGACCACCATTGACTTGGAGGACTCCTTGTAGGTGGCGAACCCCACCTTGTTGACTTGGGTATGCTCCTCGGCCCTGGAATGCAGGCACCACCTTTTGGCCTTCTTGAGGAAGTGGTTCTTATTGCCATTGCAGAGTGACCTGCCCTTGGTATTCTTTCCACCGGCCTTGGCCTCCTCTCGGCATTCACAGGTACAATATCCCTATTTGCCGCAATTGCAACACGCACCTTTCTTGTCTCCTTTCCTGCCACCACCCTATCCGTTGCTTCCTCTGCCCCCGCTTCCGCCACTATGTGTGTTGGTGACAAGGGCCGAAGAGGAAGACTAAGACTCCTGGTAGCTTTGACGCTATGCCTCATTGCGGATGTACTCTGCGACCTCGCCATAGGTGAGCTTGTCCTCTAATCATCCTCCAAGGACGGTGATGAGTCGATCTCAACTGTCACGTTTGGGCCATGAGGAGGGCCATCGCCTGTAGCTACATGTCGATCGTTTACCCCACGTTATTGTATTGCAAGGTGAGCGACTCGATCTGCTGCATGGCGGAAATGACATCATCTCCCTCGTCGATTCTCAACATGAGGAGTTGCTTCATTGCAAAGATTGTGTTCACGTGTGACTTGGATTGATGATTGGAGCAGAGTTTTTGCCAAGCCTCAGCTGCCAGCTTGCAGCCACAAAGGTAGCCCCATTGTGACTCAGCCGTCCCGGACACCTGAAGCATAAGCACCTCTGTGTTCTCTTTTGTGAAGGCGTCCTTTTGCGCTTCCATCGTAGTCACTTTGTCCAGGGCTTCCGTTCCCATCATGACCTCTAGTAGCCCCTTATGCATGAAGGGCACTCAAAATGCGACCTCCATAGTCCAAAGCCTGGGCCGCCTGCATACTTCTGGATGGGGTGCGTCTCCTTTTGCGCTATTTGTGTAGCTTTTTCTCCAACGGGTTCTCACAGCTTCACGGCAACATCCACAATGACGATCCTGTGCACTACAAAAGGTGTGAACGTTGGAGACGATCAAACACGTGGGCCCATAATCCTTTGCAGGGAATCCATGACGTATGGTTCTGACATTTTTCTAATCGTCTCTTGGTGGTCTACGTCTTTTTTCTTGGATGAATCTAACACTGAGCGTGAGCTTTCTCATTGCCTCACATTTGTGAGAAAGAATTTCAGAGACAGTTAAATTGTGAAGGGAATAATATCATTTTGCGTTTGTTTTTGTACATGGACATCGTCACATCACTTATAGGGCAAGTCATGAGCTTTCCAATGCACCAAATCGCAAGCGGTTTGGCCAAGCGTAGCCGAAGTTACGCTTGCCAAAGCGCCTGTCTCAACCACCACAGAAGCCTGACGCCGCCACACAACGTGGTGTCTTCCTTCATGTTTGAAGCACCTTTCCCAAGGCGCGGATCCCATCGCATGTGATTAATGGGTCCCCTGCACTCTTTCCACACACCTCTCCCACTTTTAGGTGGAGTTTGGCGATGGGGTGTGACAAGGTTTGAAACCTGTTCGTGGACATGCATTCTGAATTTTGACCTAGTGCTCGAGTAACAAAACGTTCTCCTCAATTTCAGACGCCGAGCCTGGATTTTGGCTACGTTCCTCAGTGACAAACTGCAGTATGAGATCGGGTGCATTATCCACCGGACGCCTTGGCAGACCTTCCGGAGCAAAATCTCCAGATGGTACTTTTGTTACTCGGTCCGGTCCATTATCCACCAGATTTCAAGTCGAAGCCAGCTCCTAGAGTCGCTACGCACACCCCAACTTTGGAAGGTTATATCTCTCTCCATACTTGGCCGATTCCAATGAAAGAACTTCCACCGGATTCACCGATTTTAGGGACTATTATCCATTTTAGGATCTGAGTAATCCCCAAGCCGCTAGATTCACCTTAGCGGATTTTCCTCTTTCTGGCGGCCCATCAGCGCCTCCCCATGCCGCGCTTGGGCATGCTGAGGGGCAAATTTTCAACATCATCATCTTCACCATCCCCACCCCTGAAACCTATCTCTAAGACATCCTCGTCCTCACTAGTGTCAACCAACCTCCGCCCCTCTAACTCCTCAGCTGCTTCACCAACCAACTCCGGTGTGGCCATCGAACGTAGTGACTTCACTCAATCTTCCTCCTCCTGCAATTCAGGAGCCACATTGCCATGGCGATCAACTGAAAACTCAAGCAACCTGCGCTCATCGATCCACAATTTCATGGTGAGGAGATTGTCTACCATCAAGTGGTGGAGGGAGTGGCAAAAGTTGGTGATAACGTGTCCGCGCAAGGAGAAGAGGCGCTCGGATGGTGTGGATGTGCCTGGGAACGCAAAATGGTCCATGGCATCAAGGAAGAAGGTGGTGAAGGTATTTTTCTTCTTGCGGTAATGATGTAGCACGTTGCACACCGGGTCCTTGGGTGGGACTTTGGCCCACCTGTCCACCTCGTCCTCAAGTGTGGCTGCTGCTGGGGGTATATGTGCTGTATCTCGTGGCACAAAGAGTACCTGCTATGGATCTGCGAGCATAGCCTGCAACAACTCTTCATCCTCTTCTTGCTTCTGCAGCACATGCGGATGGATTTGGTGTACCTCTACTGCTGCCGGCGCTGCTACAGAAGCTGTTACAATCTGGTTTTCATCACTTGTACCTGCTGCTGCTGCTGTTGCGACTGATTCCGCTGCTGCCGTTGCTGTTGCTTCAAATGCAGTATGTGCCTCCTCCACCACGGTATAGTTTTGGGCGGAGGAGCTCAATGACCTTCACTTGAAGTTCAGCTACAGACTTGATGCCCATGATCCGGTGTGTCTTGTTGAAGTATCAAAGCCGAACTCGTGGGTTACCTGTTCTTGCAAGCACGTGACGGTTCATTAGCAGGGCTCTGTATTTCTCCAGTTTTTTGTGGGCAGCTTCTAGAAGTTGTTCACCCAATGTGCAGTGATGCCTACATATTTCATGTTTGCATGTGCTTTGTAGCCATCAATGGTAAAAGTGATGGCGGAGGTGACCTCATCCAATAGCTTGTGCAACCTAGCTCGGAAATCAACCACCCCTGACACAATGCCGCGTGTAATGGTCATGCGTTACGCCAGATGAGTCACTACCGTTTGTTGAAGGTTACCCCCACTCCTACAACGGAACGCTCTATGATGATGGCACCTGCACTTGGATCTGCCCTAATAGCTTCCACGACAGCGGTGACGGCATTTGCAGTGGCGTGCTACAGTGCGGCAATGACCTCTAGCTCGTTCAACTCCTTAAAGATATTTGGGTGGGAAACGTGAAGATACTTTCTCATTCTACTGGTGGAGCTCTTCTTGCACGCAAAATGTCTCCTGCACGTATTGCAGTTTGCCTTGTCTAGATCATCTTCCTGTTCTTTCAAGTAGCGCCAGATGACGGCCTTTTCCTTCTTGCTCTTTTCACCAATCTCCACTTCACCGGCCTCTCTGGCATCTGACTCATCCTTGTCGGAGTCTTTTGCAGCCTCTGTGTTGTCGCTCAAGGTCATGCAGTCTACCATGCTCACTGTGCTGCTCATTGCCACAACCCCTACCATAACTGCTACTAACATTGCAGCAAGCACAACTGCCATTGCTGCTTGCTGCCGCTGTCAATGTTGGTGGTGCTTTACAATCTGCATGCTGGCCCTGCTGATGCTACCGGTGCGCAACGTTCTACCTGCCGCTGCTGCTTGTTGTCTCTCCAAGTGCTGGTCTAGCTGACCAATTGGTTGGCTGCCCATGCAGCTGTTCCTGCTACACAACGTTGTGGCTGCCGTTGCCACTGGCTGCCTGTGCAAGTGCTGGCACGGCTGACCAATTTGTGGGCTGCTGTCGCAGCTGCTGCCTCAAAGCAATGTGCTCACTGCCGCTGCTGCTGGCTGTAGCTGCTGGTGCTGGTGGTTTTAACCTGTGTGCGAGTTGCCCTTACAACTGCTGCTCGTGCAAAAGGTTCTGGCTACTGCTGCTGCTTCCTGCCTGTGCAAGTGCTGTTGTGGCAGACCAATGTTCTCGTTGCTCCTGCAGTTGATACCGCTGAGCAATATGCTCGCTGCTACTACAAGTGGCTGCCGTTGCTAGTGCCAAAGGTTATGGCCAATGTGCTGGCTGCCCCTGCACTTGCTGCCACTGTAAAACATCGTGGCTATCGCTGCTGCTGGCAGCCTCTGCAGGTGCTGGAACGGCTGACCAGTTTGTTGGCTTGTCATGCATCTTCTCCCGTTGAGCAATGTACTCACTGCCGCTGCTGTTGGCTGTCGTTGCTCGTTCTGGTGGTTCTAACTAATGTGCTCGCTGCCCTTACAGCTGCTGCCGCTGCAACAGCTTCTGGCTGCCGCTGCTGCTGCATGCCTCTGCAGGTGCTGGTACGGCAGACCAGTGTGCTGGCTGTTCCTGCAGTTGAAGTACAGTTGGATGCGTCTACTCTGGTTCTACGGCCACTAGTTGCATCTGCTGCTACTGTTGTTAGCTGCCGCTGCGGCCATTGCGGCCATGACTTGCTGGCAGTGGCAGAATTGGGCCAAGAGGTGGTCTCTGCCACCCAACTGGTGAAGAACTTTGTTGCAATGAGACGGTGAAAACTGACGGGGTAACAGAGCGGCAAACAGAAAGAGGTTGTCTGGAATTGTTGATGATATCGCCACTGCTCACGTCACCTGCTCAGGAAGGAAGCTTTCTCATAGAGGAAGCTTCCTCCACTTCTCTATGAAGCTGGAAAATGCATGGGCGTGCGTGCCATACCATTGCTCGACATGCAATAGCCATGAGCTGCTGCGCTGCCAAATACATTGAACAGACAAGAACCAGAGATATTTGACAAGGATTATGCATTCCAAGGTTGCAACGATTGCCGAATCTCGCGTTGATGTGTTGGCGGTTGAGGACCTGTGACATTTGACGACTCAAACATCGTCATGCGGCCTTTCTGAGGTGGCGAGGATTGCCCGGATTCCTTCTCACCTGGCCAACTTAGGCATGTTCAAGTCACAAGGTGTTCAACGCGTCCACTGGTTTTTTTCAGCCCCATCCCCCCAACCATATGCAAGAACCGCAGTTCTACAACAGTTCCAGAATATTGGAACCGGAACCAGAACCGCGGTTCTGGAACCCCGGTTCCAAGAACCTGTGTGCACCCTTAATCCGAAGTGCCGCTCAAGAAATGCATTTGGTTCACCCTCAAGCACAGACCATTGAATCTGCGTGTGGTCTTTGGCTCTTCTATAGGAAGAACCACGCTTTCTACTATAACCTACGTCATTCTACTAGAAAATGAGACATAACCTCATCCCCATGCATAGTTATAAGAATGATATGCTCCAAATATGTAAATAGAAAAAAACAAATGGATTTATGTGGGGGGTTGGAAGAAGGAGACATCGGGGTGGCTGAAGTGCCCATGTTTGTATAGCATGGCTCATGAGTACAATGCCAAAATCCTTTGAGCCCGTCAATTTTGCTTTCAACCATCCCCATGATTTTTTCTTCCAACATCTACTTGGCTTTTGTTTCGTAGGGTCCAGCAACATGTCACCTGTTAGCCTAAGGGTGAGTGTGCACCCTGGAGGATCCCTAGCAATGGCTGGTTCACACCACCAACTCTTTTTGTAGAGACTGAAACTGTGGAGGCAACTGGTTCCAAGGATGGAAGAAAAATGGTCAGAGAGTGTGGCAATAGTTTTGGCCTGAATCGACTGGGAATGAACACTTAATCAAGGCTCACAGCCACTGATATAAGCTTTCCAGAACACCAAAGCATGCCAGATTTGGAGCTTCCTAGCAGATTCTATAGCTTCTAGAGTGGCCCTTGGTAGGCTGTCTTTTTCCCACCTAGGAAGGCATCCCTTCCTTCCTCTAGAAGCTTCTGCCCCTTCCTAGATTCCTCAGCTTGCTTCTAGTAGGATTACATAAATTACATAGATGGTTGCTTTGAGATGTAAAGTTTGGGGAAGATTGTCACGCAACACATGGGGTTCTTATAGTCGTGCTGTCCGATTCATTTCCATCATGCATCGACCCATCGGAGGAGGCCGACTTCCATGAAATCAGTTTCTGAACTGTTGTTTTTGTTGTTCCGGATAAGGAGACGTTGCCCCCGCTGCACCACTTAGAGAGGTGGCACCAATAGGACGTCAATACTTCTTAGACATAGGGACGTGGGAGTCTCACAAGTCCTTTCCTAACTCTCCACTTAGTGTAAGTTTGAAGATGTGTCGTCCCCTCTCTGTCCGCATCCTTTCTCAAATCCTCATGTTTCCTGACGCTCGTCTTCCTCATCCACGTTCTTGCTAAACTTTATCGATTTTCCAGCCGCTATTCTCCCTCATCCGCATTCTTGCAGATTGTTTTTTGTGTTTCTTGCCGCTACTCTTCCTCACCCGCATTGTTGCTCAATTTTCTCCTGTGTCATGTTCTTGCTCAATCTCGACCATTTTCCAGCCGCCGCTCTCCCTCACCCGTGTTCTTGCAGAACGTTTTTCCGTTTCCAATGAGTGATATTCTTGTCCTTGTTCTTACTTTGCTGGACACTGTCATGTTCTTGATTTACAGGTCTTATGCTTCTGCTTGTGTGGGGTCCGTAATCGTTGATGGAAGTTGTTCCACGTTGTCTGTCTTTGTGCACAATTATCAGGATGATGGCATAACCGATGCATACTTCAATTTCCGACCAAAACCCCCCGAGCGTAGTTGGCAGAACCATGGACAAGTTCCGTGGCTCTATTCCGCTTGCGCAGGATGTGCATTCGCTTGAGCAGTGCCAGAAGGAATTCAAGCTGGAGCGGCAGTACAAGTAGCATCCACCACTCTTTGTGGATCCGCAGCTGCATCAACAAACACATTTTGAGCAGTTGGTGCAGTAGCAGCCGCAGTTTGAGCAATAGCATGCAGGTACTATGCTGCAGCAATAGCAGTATGTGCAGCAGCGTCCTGCGTATATGCAGCAGCAACCACAGTATGTGAAGCAGCTGCTGTAGTCTGGTCGGCAGCTGTCGCAATCAGTGCTGCAGCAGCCAAAGCCAGTGCAGGAGCAGCCGCAGCCAGTGTAGCAGCAGCCGCAGCTAGTGTAGCAACAGCCACGGTTGGTTCAACAGGCAGAGTAAGTGCAACAGTAGCCACAGGTAGTGCAGCAGCAACCATAGCGTGTGTATCAATGTCCTCCGGTTTTGCATCAGCAGCCGCAGTGTGCTTAGCAGACGCAAGTTCAGTAGGAACCATGTGCATAGCAATAGGTTGATCGTCCCTCTGCAAACAAACTCCATCAGAATCAGCTGCAACAGCTGTCCCTGGAGCAAGACATGATGCAAGCGGAGGATTATTTTTGTGCGAGGCAGCAACCTCTTCCTTGTACTCAACCCAAACAGCAAGAGCAAGTGCACCCGCTCACACCTGACGAGTGGAAGGATTGGCCAAAGTGGGGCGTCGACTCGACCTGTTCAAGGTGGTAACGTTGCAGAAAGGTGTGTATAGCTTGTCTTGGGGTTGTGTCATACCAGGAATGATAATTCTCAGCCAGCTTTTAATCTTTCCTGTCCAGATCTCCCTCTAGTGACAACAAACATAGACGAATGGATAAGCGGAACAAGGGGATATCCTTTGGAATCGGAACATTGAAGCAAAAAACTTGACGCGGGATTTTTTATGCGTTGAACGTGAGGCCAAATTCTCACAAGTTATTGGGTTTGAACAAGTTTGCCCACCAAGATTTGGCAACACTCTGGCTCTTCTTGCAAGTATGGTAAGTCCAGAACAAAATCCGCGGCCGCATCAGTAAAAACAATCCCCCGGAACAAGGGAGTGACTCTGGATGTCACCATGTTTTACAAGCAGCCATGGGTGCAACGTAACCCGTTCAGGAAAGACAACGTGTTGATGGATATGCTCGTAGGCCTGGGAAAGTTGGATTTATATAACAGGCCACTGTACCGAGCCTATCTGGGTGGCCAAGTGAAGAAGAAGCGCATCAGGCGGTGTCAACTGGTACATGTAAATATGTTGCTAGGATTATATAGGCTCGTACTCTCTTAAAAATTCTAACGTCGACTTACGAGGTTTGATAGATGCTGGTGGGCGACATCAAGAGGAGGAAGAAGAGAGGCAAAAAGAGGAGAAGGGGTTCCAGGGCTGCTTTGCAAGACGTAGAGGACAAGGAAACAGACATGGACAGTGAAGAAGAGGTGAGTGGTGGTATTCTATGTCCAATTTTCTGATGAATGGGAAGAATTCTTATTGTGGGCTGTGTTGTAGAGTGGCCCGCCTAATCCACAAGTGTTGACACCACCTGCTGCGCCTAATCCACCTGCCTCGAAACAAGTGCAAGACGAGTTGACTCCACAATTGGTGGAGCAGCTCTTTCAGCAGAGACAGTCCAACTCAGATGACAAGAAGACAACTTTGTGTTGAGCATGTATGTCGACTTGAAGGGGCCACACTCTAATCGTTGCATACCTGTGTTGCATCTTCTTGTAGCGGGGGAAACATTTGTCAGTGTCTGCTTGCAGGTTCTTGCTGCTGCGGCTTCTTGCAACGTCTTGCATTAGCGGTAACGTCCTGTGCCGGGGTAAATTCTTGCATGAAAAAACCACTTGGACGCTAAATACTTGCCCGTGTTTGTTCAGGAAATTAGAGAAGCTATTGAAAGTCTAACAGAGGGACCACCTCAACCGTCGGTTCTAATTCCGCCAGTCCCTCCCACTGCGCCACAGCCGGCGTCTGCACCTGCCCACATGATAAGTTTTATTATGCTGACAACAGTGCAGACTTGAACAGTGTCCCATGCACTGTAGACAGTGATATGCAACTGCACGATGCGTGTGATAACGAGTTCCATGATGCTGAAGACAATGATGCACGTATTGAAATATCTGCGTCAGAGTACATGAAGAACGTTGGAGCTAGACAATTTTCACAATGTGTTAGCATTTCTTTGAACAGAGACTTTCTCTAAAGATAACATTTACCTTTCTCCCTTGAAAAACATACATTCATGGCCAGTCTACTTTGCCATTGTCTTACCCTTTGTTACCATTGTCATCATCCACACTGAAGTCCTCTATGTGGGACAACACGTCTTCATCTGATCCTGGAGAGATCACCTGATGGCCGTTCTTGCAGTAAGTCCAATATGCAAAAACTAGTCAGCTCATCTCCATGAGATTGGCAAGAGTGTACGTGAAGCTTTGAATAGTGAAGCATCGGATGAATCTGTTGACTTGTTCATTTGCAGATGTGTTTACACCTGCACGTACAAAACAAAGCAAAACAATGACGAGAGCTGTTCAAAGAACTTTAGACAACGTTTTCATGGAGAAACTGCTACATACTTACCTCTGAAAAAGGAGTGCATGTCAGGGCTGAACGCCAAGGAGCACGTGTGCTTGGCTTCCTAGGCATGCCTGTAGTGAAACCAATCACACAGAAGTCTCATATCAGTGATGAGTTCAGGATCTTTACCCATTGTGTAACTGTACATCTTGCAAGCATTGTCATAAAAAACAAACTTTGGGTGCTTTGATGCTGGAAAACGTGTCAGCAGTGTTGTGAAGATGTCATTTGGATTCTCCCCGTGAAACATCACATGAAACCCATAGATTATGAGGTACGGGCATACGACGGTGAAAATTCTTGTTGTTGACTTCTTTGGCAGAGGTCCAACCCTGTTAGTACCACACTTGGCATCGTCCTTGGCATGTAGGCTTTTCCCATAAGAACGCTCAAAGTCCCTGTACAAAATGTGCAGGTACCAGATGAGGCAAAAAGGATAGCAGGAGATGGTGGGCTTGGCAGCAGGTCCCTCCACTGCTGTGGACCTTGCTCCCTGCAGAAAAGAACAGTGACTTAGGTTCAACCGTTTATTCAAGATTTTAAAAAACATACCACAACATCGAAACTTTCCTTGAAGACTTCCCCATGCACCAACACCAGCCGGTGTAGGAGCCTCAGTCATGCAACTGGCAGGGTTCTCTTTGCAGCAACCCAAGCTTTAGGAGACATGTGGGTGTGATTCACCATCACTTCCCCCATATGCCAGTCCAACGCCCTTGCAGTAATGGACATATGGTCACGAAGTTCCTCCGACAGCTCGTCTGACATGCGAGAATCCTCATCCAGTAGTGTTACCAAAGCATGAAGACCGTCACGATGAATGAGGCACATATCCATGCCCCATGCTCCCAGCGAGTAAATCAGGTCTTTGTAGTTCTGTTGAACAGTGTAATGCTGCAACACATCCCAAAGACATGTTTATGGCAACTACATTTCAACAAAGATAAAGACATTCTGGTTGAAAGATGAACACAAACTTACACGTGGTGCCTCTTTGACAACCACCTTCACATTGTCAACGAGAGTAGCCACATCCTCAGAATGACACGCTTGCAACTATGTCATGAGAATGCTCATGTCATGGTCCTGACCCTTGTCCCGCTCTTGTCGACACATGCCCAAATGGGCTAGGATCAGACGGGCATGCCCGTTAGTCACCAAATGTTTCGGGAGACGTCTGCGAGGGACAGTTTTGGAGAACACGGGCTGTGATACAATGAATGTTCTCCAATATCCCCATGCCTATTGATCAGTGCCGTTCCATCACAAATCAGTTTCTCAGGGTATTGTCCACATTTGGAGCACCATGTGGCCAGTCCCTCAACCTGAATCAGACGCACATATGGTTGCATAGCCCTTGCCAGTGTCATTCTACATGCAAGTTCCAGAGGTGTAGTTGCATCAGAAAAAAATGTCACAGCTCCATATGTTGCCGCTAGCGAGGTCCTGTTGCAGGCCAGGGCCAACACCCATAGCATTGC
>SZWC01000075.1:174680-216086 GCA_023375785.1 Penium margaritaceum
AAGCGTTCTCCGACATCTCGGCTGCAGGCAGCAGAGAGCGACAGGATAGTGTAAAGGTAGATCGTATAGGTGGAAACAGGGGGAATGTGCAGATCAGTCTCACATAAAACAGAACATGGGTTGGCACTAACCTGAACGTTTCCTCCACCTGCAACAAAACCTCAAAATCGCAACTGAACACTCACAAGGTACAGCGTTAAACGAATTCCGTCACAGAGGTAGCAGAGTCTCCGTACCTGCCCATGTAGCATAGTAAGTGAAAAAGAGTGTGAAAGAATGACATAGTCACCTGCATCAAGTGACAAGCGGACACGACAATGCAAAAGAGAGGACATGAATCATCCAAACAGAGGAAGTAGTCTGTCATCCCGAAACCTGAAATGCAGAGGTAGCACAATCTATCAAAACAGGCTCCAGGAATCAGCAGTGAATAATTCAACAGTGACCAGGTCATCAACGTCTTGTGCAAGGTAGAGCCACCATCTGAAAAATCCAATAAATGGCGACAGAAAATCCGGAAACTGGAATAAGGATAATGTTGAATTAGGTGAGGTAAAGCATCCTTACAGGAGAAGTAGTATTCTGTCCCCAAACCTGCCTGAGAGACCTAGTACAGTTTGAGAAACAAACATGGTTAAAAATCTTTTAGTGTGCTTGGTAAAGTCACCGCCTGGGGACATTCAATGTTAAAGGGATGAACTTGAATCTTATTGCTTCACGTTTGTGTCTCATGTGTGAATGGGAGCGCACACAAATACATGTTCACATACTGTGGACCCACAGAACAGCATACATGATGGATTAGTAGTCAAGTAAACCTGGGAAATCTCCTAAAAAAGGAACTGTCTAGTCACCATCCGAGCTCACGGAATTGCAACAGGTTCCCACGCAACGCGTGACAACTCTTAGTTCTACTACATCAATTTCCTCAATGTCCTCATCAGAGAGTCTGCCCAAAAAGAACAGTCACGCAAACCACTGGCCCTTCTTCTGATGCGCTGCTGGCACTTCTGGACGCGGCTTAGCCTGCCTCTTTTGTCGCCACTTCCGGATGCGACCATGACAATGTCGATGCGGACCTGTGCAGGTCTGATGAGGAATAAAGGGGAATTGAATCCCACCGTCAGGGCCGGAGCGAACCACCGCACTGCCATAGCCGGACTAAGCCCATGCATAGGATGGACCAACAATCTTGGCATGGGTACTATCCACAGATCCCCCGGAGAATGTGGGGGAGGGCTCCTTCCGGACTTCGACTTCGACAGCAGCGAAACTTGGCTTTACGTCCGACCTCTTCAGACCGACGAGCTTGGTTGCAAGTAGAGCCATAACTGAAGACCCCAGTAGACAATGACATGAATGAAGGGCATCACTTGCTATCCTATGACAGGCCAGAGCAAGTTTCAGTGTCGGTGCAGGTGAGGGAACACGGCCACGGATACGAGTGCTGGAAAGGCGTGCTTGAGCAAGAGGGGCACGCGCAGGTGGGGCAGGGGCAGGGGCAGGAGCAGGAGGGGCAGGGGCGGCAGGGGCAGGGACAGGGGCAGGGGCAAGGGTAGGGGCTAGGGCAGGGAAAGGGGCAGAGGCAGGGGCAGGGGCAGGGGCAGGGGCGAGGGCAGGGTTAGGAGGCGGTGCCAGCGCAACAGCAGGAGCAAGAACATGGCTCCTGCTCCTACTGCTGTGCAGGCACCGGCACCTACCCTTGCTCTAGCCCCTGCCCCTGCCCCTGCCCCTGCCCCTGCCTCTGCCCATGTCCCCGCCCCTGCCCCTGCCTGTGCCCCTCCTGCCAATGCCCCTACCCCTGCCCCACCTACGCGTGCCCCTCTTGCTCAGGCACACCGTTTGAGCACTCATATCCGTGGCCGTGTTCCCTCACTGTAGGAGGAAACAACTGTTTGTTCACGGCAGAAGCCCACCGCATCAGCACTGCTGCCAGCCGCCGCTCATGGTCCGTATACACACGAGCTGGGCCAGGGGCATGGGGAGGGGCAAGGGTAGGAGCACGGGCATGGGCAGGGGCATGGACAGCAGCCAACACATGGGTAGGGGCAGGAGCCGGAGCCGGAGCAAGGGCATGGGTAGGGACTGGAGCAGGAGCAGTGACAGGGGCAGGGGTAGGGGTAGGAGCACGAGCAAGAGTGGGAGCTGGGGCAGTTGCAGGGTCAGGAGCAGGAGCGGGAGTAGGGGCACATGCATAGGTGTTCAATGCAGAAGCAGGGGCAGGGGCAGGGGCAGGAGTAAGAGCCGGAGCAGGAGCAGGGGCATGGGTAGGGACAGGAACAGGAATAGGAGCAGGAGTAGGAGCATGGGCAGGGGCAGGGGCTGGAGCAAGAGCAGGAGCTAGGGTAGGTGCAGGGGCAGGAGCAGAAGCAGGGACACATGCGCAGGTCTTCAGGGCAGGAGCAGGGGTAGGGGCAGTGGCTAGAGTAGGAGCCGGAGCAGGAGGAGGAGCATGGGCAGGGGTAGGAGCAGGAGAAGGAGCAGGAGCAGGGGAAGGGGCAGGAGTAAGCACTGGAATAGGAGCAGGGGCATGTGCAGGGGCAGGAGCAAGAGTAGTTGGGATAAGGGCAGGGGCTAGAGCAGGTACACGCCCAGGAACTGGNGAGTAAGAGTGGGAGCTGGGGCAGTTTCACGGTCAGGAGCAGGAGCGGGAGTAGGGGCACATGCATAGGTGTTCAATGCAGAAGCAGGGGCAGGGGAAGGGGCAGGAGTAGGAGCCGGAGCAGGAGCAGGGGCATGGGTAGGGGCAGGAACAGGTATAGGAGCAGGAGTAGGAGCATGGGCAGGGGCAGGGGCTGGAGCAAGAGCAGGGACACATGCGCAGGTCTTCAGGGCAGGAGCAGGGGTAGGGGCAGTGGCTAGAGTAGGAGCCGGAGCAGGAGGAGGAGCATGGGCAGGGGTAGGAGCAGGAGAAGGAGCAGGAGCAGGGGAAGGGGCAAGAGCAAGCACTGGAATAGGAGCAGGGGCATGGGCAGGGGCAGGAGCAAGAGCAGGAGTAGGGATAAGGACAGGGGCTGGAGCAGGTACAGGCCCAGGAACTAGGGCAGGTGCAGAGGTAGCAGCAGGACCAGGGGCACCCGAAGGGACAGCCGGAGGGGCAGGGACATGAGCAAGCGCACGCGCAGGGGGAAGAGGGCCACCGCCCACACCACCATACTTTCTATTTAAGCCACTTTTCAATTGCGCTAGCAACTGGCTATAGTAAAGAGCCATGTGCAGATCATGGCGGGTATTCGTACCCAATAGAGCATCTGTTATTTGCAGAGACATGCGGTGGATTCCCATCGGGTTTCCATCAAAGTACGGGATACGGACATGAGGCACAGGTGCAAGAATAGCAGCAGAATTGCGTGCCTTGAATTTCCTTGCATAGTGTTTTCTGTGCACTCGGTCTTGGTGTGTTTGCCTCCTCAATTTTCCCACCGTTGCCCCTGTGACTCGTCGCAGCCTGGGTCTGTACACCGCTGCCCCACCACCCCCCTCACCCCCACTACTCCAGCTTCCTCCGCGGTCTGCTCTAGTATCAAAATCATGCATCGTGAATTTATTCGCATAGCATTTTCCACGCCCTCCGTCTTGGTGCATTTGCCTCCTGAAACTTCCCACGGGTGCCCCCGTGATGTATCACGGCACGGGTCCGCGAACCGCTGCCCCACTACCCCCCTCACCCCCACCGCTCCAGCTTCCTTCGCAGTCTGCTCTAGTATCAGAATTGCGTGCCGTGACTTTTCTTGCATAGCGGTTTCTGCGCCCTCCGTCTTGGTGCATTTTCCTCCTCAAAATTCCCACCGTTTCTCCCATGTCGCATCGCGACCCTGTTTGCACGCCGCCGCCCCACCACCCCCCTTGCCCCCATAGCTCCAGCGTCCTCCGTGGTCTGCTCTAGTATCAGAATTGTGTGCCATGAATTTCTTTGTGTAGCATTTTCCACCCCATCCATCCTGGTGTGTTTTCCTCCTCAAAATTCCCACTGGTGTCCCGGTGACGCATCGCGGCCCAGGTCTGCGCACCGCTGCCCTACCAACCCCCTCATCCCCGCCGCTCCAGATTCTTTTGCGGTCCGCTCTGGTATGAGAATCGCGTGCCGTGAATTTTTTTGCATATAATTTTCTGCGACCTCCGTCCCAGTGCAATTTCCTCCTCAAAATTCTCACTGTTGTTCCCATGACGTATCGCGGTGCGGGTCTGCACACGGCTGCCCCACCAGCCCCCTCACCCCCACCGCTCCAGCTTCCTCCGCGGTCTGCTCTGGTATCAAAATTGCATGCCGTAAATGTTGTCGCGTAGCGCTTTTTCTGCGGTCCTTCCTGGTGCATTTGCCTCCTGAAAATTCCCACCGTTGCCCCCGTGACGCATTATGGGCTGGGTCTGCGCGCCGTTGCGCCACCACCCCCCTCACCCCCAACGCTCCAGCTTCCTCTGCTGTCCTCTCTGGTATGAAAAATGCATGCTGGGAATTTTTTCTCGTAGAGTTTTCTGTGCCCTCCGTCTTGGTGCATTTTCCTCCTCAAAATTCTCACGGGTACCCTCGCAACGCATCGCGGTGCGGGTCCGCAAGCCGCTGCCACACCACCCCCCTCACCCCCACCGCTCCAGCTTACTCCGTAGTCTGCTCTGGTATCAAAATTGTGTGCCCTTAATTTAGTCACAATTTGTTTTATGTGCCCTTTGTCTTGGTGTGTTTGCCTCCTCAAAATTCCCACAGTTGCCCCCGTGACGCATCACGGCCCGGGTCTGCATGCCGCTGCCCCACTACCATCCTCACCCCGACCGCTCCAACTTCCTCCGCGGTGCGCTCCGGTATCAGAATCGCGTGCCATGAATTTCTTCATGTAGCAATCTTTGTGCACTTTTTCCTGGTGCATTTGCCTCCTCAAAATTCCCACGGGAGCCCCGGTGACACATCGCGGCTTGCATCTGCGCGTAGCTGCCCCACCATCCCCCCAACCCCCACCACTCCAGCTTCCTTTGCGGTGCGCTCTGGTATCGGAATCGCGTGCCATGAATTTTTTCACGTAGAATCTTCCCAGCCCTACTTCCTGGTGCATTTGCCTCCTCAAAACTCCCATAGGTGCCCCCGTGACGCAATCCGGCGCGGATCTGTGCGCTGTTGCCCCACCACCCCCCTCACCCTCGCCGCTCCAGCTTCCTCCGCGGTTCACTCTAGTATCATAATCACGTGCTCTGCATTTTTTTTAGTAGCATTTTCCGTGCCCTCCATTGCGGTGCATTTGCCTCCTCAAAATTCCCACCGGTTCCCCCGTGACGCATCGTGGCCCGAGTCTGCACGCCATTGCCCCACCACCCCCTTACCCCCACCGCTCCAACTTCCTCTGTTGTCCGCTATGGTATTAGAAGTGCGTGCCGTGAATTTCTTTGCGTAGCATTTTCCACCCCCTCCATCCCGGTGCGTTGGCCTCCTCAGAATTCCCACCAGTGCCCCCGTGATGCATCGCTGCCCGGGTCTGCAATCCGCTGTCCCACCACCCTACTCACCCCACCGCTCCAGCTTCCTTTGCGGTCTGCTCTGGTATCAGAATCACGTGCCATGAGTTTTGTGGCATAGCATTTTCTGTGCCCTCTGTCCCGTTGTGTTTGCTTCTTCATAATTCCCACGGGTGCCCCCGTGGTGCATCGCGATGAGGGTCCACACACTGCTGCCCCACCACCACCCTCACCTCCAGCAATCCAGCTTCCTTTGTTGTCCGCTCTGGTATCAGAATCGCGTGCTGTGAATTTTGTCGCATAGCTTTTTGTGTGCCCTCTATCTCGGTGTGTTTGCCCTCTCAAAATTCCCACTGGTGCCCCTGGGACGCCCTTTCCACTACAACTTCAGTCCGTCAGTTACTAAATAGGTTTTAGCTAGGCCATTATGGTAACTACGGGGAGCATCTCCATACCTCAATCGTGTGCCTTACGGGGACACTATTGTATGATGTACCACGTTTGTACAACGTCATAATAGTCTGCCCATGTCGTTCACTACGCAGGTAGTCTCAAATCCGTAGGAAATTGTTCACAACGTGAATAGCAACCTTACCATGTCGAAAACAACAGAGTTAGTAACTGTTCCACCACGTTCCTCACAACAACAGCCATTTCAAGGTTGGTGTCCTGTCCGTAACGTAGTAACAAACCATTTCATGACACGTTCCTCCACAGGGCAGGTTTCATATCCACATGGCGTTCAGACAGTATCGCCCATCCAAAAAACTTTGTCAACAAAATGAATCTGGCGAACATGCAAGATTGAGTCGTGCGCATGGCAGGATCGTTTGTTGCATCATAATAAATACCATATACCTGCGACCCAACTGCCCTGCCACAGGGCTTTGCCCTGTGGAAGATGTCTTTACTTATACACAGTATAACAATGTTACTTTGGAAACCTCTCCAGGTTCAGTTGTCCAGCCTAGAGCCAAAAGGCAGGTCAGCATGACTCCTGCCGCATCAAACGTATCGAGCCCGTTCACTATCAGTTTCATGACTTCTGGCTTCTTACCAGAAGAACACCAGATGAGCACCACGCTCCCCCTCACAAAGAGAGGGCATGCTGCTGTTGCGGGCAAGGGGAACAAAACGCGTCATTGGAAAGCCATTCCTGAGCACGACTGAGTGGACACAAGTTGGTTGGTTGGACTCATCTGCCGAGTCGCACGACGCAGGCATCCGAGGTAAGACGTGGGGTACTTCACTTTGACAACACGCAGGACAACGGCATCAATACAATCAGACAGGGCCCTCCACGAATTGACAACAAGAGTTTGCCATTCTTTCATGCAAGTGGCTGCTACAGATGAAAGGATTGGTTCGGCAAAATAGCGTGCTCGCAAACGTAGCCCAATACATGTACTAGAAGTACAATCGTGCATCAACCTTCACGGCCGGACATGTGTGCTAGTAGACACAAATTGTGTGGCGCGAGCGGCACAATCTGCTGCAACCTTTGTCTTGAGGGGACCGAGAAGCCTCTTGGAACGTTTTTCAAAAATCTAATGCAGTTCAACTAATGATTCATGTTATCATTACGCAGATGAAGTAATTTAAAACTTCCGAAGAAAAATTTGGAACACCTGAGCATCATCGCCCAACAGCCATTGTATGGAGAATCATCTCCTTACATGTGGCACAGGGGAGAGCACAGAAAATTTATTGATGCTATAGGGGACATGCAAGAAGTGTTGCAAAAACCAATCATGTAAACGGAAATCATGTAATACATTTGAGTTTGAAAGTGAAAGGTGTTGAATTTTACATTGAACCCAATAGGACACCCAAGTCAAACCACCATCCTGGTAACAACACTGAAAAAAATGAACTACGGCTCACGATGCCTTTGCAAACCATGTACCATGCATGATGTGCGTAAAAAAGATCAATATCAAGTTAAGAAGTTGGTTTTCACATCAAACTTCTGAATACTCGACTGCTCAACCTTGAATGATGTTAATGTTCTGCAACTTCTGGTGATGTAAAAGGTAGTGGCTTTGTCGACTGACGCAATTGGTTTTCCACTGCAATGGAAAACTTCATGCATTTCAACAAAAGAATGGACATCAAAGTTCCTTTCAGGAACGCAATGTATCGACACGTAACTTCCGCAAAGACATCCACATTCCGGCACGACTTCACCATCTTTGCTATGAAGATCAATATGCAGTAGGATGCTTAGAAATTGGTACATCAGCATCCGCAATGTTGTTGTGTTAGCTTGCCACGATAGAGATTATCCACGAAGACCAGTGCATTCCGCGACGATGCCTCCTTCTTGTAAAACCAGATGTATTACAAAACGGTGCATGCAGGACACCAACGTTGTGATACCGTGGTATCTGTGGCAACGCTTAGTTTCAATGAAGACAACAAAGCTCCACAAAGACATCATATCTTACTTTGACACGTCAACACAATGAAGACAAAACACTNCATTTCAACAAAAGAATGGACATCAAAGTTCCTTTCAGGAACGCAATGTATCGACACGTAACTTCCGCAAAGACATCCACATTCCGGCACGACTTCACCATCTTTGCTATGAAGATCAATATGCAGTAGGATGCTTAGAAATTGGTACATCAGCATCCGCAATGTTGTTGTGTTAGCTTGCCACGATAGAGATTATCCACGAAGACCAGTGCATTCCGCGACGATGCCTCCTTCTTGTAAAACCAGATGTATTACAAAACGGTGCATGCAGGACACCAACGTTGTGATACTGTGGTATCTGTGGCGACACTTAGTTTCCGCGAAGACAAAAAAGCTCCATGAAGACGTCATATCTTACTTTGACACGTCAACACAATCAAGACAAAACACTGATGCATGTAGAAGACCAATTGAATCGATGACATACCAAAGCATCTAAGTGTTTTTGCTAAGACGAACCCAATTCTGCACCAACGATGCAATGCATGCACCATGTTTAGACATCCTACTGTGACGACGCAGTGTGTCAGAGATGTTGCAACGTCACAAAAAATTAAACATCCTAATTTAGTGTGACTTTTTCGTGTATCCGCTGAAACGTCCTGGGTCTGCAAGGACGATGCATCTCCACAAGGACGTAACTTTTGTACATTCATTACCATCTGTGCAAAGACAATGCATTCATTGTTTCTTCTTTTCATCATCACCTCCAAAATGTCATGCGTCTTGAATTTTTTCTATGATGACGCCGTGTGTCACAGATGTTGCAACGTGACAACAGATTCACGCGGATGACACCCTTCTTACAAGGTACCATTTTCTCAGACATCGAGCTTCTGTAAAGAAGGCTTAAGTCTGCAAGGGTGGTACGCCTCCGTGAAGACACCACTATTTCATGTGTGGTGTCGTCTACGCAAAGGCAATGCATGTACGGTTCACCACATCAATTGCCTGCTGCATCATTGCAGCGTGTCAAATATATCCAAATGTCACAAACGATTGATAAAGATGACATGCTTCTTGTAGAAAAAATTCTTATGCCATTAGATTTTTCCACTATTGCTCTAAGAGTCCGTGAAGACAACGCGCTTCCATGCAGACAGCATTTTTTTGTTTGTAACATCAACAACGTGAACACGATGCATGAACAATTCCACGTCATTGCTGTCATCGCTGTGAAAGCACATCCACAAGGATGGTAGTGCTTCTGCTACAATAATGTCACGCTACTCTGATGATGTGACTCCACCGGGTAGATTGGTTTTTAATGTTACTGATGTCTTTTGGGACAAATTGCAGCAAAGCAGTTCCGCGAAGATGAGTCTCACCTGTCAGAGCGATATCTTGCTCAAGGAATCACTTTGCACAGGTTATTTACTTCCACGCCTGCGTTAGTTTCTTAGAGTGCATCATTTTCACATCTTGAGTTCTCACTCCAAACACGCTTTGGTGTGCTTGGACCTAGGCGTAATGATGTTTCAGCAATCAGCAACTTCAGCCTTTGCTCCTCAGATGGTTGATGTCAACCAGAGTAGCTTCGATGGAAGCTAAGATCCTCGGCCGTAGTCGTATTTTTTCCCAATTTTTCCGGAGCATTTGTTCTTGCAATTAGCCCCATGTACTTGCACTTTTCCACTTCACCTCCGCCATGCATTTCAGATCCACATCAGCAGTTTGGGGCTGCATCCCAGCCACCTTTCGCAGTGAATCCTCGTCGCATCCGGACTGACCTCGTATTTTCTATCAAGTGCAGTGCCAGTGAATGTAGCCGCAAGGTTTTGTCCGCCAAGTCTTGGAATGCAGCAGAAGTGCCCGGTAGTCAACCAGTTTCGTTGATCCCACAGCTCAATGCTTGCGCTCGTGGTCAGCAAGGGCCATATGCGCACAGAAACCAGGCCCAACGCCCTCAATTGAACATGAGTGATGACTTCGTGGACCCCAGTATCAGTGAGTGAATTTTGAATTTCATGTTCTTATCAATACTTACGATAGGGACAACCGCTCCTCCACCGTTAACTAATGTGGAACATGAAGACCTAAGCCTGGTGGCTGCTGAAGCAGATCTCTGGGTACAGAAGAACCAAGGAAAATACTTTTGCAATGGTTACGCACGGTGGAGAAATCTCTGTTGTCCTTGAATCATGGTGAAAACTCCGGAATATGGACGGGCATGCTGAAGTTTGACAGGGTTAGTCTATCAACTGTATGACTGTTAAAACAAGTCTTCCAAGCAAAGCATCTCATCCGAAGTGTGAAGGAGGGCAAAAAGGCTTTGTTGCCATCCGTGGTAATCAACGCCAAAGCCTTCTTCATGCTGCCACAGGTTATGCCAAACCCGTACAAGAAGCTTGAACCAAAACTCGGTTACTTCCTAATTTCAGATGGTGTGGAAGAAGGAACAAACATTTCCAAGCCCAGTTACCGTTCCTATCTGAACTACAAAGTGGTCAGCCACTTCAAAAGTTGGAAACAGCCAGTAAGCCGCTGGTTGTCTCTCTTTGTTTATTACCCTTCTATTTTCATTTTTATTTTGCTTCTGACATTTTTTCCATACCAGAATTCATGTAGAAGCTCAAAAAGAGTCAAAGAAACATTTTCAGGAGCAACAGGGTCAGACACATGGATTCAGATTCTGGAAACGTGAAGGTGAGGATTTGGTGAGAATTTGTTTTTGCATATCTAATGTCCAACCACAGTTTTGTTTAAATTAAAGAATTTTGCTTCTTTCTCATGACAACGCTATTGAAGCTGAATCCAAGGATGATGAAGATGATTTGGAAGATTTTCACTTGCTTGAAGGTAGAAGAAAAACTCGTGTGACTCAGAGAACCGCCCCCACTTCTACTGTAGTGACTCTTGATGTTAGCTCCGGTAGTGTTTGGAGTGCTAACATGGACACAACTGCCAGAACAGCAAAACATGGGACAAGAAGAACAGTAACAAGAACAAGAATAGGATGAACATCGAAAGAACAAGTTACTCATCATAAAAAAATTCAACATTCTGAGCTATCCGCACATAGTTTATATTCAGAAGAACCCTCATAGCCCCAACACAACATCTACCAGAGGCTTGTTCAACGGGAAAGCCATCCCCCATGTTTGATGAAAAGGTTTTGAATGGTGTTGAACGGGAAATCCATCCCCCATGTTTGATGAAAAGGTGTGGAGGAGCCCCTATGGGGAACATGGGGGATGGAGGAGCCCCCCATGGGGGCTCGTCCACACCTTCTCCAACTCGCCTCGCACCTCCACCAAACTTCACAACATCACCATATTCACCACTCAAAGTTTCCATCCTGGATTTCCTTTGCCTCTAACCAGCCCGGCCATCTTCAATTGAGGGGGGTGTTGATAAATACCAGTTTCAGTGGCCAGGCTCCACTTAAATATCCTTAAAGGTGTCCTAAATTACTTGGGGAATTCTCCTCTAATTCGATGGCCTCATATCTTGTCACTAGCCAGTGACCCTTCATCTTCCAGAACATCTTCAACCTCCAGGTGACCCTTTGGCTGCTAGAGACCCCTCCAACTTCCAAGTGACCCTTCAGCTGCTGGTGACCCTACAAATTCCAAGTGAACCTTCAGCTGGCCTAGGAGGTTCTGCAACCATCCAGGTAGTTATATAACTCCCTGGAAGAACTTCCAGGGCTACTTAAGGCCAACCAGTTCACTCAATCCATTCATGCTTTCAGTTGTTAATCCAAGCAGCCGTCGGTCAGGCACCCACAGCTCCTCCATCTAGATCTCCATGTGCTGCCTGTAGCACTTGGACCTTGTACAGTGTCAATTATACATCGTCACTGAGGTTTCTCAGTGAGAAGGCATCCAGGGTGGATGCCCTATGGTTCAATCTACATCCAAATCCTGCCTCTAGCACTCAGTGTGCTCTTCAAATTGTGCAGCTACAACAACTACTACTAGTACACGTCAGGTTTCTGGACTTAGCGTGAGTAATCTGTGTGGACTCACATCCTTGTACATACTTCTCCATGTGATGTATGTGTATAAGTATATGCAGACTACTTTTGTGTGCTAAACATTGTGTCCAAGTGTACTTTCACCCATCAATGTTCCAGTTTTCATGACATGGTATCAGAGCAGGGTGATGGCCGGTGACCAAAAACAACAGACACAATGAGTGCAAGCACCATGGAAAAAGTGGAGGAATTGCAACGCCTATAGTAGCAGGCATTCATGCAAGGAATGTAGTATAATCAAGAGCAGCAGTGGACAAAAACCCTCTACACTCGCCACACAATATGCACAGAAGATGGNTTTCACCCATCAATGTTCCAGTTTTCATGACATGGTATCAGAGCAGGGTGATGGCCGGTGACCAAAAACAACAGACACAATGAGTGCAAGCACCATGGAAAAAGTGGAGGAATTGCAACGCCTATAGTAGCAGGCATTCATGCAAGGAATGTAGTATAATCAAGAGCAGCAGTGGACAAAAACCCTCTACACTCGCCACACAATATGCACAGAAGATGGAACTACTCCACGTAGAGTTGGAGGCTCACACTACCCAACTTCAAGATGAGGTCAACCGTCAGATGCAAGAAGTAGACATGCATACATAGCATGAAACTCTACAAATTGAACAAGCCGAAGAGAACCTGAGTGCAACCAGGCAACAAGTACAGCAGAGTGTCTCTCATGTACAAGAAGAGGCTCAAACTCGCATCAATAACTTGATGCAACAATATGCACAAGCAGCAGCTCCACTACACCCAATCTAGTTCTAGCGACTCAGCAGTAGTAGTTCATCCTGTAGTAGCCCATCTTGTAGCAGCTCAGCCTATAGCAGGAAATCCGTTTGCACTTGCCAGAGGAATACAACTTTTGCCTCCAACGCCCTATTCCCTAGGCCTGGTGAGCATAGCAGCCATCTCCAACAGCCTACAAGCATACAAAATCAGCACAGAGAAGTTCAATGGTGAAGACTTCTCCCACAAGGCATTCAACATTGAAGCAGCAACCCGACCACACAAGCTGTGTCAAGTCTTCAACAGACATTGCAGACCCCCAGCCCCCGGAAGCCCACCAGATTTCCTCGAACAGTTCAACTACTACAACTTCATGGTATGCTCAGTCCTCCTCAAAAGCATGGTACCACACATCCAACAAGCTCTCTGCATGTACAAAGACACAACCAAACCTGCATACTCAGCATGGCACTACCTCAAACAGCAATACCAGGATAATGACTCCACCCAAAAATGTTACCTCCTCATAGAAATCTCTCACATCCACACAAAGCAATTCAGCGGTAACGTTGAACTCTACATCAACGGAGAAAAGGAAATCCGCGACCAACTTGCTGTCACAGACTCACCGCTTCCAAAATCCCTCTTTGAATCATACATCACGAATGGCCTTGGCGACAAATGGAGAGATGTGAAGCGCATACTACGCTACACACAGCCTCAGCTCCTTAGCAAAAACCTTGTGTGCACGATGTTACTTCAGGAACAACGTGACAAGCAGCAGGAACAACTCCATGAGTAAGCACTCGTCAACCCTGCTCACTGTGACATCTTGCACTGTCTGTAAGATGTCCTTACAAATGAAGGACAATTTTGACTCCACCAAAAACTTGTCACCGTCATTTTCACCAGTGCCCAGCAAACTTTGCCAAACACTGAATTCCTCATTTCTGGCCCCCAAAAATTGGGGCAACATCCTGCAATCACGTGCAGATATTTCAACACAAAGGAACACATTGAGAAAGATAACTGGATGCGAGAACGACATCTGCAGGAAAGGGAAGGCATCAAACAATCAAGTATTTTGTGGTGTTCCTCGAAGATGCCACCAAGTACATGTGGACATATCCTCTCATCAGCCGTGATGCAATCCTTGAAACCATCCGCAAGTGGTTCCCACAATTGGAATGCAAAGCCATGACCAAGCTGCACATTCTCTGCTCAGACAATGCTAGCGAGTTCAACACCGACTTTGTCACTCTACTCAATGAGCAACACATCACACAACAAAAATCGACACCCCACACTTTGCAGCAGAACAGAGTGGCAGGACGCTACAATCGTTCACTTGAGGAGATGCTGAAAGCCATGCTACTCTGAGCATAACTTCAAGATTTGTGATGGCAAGCAGCACTCCAACAGACAATGTGCATCAAAAATTGACTATCAACAACGACTCTTCCAAAAACAACAACTCTATGCGCAGCGTGGCACAACAAAAGGCCTAGCATCAACAGCCTTCGTACCTTTGGATTTATGGCACTCTACCACATTTGAAACAAATGGCGGCGTAAGCTTGACAACAAGGCTGCATGGGGAGCTTACATCTGTCAAAGTGAAACGCAAAAGGCATGGGTCTTCTATGACATCACAACCTGCTGCTGCATCAGCAATTGCGATGCCATCTTCTATAAGAACCTCACATACAAGACATGGAAAAAGACAAAAGCGTGGACGTCAGAGACAACTGCTTAGCATAAACATCACTTCCTGGCAGAGATGGAGAATTAAGAACTCACCGAGACAGAGCTGTAGCAGCCGCATGATAAGGAACTGGATTTAAAAGAAACCATTGCGATGCACAATGACAACCATCACCTCGTACTTGAAAAACAACCTGATGAAGGAGACTAGCGAGTAGAGGCTCCTCTGCTCCAGGAGGCCATGAATCAGAGCAACGGGAGGGGGCTTCGGGAATCCTCCACCGTCTAGCACGATTCAAAGCTCGGGTACGTCCAGAACCTCCTTCACCAACAACTCGGATACATCAGCATAACAGCACCAACAATATCTCTTACGGTCAGTACCATCCATTAAAAGGAAGACACTTTTCACTCATGTTTTCTTACCAACAGTTTCACCGACAACCTACCTTTGAAACCTGTCAACATCACTGAAGCCCTGTCCAGCCCTCACGCAACAAGTTGGAGGTAGGCACTTGATGCTAAGTATAACAGTCTCATCACCCAGAGAACGCGGGAACTCGTCAAAATTCCTCCAAGGCAGCGGGCTGTCAGAGTAAAATGGGTCCTTTGTGTGAAGACCAAAGCAGACAACAGCCTCGACAAGTTTAAAGCTCGTCTTGTTGCAAAAGGCTTTCCGTAGATACGTTTGGAGGACTTCTTTCACACCTACGCTCCAGTGAGCCGCTACAATACAGTGCAAATGATGCTCTCCCTTGCATCTGTGAATAATTGGAAGATTATGCACCTCGACGTCAATAGCGCATTTGTCAACGACAAAATGGACACAAAAATCTACATGAAGCAGTTAGAGGGATATGATAATCGTACTACGGGAGTTTGCAAGCTGGGGAAAAGCCTCTACGGGCTGAAACAAAGTCCCCTCCTTTGGTACCAAAAACTACAAAACATCATTGACAAGCTCAACTTCACAACTTCATCATATGAAGACTGTCTTTTTCTACATCAAGAATCATTGGCATCATCACCAGACTGCTATGCCCTTGACTACGTCAATGACATCCTCATCACCAGACGCAGCAAAGACCTTACAATAGCAACAGCAAAGGCAATGGCAGCAGCACTTAACATCAAATTCATGCCACGCCTCAGTTTCTACCTTGGCATGAACATCGGTCGTAATCGCGAGGCACGCACCATCAGTTTCAAGCAGCAAACGTACGCTGAGAAAATGGTGAAACATTTCAACAGTGCTGACAATTTCTATGACAGTCCACTGTCACTCCAACCACTTTCACTACAACAAAGTGATCAAGGTCCTCTGGATGAAAAAACCATCTCTCGCGCGTTGGATCCCTCACTCAACAAGTTGTACTCAGACCGATCTATAGTTCGCAGTCGGACGTCTAGCTTCCTACTGCAAGAATTGTCCCCAAAGAATGCACAAGGAGCTGACTTTTGCGCTACGATACTTCAAAGTAACATCTACGTTGCAGCTCCTTAACGGCACCAACACTTCTCCACAACAGCAGTGCTACAGTGACACCGACTTTGGCGGACAGCCTGACGATTGCTGCAGCATTACAAACTACATTTGCTTGCTCGAAGGTGTGGCAATCTCTTGGTCTAGCAAGAAGCAGACTCAAGTCACACTCAGTAGCACCGAGATAGAGTACATGGCTGCCACAAAAGCAGCGCAAGAAATCACCTATCTACAAAACCTCCTCTAAGAGGTTGGTTTTCCGCCAAATGGAACGACGCCCCTGTTTGTGGACAACCATTCTACAATCAGCCTTGCCAACTCAACACAGTTCAATGGTCACACCAAACACATCAGCATCAAGGGACACTGGATCCGTTCCAAACTCCTCAACGGGACCGTCAATCTGCTCTTCATTTGCAGAGAAAAGCAAGTTGCAGACGGAGATGGACCACTCACCTCCACCGTGCTGCTCATGTATGTACAAAGCTCCTGGTATGCCACGGTGGGAATTCCAAACTCATACTCCGGTCGTGCACGAATGCTCATCGCCTCTTGCATACTTGGGATCTCCAACATTGAGCGGACACAATGCTCCTCCGAAGAAACGATGCTGGAAGACTCCGCCAAAAGCATCGGGCGGCCCATTGCAATTCCCTCTCATAAAACTCGTGGTCCAAGAAATTGGATTTCCACGCTCAAAAGAGCTGTCTAGAAGAATTATACACCAATGGAAACTCCTTTGGCATTTATTGTTGAGTCCATAGTCCCAACTGAGGCTCCAAGAACTTCTCCAGTTGAAGTGGGCGTCACCCCAGACCTTGTCTTGGAGGTTACTGGCAACTCCCAACCTCTTCCTACCAAAAATTGGGTAGTTTCACAACCGCCTGGTGATGTTTCAGCTTCACCTGCATCGACAAAGGTGTTTATGTCAACTGCTCTCATCGACAACATTGAAAACTCAATCAAAGTCAAAGTTGATGCGGTCGCGGTCTCAACTACTAGCTGGACACCTCGTACAATTCAACTCGGCGAGGTCGCTGGCAATCCAACGTCCGTGAATGTTAGTGAAATCTGAGACTCTTGCTTCTCACGTTGATTCCTTTGACTCACCTTACAGGTTCAAATCCCCTCGTGAGCAATGTTCCCCAACCCAGCCCACCATTTCGCCCCTCACAAAGGCTACCCCGCCCATTTGCCCCTTCTTGGGCTACCCCACCCATTGACCCCCAAACCTACTCCATGCATTATCCCATGTAGGGACTGCCCCACCTTGTCCCTCTTCCCAAACAGGCTACACCACCACTTCACCCCCCATTATCCTTTCCCCATGTCTGGCAAACCTCACCTTCCCATCACCTCTCCTCCCCACCACCACACCTTCCGACCACCTCACCTTCCCACCACCTCACTTTCCCACCTCACCTTTCCAACACCTCACCTCTCCACCTCACCTTCCCACCACCTGACCTCCCCACATCAACTCTACACCTCACCTCCTCTACACCTCACCTTCTCACCACCTCACCTCCCCACCACCTCACCTTCATAGCACCTAACCTTACCCCACTTGCTGTTTAGCTTATTGTTTTACTACTTAGGCCACAAGTTGTCCTAGCTCTCACTGATTCATTCAATCAAACACATTCGTTGTGTTCTCATTCTTGACATGGTACCAGAGCTCAAGTGACCCTCCTGTTTCCTTTCTCCGCCGTCTCCACCACACCCATAACTTTGCTCCAGCACATGTCAGTCGTGAGCGTTTTTTTGTCCGCGCTTAAAAGCCAATTCTGACTGGAGCTAACTGCAGTTGACGTCCCCCTCTACCTTTCCACGGAAAAAAAATTCCATATTCAGGATTTTCTTCAACATCCGCCATTTTCTTTCCACTAATTCCATCGCGAACGTTTTTCTTTCATTCCTTTCACTCCAATTCTTCTTGGAGCTATTTGGAATTGAACTCTCCCTTTACCTTTTCATTGCAAAACAATCCGTTCTCGGATTCTCCCTCGGCTCTCCCGAACATTGCCAGATCTCTGCCGACCTCATCCGTCCCGAGCGTTTAGCCTTCGGTGCTCCCACTCCAAAGTTTTCTGGCCCCCCTCCTAGCTGGCCTCCTCCCCAGCCTTTCCATTGCAAAAAATATTAGAAATGATATTTCTCACTTTTTTTACGTTTTTTTTTCTCTCCCCGGCTGCCCACCCGCCTTCTCTTAACTCTCCCTTCATGGCCTCCATTGCCACCATGGGCGGCTCTCTCTTTGCCGTCCCGAAACTCACCACCAAGCATAAACACCAAGGCGTGGCGATGAACCTCCACGCACCGCCTCCTCCTTCCGGTGACACCTCCGTCTATGCCTCTCCCATCCACCCCAACAAGTTTCCGGCGTGCCAATATGCACCTCTCCATGGCCCGCTCAAGGGCACGGTGTGCGGTGGCCTCAACCACCCTCAGTCCACGTGTGACCACGACCAACCGCAAGTACAAAGACCATCCCCGTTGGGCGGAAATCCTCTCCAAGGCTTGCCGCAACCGCCAAGCTTCATGGAAGCCCCCCTCTGTTGTGAGCTATGTGGCCCTAGTAACTAGCACTTTCCTCCCTCTTGTTCATGAAATCAACACAAGATTTCCGATGTACTTTGTGGCTCCCTCCCTCTTTCCCAAACAAACACTCAACTCCGGTGCGGCAACCCACACTCTTCGAGATGAGGATCACACCTCTCCACTGTCCTCCCCTTTCACAATCAATGGGGCCACCACCTTCATAAGTGTCACGTGTCATTCCCAAGCCTTCCTCTCATCACCCGCTTCTCCTCATGGATCTATCTCCGGCCTCCATGTTCCCTCCCTTTCCACCAATCTCCTCTCAGTTCGCCAACTCCAACAAGAGGGTGTCACCATTACCTTTCCCGCCTTTGGCACCAAAGCACAGCTCACTTCCTTATCCGGCTCTCATCTCACCACCTTCCACATCTCAAACAACCTCTACCGCCTGTTTGCTGCTCCCTCACAACCCGCCCTTGCCGCCTCTCCCTCTCTGACTTGTGTGTGCCGTCACATCTCCAACCCTCTCATCCTCCACCATCACAGACTTTGCCATCCGAGCTTTGCCGCCCTTCAACGCCTCACATCCAAGAACATGGTCGTCGGTCTCCCACGTCTCCCACCTATTCCCACTCTCTCTGCTCCTAATTGTCCCTCTTGCACCCTTGGCAAGCTCAAAGCCACCTCCCATCCTCCTCACCCCTCCCGTGCCCCTAAGCCTCTCGACGTGGTCCACCTTGACCTTGTCGGCCGGATTCACCCCACCTCCCTCCAAGGTCACTCCTACTTCCTCACTATCGTTGATGACTCTACTCGCTTTGGAACTAGACTTTTGCTCACCTCCAAATCTGATGCACGGGACGCTTTTCTTGCATGGGAAAAACATGCATCCGCCCGATTTGGGCGCAACATTCTCCATCTTCGCTCCGACCGTGGATGCAAATTCCTCTCCACTCTCCTTTCCGAGTATTGCAAACACCACGGCATTGACCATTAACTCACTCTTCCCGATTCACCCAAACAAAACGGTGTTGTCGAGCGCCATAACGGCTTCCGCCCTGCCATCATTCGCACACTCCTCGCTCATGTTTTGGCACCAAAATCTTATTGGGCGTACGCTCTCCGCAACGCCTCCCGCGTCCACAACCTCTACCCTTCCTCTATTCTTCCGGATGTTACTCCTTGGGAGGCGTGGTTCGGTAAGAAACCGGACATCTCCAATCTTTGCGTGTGGGGTCCTATGGCATACATGCTCCTCAACAAGTACCAACATTCACAGCAACACACTTGGAAGGTTGATCCACGTGCCGCCCCTCACATTATTGTGGGCTTTGCTCCAAAGTCAATTTGCTACATGTTTTTTGATCCCGCCACCAGACAAGAGATGCATAGCATTGATGCCACCTTCGACAAAACCCTCCCCTTCCTCCACCATTCCCGACTTTGCCATCCGAACTTGAGAGCAAGCGATCCAACGTCTGCGAACCACCGGCAATCCTTGTGGAGCCAGTAATCAACAATGTTGATTGCCCGCTAGCTGGGGACCGGCCACTCAAGTGAGGACTGGCTGCTCGAGCGGCCGCTGCAATCGTCCCCGCAGCTTCCACGGACACTGCAAACTTTGCAGTTTCCATGAAAATAGCAAAGCTCGCAGTATGCCCAGATACTTCAGAGCGAGAGGGGGGAGGGGCGCCGTTTTACGCAATCCCCTCTCTCCCTACGCAAATTCCAACGGACCAGGGGGGAGGGGGGGGGCAAATTTGCTGTCGACGCAAATTCTCCAAACAACATTTCTAATAGTTTTTTTACAACAGTGGGAACCACATCCGACAAATATTCAACCCCAATCAAGGTTTCCCACACAGCAAATGTTTCAACATCTCCGTCCTCCTCCAACAACAAAGTGCATCTTCATAAGGACCCTCATAGCCCCGACACGGCATATGCTAGAGGCTTTCTTGAATGGAAAAGCCCTCCCCTATATCTGATGAAAAGGTTTTGGACTACGGCATCTTTGCGATCAGCCAGAAACTCCTCCACACCTTCTCCAACTTGCCTTCCACCTCTACCAAACGTCACAACACCACCATCTTCACCACTTAAAGTTTCCATCCTGGATTTTCTTCGCCTCTAACCAGCCCGACCATCTTCAACTGAGGGGGGTGATGAGAAACACCAGTTTCAGCAGCCAGGTCCCACTTAAATCTCCTTCTGGGTGTCCTAAAATACTTGGAAAATTCTCTCTTGGAGAGATGCTCCTCACCATGGCAGGAGTGACTCCAAAACGGAACACCAAAAAGACAAGCCCAAGTGGCTTCGTGGTCAATGGTGTCCACCTCTAGAGGCAAGGGCCCGGGTTCAGCTGCCACAAGATCAAATTCTTCCCTGCCCCAAGGGAAGTGGAAAATAGATGCGAGGAAGCTAGCTCAGCCTCTATAATTCCTCCTCGAGTATGTGGAAGGCTAACTGAGGGTCCAGGAAGGTGGTACACCTTCTAGAATGGGTGACTTGTCCTACAAGGCATCTAGAGGTATCTTGGTCTTCTGGATACCTTCCCTCCTACTAGAAGCAAGCTGAGGAATCTATGAAGGGGCAGAAGCTTCTAGAGGAAGGAAGGGATGCCTTCCTATGTAGGGAAAATGACAGCCTACCAAGGTCCACTCTAGAAGCCATAGCATCTGCTAGGAAGCTTCAACTTTGGCATGCTTTGGTGTTCTGGAAAGCTTAGATTAGTGGCTATAAAATGCCACTGCTTGTAAGCCTTGATCAAGAGTTTATTTCCAGTCAATTGAGGCCAAAACAATTGCCTCACTCTCTGACCAATTTTCTACCATCCTTGGAACCAGTTTCCTCCACAGTTTCAGTCTCTCCGAAAACAGTTAGTGGTGTGAACCAGCCACTCCTACGGACCCTCCAGGGTGCACACTCACCTTCAGGCCAGCAAAGGCTTATGGGACCATGCCTCTAAGGGGTTCCAAGCCAGCTTGAATTTACGCTTCCAATAGCAAGACATGGCAACCAGCGAGCAAGAGAGCAGCCGTACTGTCCTTAAGTTTGATGGGACAGGCTTTGCCTTGTGGAGGTGGCATTTTGAGGTCTTCCTCGACGACAAGGGACTGCTTGAGCTTGTAAAGGGTGATGAGACTGCTTTTCTAGAGACTGCAATGGCTGAGGTGAAGGAGGCATACAAGAAGCGCAACAAAAAGGCGTTGGTGCTTCTTGTGTCCGCGTTATGTCCGCCACAACTTGGGGAAATCCAAGTATGCACCCTGGCCGCAGAAGCATGGTCAAAATTGTGCTCCATCTACCAGTCAAGCAACCTTGCCAATCAGCTCTTCATCTTAAAATGGCTTGTCACCCTTGGAGCCAACGAAGGTGACAGCATCATGGAGATCATGCAGCAGATTGAGTCACTCGCAGCGGAGTGCGTGGCCACTGGTTGGGAGGTTGACTCTCAGTTCCAAGCTATGATCCTCCTTTTGGCCTTGCCGGACAGTTGGAATTCCCATGATCATAGTCCTTGGTGACTGGCCTTCCAACAAGCTGAAGTACTCGAAGGTTGCTGAGTACGTACGCAACAAGTGGATGCGACGTGGTAGTCAAGAGAGTGCAGCGGCATCAAGTTCAGCTTACACGGTTCACCCTCACAGACGAGGCCAAGGCGACAAGTGGAATGGTGACAAACAAGGCACCAAGAAGGGTAACAAGAAGGGGAGTGCTTCAACTGTGGCAAGGAGGGCCACTATGTGCACAACTGCCCCAAGAAGAAGCCAGACCGGTTGCATCAGGGCAGGAAGAAAGACAAGCAGGCCCTTATGATGCACAACTCCACAAACTTCAAAGATCTGGGAGTTCCCATCATTAACTCGGGATCAGGCCGCCACACACAATGCAACAGGCCGGCATTTGTCACCTACGTTGCCTTGGAGAGATGCATGAAGGTGGCCAACGGCAAAATAGAGGTGGCCACCGATGAGGGTAACGTCCGCGTTGAGTCCATTGTGGATGGAAAATCCGTCACGAGCACAATCCACGACGTGCTCTACATGCCCAACTTTGGGGCAAACCTGCTCTCCATCATTTGCCTTGCCGACAAGGGACTTGAGGTGCTCTTCACAAAAGAGGCCGTCATCCGCAAGAAGGGCAAAGGCAAGGTTATTGCGCGTGCCAGAAGAGAGGAAGATTTGTACCCACTACGCGGAAAGATCCTCGGCTTCCGGGCAAGGTCCAACACCGCCAATCTTGCAACGAAGGATGAAGGAGACTTGGACCTGTGGCACCGCCAACTTTGCCATGTTTCCCTATCGATGGTAAAAGAGATGACAAAGAGAGAGGTGGTGCGGGGTATCCAAGTCTGTGGCATTGATGGAACCCAGAAGACCGTGTGTGAGCCATGCATCATCGGAAAATCAACGCGGCAGCTGTTTGTGGCAAAGGGGACGCGTGCATGAACAAAGTTGGCAGTGTTACACACTGATGTCTGTGGACCACTTGAGATCTCCATTGGCGGAGCTCACTACTTCCTTACCTTCATCAATGACCACAGCTGTAAACTATACCTCTACCCTCGTGAAGCAGAAGAGTGAAGTCCTTGCATGCATGCAAGAGTTTGTGGCAGATGTGGAGTGGTAGACAGAGTTGAAGGTGAAGGCGTTTCGGAGCGACAACGGCGGTGAATATACAAGTTGCCTTGGTTGGATGAAGAGCAAGGGGATTGAATAGCAGAAAACAACTCCACACTCCTCGCAACAGAATGGAGTCGCAGAGAGAGAAAATCGCACAATCCTTGACATGGTGCGATCCATGTTAAGCAACGTCGGCCTTCAACAATGGTATTGGGCGGAGGCGGCATGCAGAGCGGCATACATAATGAACCTTACACTGACCAACCCATTGAAGGACATGGAGAGCAAGGCGTGGAAGACACCAGAAGAGGTATGGAGCGGGAGGAAGCCGGCAGTGGGTCACCTCCGCACATTTTATTGCATTACACATGCGGTGGTGCAGGCACGTGTAGGGCGGAGCAGGCTGGACCCGTGATCCTGCCGGTGTATTTTCCTTGGGCATGAGAGCAGAAGCAAGGCGTACCGACTCTTTGACCCAAGGAGGCAGCAGATTGTGCGGAGTCATAACATTACGTTCATCGAGAAAAGCCGTTGGACGGACAAGGAAGCAATTCTTTCGAAAAGGGGGCAGTGGCTACCACGCATTGAGGGGGAGACACCGGAGGACGTGAATGAGGGTGACATCCTCGCAGCAGCACTAGCAGGAGAGGATTGCCTAGGGGATGGGCAAGAGGCATAATTTTTTCCGGCCTGTTCAACGAGGAAGCCAAAGCACCAGAGACGGATGTGGAGGCAGAGAATCGACCGATGTCTCCAAGGTTTGCAAAAGAGGGGGAGTAGGAGCTTGGAGAGGATGGCGCCCAAAGGAGAGAACAACAAGAACAACTGCCTCAACAGCCCTGTACAAGCAGCCGTGTGCAAAGAAGGACAAAGAGGTACGATGCTGACAAGGGCATTTGGACTGGGTTTGCACAAGTCTTCTTCACGCAAGAGGAGCCTGAAGGAGGCACTGCACAAGAAGGATAGGGCTGAGTGGGAGGAATTAATAAAACATAAGCTCGCCTCCCATGAGGAGAAAGGCTCTTCAGTTACAGGTTGAACATGGATGACTGCCATGGGTGATGCGCAAGGGAGAGATGCTCCTCACCATGGCAGGAGTGACTCTAAAAAGGAACACCAAAAAGACAAGCCCAAATGCCTTAGTGGTCAACGATGTCCACCTCTAGAGGCAGGGGCCCGGGTTCAACTCCCACAAGATCAAATTCCGTCCTGCCTCAAGAGAAGTGCAAAATAGATGCGAGGAAGCTAGCTCAACCTGTAGAATTCCTCCTTGAGTTTCCAGAAGGCTAAGTGAGGGTCCACGAAGGTGGTACACCTTCTAGAATGGGTGACGTTTCCTACAAGGCACCTAGAGTTATCTTGGTCTTCTGGATACCTTCCCTCCTACTAGAGCAAGCTGAGGAATCTAGAAAGGGGCAGAAGCTTCTAGAGGAAGGAAGGGATGCCTTCCTAGGTAGGGAAAATGACAGCCTACCGAGGGCCACTCTAGAAGCCATAGAATCTGCTAGGAAGCTTCAAATCTGGCATGCTTTGGTGTTCTGGAAAGCTTAAATCAGTGGGTATAAAATTCCAATGATTGTGAGCCTTGATCAAGAGTTTATTCCAAGTCAATTGAGGCAAAAAATATTTCCTCACTCTCTGACCAGTTTTCTGCCATCCTTGGAACCAGTTGCCTCCGAAGTTTCAGTCTCTCAAAAAACAGTTGATGGTGTGAACCAGCCACTGATAGGGACCCGCCAGGGTGCACACTCACCCTCAGGCCAACATTCTCGTTGACGTCAATGGGTTCATATCTTGTCACTAGCCAGTAACCCTTCATCTTCCATAACATCTCCAACCTCCAGGTGACTTTACAGCTGCTAGTGACCCTACAGCTTCCAACATCTCCAACTTCCAAGTGACCCTTCAGCTGCCAGTGACCCTACAACTTCCAAGTGAGTATTCATCTGGCCTGGGTGGTTATGCAACCACCCAGGTAGTTATGTAACTCCCTCGAAGGCATCCCACGACTACTTAAGGGAAAAAAGTTCACTCAATCCATTCATGCCTTCAGTTGTTTATCCAAGCTTCCATCGGTCAGGCATCCCCAGCTCCTCCGTTTAGATCTCCAAGTGCTGCCTCCAACACTTGGACCTTGTATAGTGTACATCATACAGCATGCATTGTCACGGAGGTTCCACAGTGAGAATGCATCCAGGGCAGACACCATATGGTTCAAGCTACATCCAAGTCCTGCCTCTAACACTTGGTGTGCTAATCAGCTTGTACAGCTACAACACGTACTACTACTACGCGTATGGTTTCTAGACCTAGCGTGAGTAAGGTGTGTGGAATCAGATCCTTGTACATACTTCTCCATGCGATATTTGTGTATAAGTATATGCTAACTAATTGTGTGTGGTAAAGCTTGTGTCCAAGTGTACTTTCACCCATCAATGTTCCAGTTTTCATGACAGAGGGAAACATGGAGAGAGCTTGGAAGGAGGAGAAAGGGGAGAAAATGAGTGTCCTTGGAAGGGAAGGGAGGCTTGAGGGCTGCCACCACTTTTATGTCTTGGAGAAGGTCACAATCTGTCCATTGAAGTTCATACCCTTTGGGGAGGAGGGATTGATAGGCATACCTTGTCAACGTCCTCTAGTATTGTGGAAACACTAGTCCACATCAGGAGCTGTCCAGTGTAGGGGATGTCACAACTTCTGCAAAATCATACATGCTCTAGGAAGACAGAGTTGTGGCATAAAACAATGGAACAGTGCAGGGATCATCAAACGACCTGGAGGTAAAGTGGAGCAATGGTGTGGAGTACATCTGTCTTCACGGAAAGCACTCAACGTCATGGATGTCGCGGAGGAACTTGTGCAACTTTGCACAGAAAAAGGCCTGCTATGCATGTATCTTTGAAGATACAGCTTTACATTAAGGCATAATGCTATCATTGCAGAGAGAAGTAAACGTCACAGAACCATCGTTGTAGAAACCTCCAACTATGTAGAATTACATTAATGTTGGAGAACTTGTCAAAGCCCTTGGCAAGAACACCGAAAGCTGTGGAAGAACAAAACTGTATGTAGTGGGTGAATGCTGCATAAATTGTGGCCTTGGAAATTTTCATCGGTGCAAAAGCACTTCATCTTTGTTGAAAGACCTCAACATTGTAGAAAAAATGGAAGACTCATCACGTGTCCTCAATGAGAACACCTAACAACGTGGATCAACACTAACGTTACAGATATTACTAAAGTTGCATAAAATGTCCTTGCGAAAATGTGCATCGGCGGGGAAACAGTCCAGCGCATTTGAGCAAGTGTAACATTACGGAAGGATATCTATCTGTATTGCTTTATCACTTGGTCATAACCGATGGGAGCACGAGGGTCTCCTAGAGACCAAAACAAGCCCATGGATTGAACTCGACCCCCCATACATGCACACCAATTTTTTTCTTTTTCTTTTAGAGTTCCATGCTCCTGAGCTGGTGTGCGCACCCATGATCTTTCTCCGGTGTGGGCGGTGGAATCAGAGTCAATCGGAAACAGATTGTTGAGCCATAAAATTGTTCTAGTAGCCTTTGGCAAGCTCCAATACACTGGTTTTGCTTTGATTGAATTCCGAGTGGTTTCACAGTCCCAAGGCGCAGTGCTCTGTGCTCACCCACAATTTCGCAGGTGAGGGTGGCGGAATCAGAGTCAATCAAAAACAGATTGGCAAGCTGTAGAATGTTTATAGTAGCCCTAGGAAAGCCCCAATACACTGTGGTTTTTATTTGATTCAATTCCAAATGGTTTCACAACCCCAAGGCACAGTGCTCCGTGAACACCCACAATTCTCCCGATGGGGGCATCGGAATCAAGGTCAGTCAGAAACAGATCGGCAAGCCATAAACGTTCTGCTAGTAGCCTTAGGCAAGCCCTAATACAATGTGATTTTGCTTTGATGAAATTCCCAATGGTTTCACGGCCCCAAGGCGCAGTGCTCTGTGCACGCCCACGATTCTTCTGGTGGGGGCGGTGGAATGATGGTCAGCAAGAAACAGATCGGAAAGCCGTAAAATGTTTCTAGTAGCCTTAAACAAGACCTAATTCACTGTGGCTTTTTTTTTATTAAACCGCCAATGGTTTAACACCCCCAAGACGCAGTGCTCTGTGGGCACCAAGCATTTTTCCGCTGGGGACAGCAGAATAAGGGTCGATTGGAAACAGATCAATGAGTTGTATAATGTTTCTAGTAGCCCTAGGAAAGCCCTAAAACACTATGGTTCTGTTTGATTCCATCCCCAATGGTTTCACAGCCCCAATACGCAGTGCTCTGTGCACTCCCACAATTTTTTCCGGTGGCGCGGTGGAATTGGGGTCAATCAGAAATAGATTGGCAAGCCATAAAATGATTATAGTAGCCTTAGACAAGCCCCAATTCACTGTGGTTTTGTTTTTATTAAATTTTGAATGGTTTTACAGCCCCAAGGCGTTGTGCTCTGGGTGCACCCACAGTTTGTCCGGTGGGGGCAGCGGAATCAGGGTTAATCAGAAACATATCAGCAAACTATTCAATTTTTGTTGTAGCCTTAGGCAAGCCCTAATTCATTGTGGTTTTGCTTTGACTACATTCCCATTGGTTGTTAAAAAATTGTGCCCCTTGCCATGGCTGCCGTGGATCATTTCCCTGGTTCGGCCACTGGGGAGTGGGTGAACATATGATCTGAGTGCAGATTTGCATTCCTTGGAATGTTCCATGCAAGATCGAGCTTTTAATTGCTCGATTTGAGTGAGTATTCAGAAAGATAGCCCCGCCTGAAGGTCGTGTGGTCGGCGGGTGGAATCTGGGTCCGCGTCATGGTCGACGGGATAATTCCACCGCGGTGGTCTGAGTTCAGGTCCAACGGGCTCCAAAGGCACCATGGCCATGAAGGAAGGGATGTGGATGGTCTCCTAGACCAGGGCGAACTTCCCCCCACGTTGGAGTGCCAGGAAGGGCGCTTCGACAAGCCACCGTCGAAGCGCCTTCCGTCACTCCCGTTCGTGGGCATGGTGGGCGGCTCCACCATGGGTTACTTCGACGGCCATAGCAGGGGCTCTACTGCTCCGTTTTGGGCGTTCTTGGATGCGTTGGAAAGCTCTGATCATAGGCTATAAGAATCTGATGTAATATCACTAATAAAAACAACAATTCCTACTTTGATTGAGTTCAACGGCTTGCGACTCATTCCTGCCCATTCTGGACTATGATCCTTGGACTCCACACTCTTCCACCTTGGTTTGCATTGGCTGTTGAACCAGTGTCAGCGTGCTCCACAGAAGGCCCAGGCATCCTTGAGGGTGCTCCCACTCCTCCTAGGGTCACCGCCAGGACAGATTCCTGACAAAGGGTTATGGGCCCACGTGCCCTAGGAGGACCCTCGTCTTCTATGTGCACGCTCCTGCTACAAGCAATGGCAACTGCGACCGAGCAAGAGAGCAGCTGTGACGTCCCCCTCAAGTCTGATGGGAGGGACTTTCCCTTGTGGAAGTGGCAGGTTGAGATCTTCCTGAACTTCAAGGGACTGCTTGAGCTGGTCAACGGTGAAGAGATGTCTCCTGCGGCGTCCGCGACGGCCGAGGAGGTGGAGGCGTTCGACAAGCGCAATAGAGAGGCGCTTGCTCTGATTGCTTCGGCGTTGTGTTCGGCACAACATGCACAAATCCAAGGATGCACATGGGCATCGAAGGCTTGGGAGAAGCTCTGTATCGCACACGACCCGCCTACTCTTCAGCAACGTGACTCGGCGAGCGAAGAGGCGGCGCGAGTGGCCAACGACCGGTGGACTGAATCCACCGGGATAGAGCAAGGGACGTTGTCAGCAGCACCTTCCCTGGTCGTCCGATCTCATGGAGGAGAGGGAGATCACAGGGAGGAAGGGGCGCTTCCACGCTGCGCCAAGAAGGGTGAGTGCCATCGCTGTGGCCAGGAGGGCCACTGGAGACGAGACTGCACAATGGGAGCTGCGGATCTGGCCACAGAGGTGGCAGAAGGGCAGCAGACCAACGTGGCAGTCACCGACTCCATACGCTCCATGAAGGGGGCTGAGATGGCAGAACCTCAGGCAGGCGAGCGGCAGGCGTGTTTGGAGCAAGGAAGATCCAACAGGTCCCAAAAGGGGGCCTGCTACAACTGTGGTCAGAGGGGCCACTGGAAAGCGACGTGCACAGCGGAAGCTGTGGACTCCGACAAGCGCGTCGGGAGAAGGCGGCAGGCCGAAGCAGTCCTTGACGTGCCATGCAGCAGTGATCAGCCTCAAGCTACGAGGGCTGATGTGGTCAGGGACCACGAGGCATGCCGTGGGCATGCAACCTCCACAACCTCCAAGGGGGAGCTGAAGGCGGATCATCAAAAAGGAGCTACCGCCGTTTATCACAATGGAGGTGATGCGCTCCGAGGAGGCAAAACGAGGATGGAGGAGTCGGCCAAGAAGAAGGGCACCAAGGAAAAGAAGCTCCAAGTGCATGACTTGGTGACTGGGGTGCTGTCTATGAGTCGCCTCATCAAGGAGGGGCTCGAAGTGACCTTCACGCGGACGGGCTGCCTCATAAAGGAGGAGGGCAGTGGGCGTGTTGTGGCACGTGGTGCGCAGAAGGAGGTGTGTACCTGATATGTACCAACGTCCTCACAAGGAGCAGCCGTGCGTTCGGTGTGGGCAACCATCGGAGTAAGGAAGCGGTTGCAGCTGCGTCCAAGAAGGGGAGACCCAAGGACGTGGTGGGCGGTACAAAAGAGACCGTCCGGGCTGGATCGGTGGACCTGGAACACAAGGAACACCATGTAATGGGCAGCCGTGTAATGGGTGCAAAGCCTCATGGGGAGGCAAAAGAGGGTGTCCAGGTGGCAAACCAGCCAGGGGAGAGCATTAATGGCAAACGGCCAGGCTCTCCTAATGGGCATAAATGGCCCAATGCTGCAGGAGTAGTGAACCGACGTCACAAGGCAGGCCATAAGGGTGCTGCCGAGTTCCACAGGGGAGGGATGGTGGCGGCTCGGAGGACCATGCAGCAAAAGGAGGGCGACATGAAGGTGCATCCCCAAGTGGAGTCCGAGGGGCTCTGTGCCTTGGCTAAGGGGGAGATGCTGCACCGACAAGATGATCAAAACCTGAGAGCTCAAGTGCCAAGACTGGGTGCCGACGCGTCGCGTGTACAAGGCTCCACTTTGATTCCTGAGGAGGAGGAGAGTGGCGGCATAACATCGTGCTCTCAACCGGAGGATAAAAGGCTCCGGGCTGCAGAGGTGGTGAACCGTGACCACGAGGCGGCTAAAAAAGGAGTCACCACGTCTCAAAAGGAGGCGTTGGTGGCGGCACGGAGGACCACGCAGTAGAGGGAGGACGCCATGAGGGCTGGTCCTCAAGTTGAGCCTGAGGGGCTCATTGCAGCAGCAGACCGGGAACAATAGCACCACGCGGCAGGAGGCCGGGCAGTGGGTACACCGCAACAAAAGTAGGCGGAGGTGATCCGGAGAGCTGTGCAACAAAGGGAGAGCAAAGGCAAGCAGCCGAGCTCTCCACAGGAGCATAATGCGCTCCGAGCGGCATCGATGGTGGACCGCGGCTACAAGGCTGGCCAAGAGGGTGCTGCCAAGTCCCATGCGGGGGCGATGGTGGCTGAGCGGAGGACCAGGTTGCAGGGTGCGGTCAAGGTGTCGTCAGCTCCAAGTCCTCAAGGAGGAGGGCAAGCACTCAAGGGGCATGCAACAGAGGATGCGGCAGGTAGGTCGGCATCTTTGGAATCTGCAAAACAGGCCAATAATGCATGTAACATGCACAATGTGGGAGAAGGGAGTGGAACCTCCGCTTCTCCACATTCTCCAAAAGAGGGGGCAGAGGTGCATGACGAGTGCGGCGAGGGAGCTAGGATCAAGGGACCGGCACAAGAAGACCTCTCCATGAGGGGGAGGCATGCGCGTCGGGGACGTGCGGCGAGGCGGTGGCAGCAGCGTAGGCGACGGCTACAGGAGCAGTCACAGCTACAGCATCATGGATCCCGTGAGACTGGTTGCAACAAAGTGCAAACCAGTGCCGACGGTGCAGGCGGAAGCAGCTTGGACAATGCGCACAGAGGCAATGCCGGCAAAGGCCAATAGCAGCAGCATAAAACCACTGCAAGAAGGCGGGAGAGATGTGCAGCACACTTGGCCAAGCTCGCAATGTACTGAAGGTGTTGATAAATCAAATGCACCACAAGCACAAGCGGAGGCGATGGAGGACATAAAAGATTGTCCGAGGTCTCCGCACACGGGGGAGGATGCTGCAAGAGGTGCGGGTGTTCCACATGAGGGGGAGCAGAATTGCAAGGAGGCAAGGGCTCCCAGGTCGTCTCAGGCAGGCAACCAACTGTCGCGGCAAGCAGCAACACCAACACAACAGAGGTCATAGGGCAGGCCACGGGGGCGCTGCCAAGTCCCGCACGGGGGCGCAAGTGACGACAGTGGGGAGCAAGGCGTCCGCTTCTACGTATTGTGATTGGTGAAGGAAAGCTGAGGAGAGTTGCTCATAGCAGCAGCTTGGCCGGGCAGTGGAGCATGGCAGATGTTCAAGGATAGGGCATCATGGCTGTGGTGCAGGGGGAGATTGTTGGAAAATTGTGCCCCTCGCCATGGCTGCCGTGGATCATTTCCCTGGTTCGGCCACTGGGCAGTGGTCAAACATCTGATCTGAGTGCAGATTGGGATTTCATGGAATGTGCCATGCAAGATCGAGCTTTGAATCGCTCGATTTGAGTGAGTATTCAGAAAGATAGCCCCGCCTAAAAGGTCGGGTGGTAGGCGGGTGGAATCTGGGTCCGCGTCATGGTCGACGGGATAATTCCACCGCGGTGGTCCGAGTTCAGGTCCAACGGGCTCCAAAGGCACCATGGCCATGAAGGAAGGGATGTGGATGGTCTCCTAGACCAGGGCGAACTTCCCCCCACGTTGGAGTGCCAGGAAGGGCGCTTCGACAAGCCACCGTCAAAGCGCCTTCCGTCACTCCCGTTCGTGGGCATGGTGGGCGGCTCCACCATGGGTTACTTCGACGGCCATAGCAGGGGCTCTACTGCTCCGTTTTGGGCGTGCTTGGATGCGTTGGAAAGCTCTCATCATTGGCTATCAGAATCTGATGTAATATCACTAATAAAAACAACAATTCCTACTTTGATTGAGTGCAACGGCTTGCGACTCATTCCTGCCCATTCTGGACTATGATCCTTGGACTCCACACTCTTCCACCTTGGTTTGCATTGGCTACTAAATCAGTGTCAGCGTGCTCCACAGAAGGCCCAGGAATCTTTGAGGGTGCTCCCACTCCTCCTAGGGTCACCGCCAGGACAGATTCCTGACATTGGTTTCACAGCCCCAAGGCGTGGTGCTCTGTGCCCACCCACAAGTTTTCCAGAGGATTGGCAGAATCAGGGTCAATCAAAAACAAATCAACAAGCCGTCAAATGTTTCTAGTAGCCTCACGCAAGCCCAACACTGTGGTTTTGCTTTGATTGAATTCCCAATGCTTTCACAGCCCCAAAGCACAGTGCTCAGTGTGCATCCACGATTTTTCCGACAAGGGTGGCAAGATCAGGGTTTGTAAACAGATCAATGCGCACTGATATTTTTCTAGTAGCCTTAGGCAAGCTCTAATGCACTATGGTTTTGCTTTGGCTTCATTCCCAATGGTTTTGCAGCCCCAAGGCTCAGTGCTATGTGCGCACCCACAATTTCTCTGGTGTGGGTAGCGGAATCAAGGTCAATTAGGAATNGATTGACAAGCTGTAAAATGCTTATAGTAGCCTTTGGCAAGCCCTAATACATTTTTGTTCTTATTTTATTAAACTTGCAATCATTTCACAGCCCTAAGGCACAGTGCTCTGTGTGCACCCACCATTTTTCCGGTGGGGGCGACAGAATCACAGTCAATCTGAAACATATCAGCGAGATGTAAAATCCCTCTAGTAGGCTTAAGCAAGCCCTTGTACACTATGATTCTGCTTTGACTGAATTCCCAATGGTTTCATAGCCTCAAGACATAGTGCTTTGTGCGCACCCACGATTTCTCCGGTAGGGCCGGCGAAAACAGATCAACAAGCCCTAAAACTTGTTTACTAAACTTGGGCAAGCCGTAATACACTATGGTTTTTCTTTCATTAAATTCCCAGTGGTTTTATAGCCTCAAGGTGCAGTGCTACGTGCACACTTATGATTTTTCAAGTGGGCGCGGCAAAATTGAAGTCAATCAGAAACAGATCGCCGAGCCATAAATTTTTTTTTTAGTAGCCTTCAAAGAGCCTTAAAACATAATCCTTTTGCTTTGATGAACATCCCAATGGTTTCATAGCCCTAAGGTGTAGTGCTCTGTGCGCACGCACAATTCTTCTTGTGGCCGCCGTGGAATCAGGGTCAATTGGAAGCAGATCAGCAAGGCGTAAAATGTTTCTACTATCCTTAGGCAAGCCGCAACACACTGTGGTTTTGCTTTGATTAAACTCCCAATGGTTTCACAGCCCTGAGGCTCAGTGCTTTGTGCGCACCCACAATGTTTCCCGTGGGGGCAGCCAAATTAGGGTCAATCAAAAATACATCGGCATAGGGTGAAAATTTTCCAGTAGCCTTAGGCAAGCCCTAATACACTGTGGTTATGCTTTTATGAAATTCATGATGGTTTCAGAGCCCCAAGGCGCAGTGCTCTGTGCGCATTCACAATTTGTTGGGTGGGGCGGTGGAATCAGGATCAATTGGAAACAGATCTGCAAGCCGTAAGATGTTTCTAGTAGCCTTAGGCAAGACCCAATACACTGTTATTTTGCCTTAGTTAAATGAAGAATGGTTTCAAAACCCTAAGGCGCATTGCTCATCCTAATGGTTTCACTTAACCGAGGCGCATTGCTCTCCACGCATCCACGATTTTTTCGTTGGGGGCGGCGGAATCAGGGTTAATCAAAACAGATTGATGAGCAGTGAATTTAATCTAGTAGCCTAAAGCAGATCCTCAAATACTATGACTTTTCTTTGATTAAATTCCCAATAGTTTCATAGCCCCAAGGCATAGTGCTCTGTGTGCACCCACGATTTTTCCATTGGGGACGGTGGAATAAGGGTTAGTTGGAAACAGATGGACAAGGTGGAAAATGTTTCTAATAGCCTTAGGCAAGCCCCAATTCACTATGGTTTTGCTTTGATAAATTCCCATGGGTTTCACAGCCCCAATGTACAATGCTCTGTGCGCACCCATGATTCTTCCGGTGTGTGTGGCAGAATCAGGGTCAATCGGAAACAGATTGGCAAGATGTGAAATGTATATAGTAAACTTAGGCAATCCCCAATTCACTATGGTTTTTCTTTGATTAAAACTTCCAATTTTCTTATAGCCCCAATGTGTTGTGCTTTATGCGCACCCATATCTGTTTTGGTGGGGGCAACAGGATCAGGGTAAGTTGGAAACAGATGAGCAAGTCATAAGATGTTTCTAATACCCTCAGGCCAGCCCCAACACCCTATGGTTTTGCTTTGACTCAATTCCCAATCTTTTCACAGCCCCAAGGTGCAGTGCTCTGTGCGTACCCATGATTTTTCCGGTGGGGGCACCAGAATCAAGGTCAATGGGAAACAGATTGACAAGCCATAAAATTTGTCTAGAAGCCTTAGGCAAGATCCAACACTGTGGTTTTTCTGTCATTCAACTCCCAATGGTTTCACAACCCCAAGGTGAAGTGCTCAGCGCACATCCACGAATCTTCCGGTGGGGGTGGCAAAGTCTGGGTCAATCACATATAGATTGGCATGCCGTTAAACTTTTCTAGAAGCCTTAGGCAAGCCCTAATACATTGAGGCTTTGCTTCAATTTGATTCGTGATGGTTTTATTGCCCCAAGACGCACTGCTCTGTGCGCACCCACAAATTTTCCGGTGGGGGCAGCAGAATCAAGGTCAATTTGAAACAGATCGGCGAGCCTTAACATATTTCTAGTAGCTTGAGGCAAGACCTAATACGCTTTGTTTTTGCTTTGATTCAATTTGCAACCGTTTCACAGCCCCAAGGCGCAGTGGTTTGTGCGCACCCACCATTTTTCCCGAGAGGGGCAGAATGAAGGTCAATCAGAAACAAATTGTCAAGACGTAAAACTTCTCTAGTAGGCTTAGGCAAGCCCCAATATACTATGGTTTTGCTTTCATTAAATTCCCAATGGTTACACAGCCCCAGCGCAGAGTGCTTTGTGCGCACCCATAATTTTTCTTATGGGGGCAATGGAATCAGGGTCAATCGGAAACAAATTGGTGAGCCGTACATTTTTTTCTAGTAGCCTTAGGCAAGCCCTTATACACTGTGGTTGGATTTTGACCAAATTCCCACTGGTTTCACAGCCCCAATGCAAAATTCTCTGTGCCCACCCACTATTCCTCCGGTGGGGGCGGCGGAATGAAGGTCAATGGGAACAGATAGGCAAGGCGTAAAATGCTTCTTGTAGCCTTAGGCAAGCTCCTATAAACTTTGGGTTTGCTTTCATTCAATTCAGAATGGTTTCACAGTTCCAAGAAGTAGTGCTCTGTGCATAACTACGAATTTTCCGGTGGGGGCGGCCAAATCAGGGTGAATCAGAAACAGATTTGCGAGGCGTAAAATTTTCTGTCGCAGCTTTTGGCAAGCCCCAATGTACTATAGTTTTGCTTTCATTGAATTCCGAATGGTTTTACAGCCCCAAAGCATAGGCTTTGTCCACACCCACAATTTTTCCGTGGGGGCGGCAGAATCAGGGTCAATTGGAAACAGATTGGTAAGTTGCAAAACTTTTCTAGTAGCCTTTGGCAAGCCCTTAAACACTTTTGTTTTGCTTTGATTAAATTCCCAATGGTTTCAAAGCCTCGAGGCGCAGTGCCCTGTGCGCACCCACAATTGCTCTGGTGGGGGCGGCGGAATCAGGGTCAATTGGAAACAAATCGGCAAGTCGTAAAATGTTTCTAGTAGCCTTAGGCAAGGCCCAATACACTGTGGTTTTGATTTCATTGAACTCCTAATGGTTTCACAGCCCCAAGGCGCCGTGCTCTCCTTACAATCGTGATTTTTCTGGTGGGGGAGGCAGAATCAGGGTCAATCGGAAACAGGTAAGCGGGTGGTCACAACTTTCTATTTTCCCTAGGCAAGTCCCAACACTGTTGTTTTCCTTTGATTAGATTCCCAATGGATTCATAGCCCTAGGGCATAATGCTCAGTGCGCATCCACACCGTTTCCAGTGGGGGCGGCAAAATAAAGGTGAGTCGGAAATGGATCAGTGAGCAGTAAAATGTTTCTAGTGGCCTTAGGCATGCCCTAATACACAGTAGTTTTTTCCTTGATTAAGTTCCCAATGATTTCATAACCCCAAGGCGCAGTCCTCTTTGCGCACCTACAATTTTTCTGTTGGGGGCGGTGGAATCAGAGTCAATTGTAAATGAACCAGGGAGCCGTAAAACTTGTCTAGTAGCGTGAGGCAAGCCCCAACACACTGTGGTCTTGCTTTGATAAGATTCCCAATGGTTTCACAGCCCCAAAGCGCAGTGCTCTGTGTGCACCCATGATTTTCTGGTGGGGGCGCCGAAATCGGGGTCAATCAGAAACAGATCAAGAAGCCCTAGATGCTTCTTGTATCTTAAGGAAAGCCCAAATATATTGCGGTTTTACTTTGATTAAATTCCAAATGGTTCCACAACCCCAAGGCGTAGTGCTTTGTGCGCACCTACGATTTTTTTGGTGGGGGCAGCAGAATTAGGGTCAATCACAAACAGATCAGCAAGCCGTAAAGTGTTTCTAATAGCCTCAGATAAGGCCCAATACACTGTGGTTTTTTCTTTGATTGAATTCCCCATGGTTTCACAGCCCCAAGGCGCACTGCTCTATGCGCACCCATGATTTTTCCAGTGGGGGCGGCGGAATCAGGGTCGATTGGAAATAGATCAACAAGCCGTAAAATGTTTCTAGAAGCCTCAAATAAGCCCTAATACAATATGGGTTTGCTTTGATAAAATTCTCAATGGTTTTACAGCCCCAATGCACATTGCTTTGTGCGCACTCACAAATTTTCTGGTGGGGCCGGCGGAATTAGGGTCAATTCAAAACAGATCAGAAAGCCATAAAATGATTCTAGTAGCCTTACGCACTGTGGTTTTGCTTTGGTTAAATTTCCAATTGTTTCACAGCCCCAAGGCGTAATGCTCGGTGTGCATCTATGATTTTTCTGGTGGGGGTGGCAGAACCAGAGTCAATCGGAAATGGACCGACGAGCCGTAACTTTTTTCTTGCAGGCTTAGAAAAGCCCCAATACACTGTGATTTTTTCTCTGATTAAAGTCCTCATTGTTTCACAGCCCCAAGGCACAGTGCTGTGTGCGTACCCACAATTTTTCTGGTGGGGGCGGTGGAATCACGGTTACTCGGAATCTGATCCGTGAGCCATAAAATGTTTCTAGTAGCCTTAGGAAAGCCCCAATACACTGTGGTTTTTCTTTAGTTAAATCCCCACTGGTTTCACAGCCCCAAGTCGCAGTGCTTTGTGCACATCCACGACTTTTCCGGTGGGGGCGGCGGAATCGGGGTCAATTGGAAACAGATCAGGAAGCCGTAAAACATTTATAGTAGCCTTAGCCCTAAATTACTATTGTTTTGCTCTGATTAGATTCCTAAAAGGTTCACAATCCCAAGGCGCAGTGCTCTGTGCGCACCCACAATTTCGTAAGTGGGGGCGGCGGAATCAGGGTCTATCAAAAATAGATCAGAAAGCCGTAAAATGCTTCTAGTAGCCTTAGGCAAACCCAAATTCACTCTGGTTTTTCTTTGATTAAGTTCTGAATGGTTTCACAGCCACAAGGCGCAGTGCTATGTGTGCACTCGTGATTTTTCTGGTGGGGGCGGCGGAATCGGGGTAAATCAGAAACAGATTGGAAAGCCGTAAATAGTTTCTAGTAGCCATAGGGAAGCCAAAATACACTGTGTTTTTTCTTTGATTAAACTCCCAATGGTTCCACAGCCCCAAGGCGTAGTGTGTTGTGCGCACCCACGATTGTTTTGGTGGGGGCAGCAAAATCAGGGTCAAACACAAACAGATCAGCAAGCCATAAAATGTTTCAGTAGCCTCTGGCAAGGCCTAATACACTTTGAGTTTGGTTTGTTTCAATTCCCAATGGTTTCACAGCCCCAAGGTGCAGTTTTCTCTGAGTATTCACAAATTTTCTGGTGGGGGGGGGGGACAGAATCAGGGGCAATAAAAAACAGGTTGACAACCAATTAAAATTATCTAGTAGCCTTAGGCAAGCCCTAAAACATTGTGATTTGTCTCTGATTAAATTCCCAATGGTTTCACAGCCCCAAGTAAGGGTGTTCACCAGAAGCTAAGACTCGCGAGTCGGACTCGCGAGTCTGAGTCCACACCCAGACTCGCGAGTCTGAGTGCAGGACCCCAGACTCGACTCGGACTCGAGAGTCCAAGAGTAGCTCTCATGAAAGTATGGAGGGGGTAAAATATTCTAGTCACAATGCTAAAATACAAGAAACATTACTGAATGGACTCATTTCATGCATTTATATGGATGCTTGATGACATCGGGAACAACAAAAGTGAAATGGAGAGAAAAAATGGCTATTTGGTTGTCTGTTTTTCCAGAGACTCATGAGTTTTGTTCACCGGACTCGCGAGTCTGAGTGCATTGGACTCGCGAGTCCGTGGACTCGCGAGTCTCGGCCCAGACTCGCGAGTCCGAGTCTGGACCCTGACTCAGACTCGCGAGTCCGAGTCTGGGGTCAGACTCGAGAGTCTAGACTCGTGTACACCCTTAGCCCCAAGGTGTAGTGCTCTGTGCGCACCCACGATTTTTCCGGTGGAGGTGGTGGAATCAGGGTTCATAAAAAACAGATTGGAAAGCCGTAAAATGTTTCTAGTAACCTTAGGCAAGCCTCAATTCACTATGGTCTTGCTTTGATGAAATTCCCAATGGTTTCAGAGCTCCAAGGCACAGTTCTCTGTGCGCATCCACATTTTTCCCAGTTTGGGCGGCCGAATCGGGGTCAATTGGAAACGGATTGTCAAGCTGTACAAATGTTTTGATTACTTTTCAATCATTTCATAGTGCCAAGGTGCAATGCTCTGTGCGCACCCACGATTTTTCTGGTGTGACTGGCGGAATCAGGGTCAATCAGAAACAGATCGGCAAGACGTAAAATGTATCTAGTGGGCTTAGGCAACCCCCGATGCACTATGGTTTTGCTTAGATTAAATTCCTAATGGTTTTTCAACCTTAAGGCACAGTTCTTTGTGCGCACGAACAATGTTTCTGGTGGGACAGCACAATCAGGGTCAATCAAAAACAAATCGGTGAGCTGTAGAGTTCGTCTAGTAACCTTAAGCAAGCCCTGCAACAGTGTGGTTCTGCTTTGATTACCTTTCATATGGTTTCACAGCCCCATTGCCTTGTCCGCAGCCATGATTTTTCTGGTGGCGCCGACGGAATCAAGGTCACTCAGAAACAGATCGGCGAGCCATAAAGTGTTCCTAGTAGCGTTGAGCAAGCCCCGATATACTGTGGCTTATCTTTGATTAAATTACCAATGGTTTCACAGCCCTCACGTACATTAATCTATGCGCGCCAGTGATCTTTCCAGTGGGGGCGGCGGAATCAGGGTCATTCACAAACAGACTGGGAAGCCGTTAAATGTTTCTAGTCACCTTAGGCAAGCCCCAATACACTGTGGTTCTGCTTTGATTCAGTTCCCAATGGTTTCACAGCCCTCACGTACATTAATCTATGCGCGCCAGTGATCTTTCCAGTGGGGGCGGCGGAATCAGGGTCATTCACAAACAGACTGGGAAGCCGTTAAATGTTTCTAGTCACCTTAGGCAAGCCCCAATACACTGTGGTTCTGCTTTGATTCAGTTCCCAATGGTTTCACAGCCCTCACGTACATTAATCTATGCGCGCCAGTGATCTTTCCAGTGGGGGCGGCGGAATCAGGGTCATTCACAAACAGACTGGGAAGCCGTTAAATGTTTCTAGTCACCTTAGGCAAGCCCCAATACACTGTGGTTCTGCTTTGATTCAGTTCCCAATGGTTTCACAGCCCTCACGTACATTAATCTATGCGCGCCAGTGATCTTTCCAGTGGGGGCGGCGGAATCAGGGTCATTCACAAACAGACTGGGAAGCCGTTAAATGTTTCTAGTCACCTTAGGCAAGCCCCAATACACTGTGGTTCTGCTTTGATTCAGTTCCCAATGGTTTCACAGCCCTCACGTACATTAATCTATGCGCGCCAGTGATCTTTCCAGTGGGGGCGGCGGAATCAGGGTCATTCACAAACAGACTGGGAAGCCGTTAAATGTTTCTAGTCACCTTAGGCAAGCCCCAATACACTGTGGTTCTGCTTTGATTCAGTTCCCAATGGTTTCACAGCCCTCACGTACATTAATCTATGCGCGCCAGTGATCTTTCCAGTGGGGGCGGCGGAATCAGGGTCAATTGGAAATCTATCTGCAAGCCATGGAATGTGTCTAGTAGCCTTAGGCAAACCTCTATACACTATTATTTTGCTTTGACTGAATTCCCAATGCTTTCACAACCTTGAGGCACACTACTCTGTGCGCACCCGTGATTTTTTTGATGGGGGCGTCGGAATCAGGGTCACTCAAAAACATATTGGCAAGCAGTAAAATGTTTCTTGTAGCCCTAGGCAAGCCCAGATACACTGTGGTTTTTCTTTGACGAAATTTTCCGGGGGCCCGGTAGGGTTGGAAACCTTAGCTACAGCAATAGGTGAGGCACGCCTTTGAGTGGTAAGATAGCTTGGCAACGCCGATCACGTGCTTGTTTAGCCGAGCCGTCAGCTGAATCGCCTTCCACTAAAAATAAATTCTGAATGGTTTCACAGTGCCAAGGCATAGTACCCTCTGGGCACCCACGGTTTTTCCAGTGGAAGCGGCAAAATCAAGGTCAATTGGTAACAGATCAGCTAGCTGTGAAACGTCTCTAGTAGCCTTCAGCAAGCCCAAATACACTGTGGTTTCGCTTTGATTAATTTCCCAATGGTTTCAAAGACCCAAGGCGCAGTGCTTTGTGAGCATTCGTGGTTTTTCCAGTTGGGGCGGCAGAACTAGGGTCAATAGGAAATAGATTGGCAAGCTGTAAAAGTTTTATAGTAGCCTTAGGCAAACCCTAATACATTGTGGTTTTGCTTTGATTAAATTCCCAATGGTTTCACAGCCGTAAGGCGCAGTGCTCTCTGCGCACCCATGATTTTTCCATTGGGGGTGGCGGAATCAAGGTCAATCGGAAACGGATTGGCAAGCCATGAAATGTTTCTAGTAGCCTTAGGCAAGCCCTAATATAGTGTGTTTTTTCTTTTATCAGATTTTCAATTGTTTCATAGCCCAAAGGCGCAGTACTCTGTTCGCACTCATGATTTTTTTG
>SZWC01000075.1:247485-271141 GCA_023375785.1 Penium margaritaceum
ATCATAGCCTTTTACTCCGCCACCTTCTCACTGTCAACATCAGGCATGTCATTTAGTAGCGTTCACCCTTCGTGGCGTTTCTCTCACTATTGGTCTCCCTATACCTCATTCAGCACCTCTTGAGCTTGAGATCATCCTCCCCATGGAGCAGCAACCGAAGGACTTTGAGACACATCTACCCTATTTATGATACCGCAAGGGTTTTGATTACTAGGAGACCTTGTTTCAGGCGTGGGCCAACTCTGAGGGCGTGAGGCCTTACCGCCACAGCAAGTACCATGCTCACAACGCTCACCAAGTTCAGACAACAACAAGGGCGATGAGCAATCTACTCTACGACATGCCGCGAGAGATTGTGGTCAACTTCCGTCCCTTCCTTGGGGAGACCAGGATGGGGACTGGAGTTGATGCGCACTAAGGCTGGGAGCTGGCCCTGACACCTCTCGCTACACGGATCCATGCCCAGAGTTTGGCCAAACTGCGTGAGTTCCACTCCCTACGTCAGGTTCCCATGGAGCTTGCAACTGACAACAGGAGGCGCGCCATGCGCCTTTAGATGCGCTTTGATACTTGTGGCGGCTTGCAGCTATGGGCACTCGACACCATCATGATGGGGGCGCAGTTGGACCACGTGAATTGCTTTACAAGCTTCAACCGTGTGGCCCTCCCTGAGCTGTCGGAGTCACTACAGTTGCTTCCTTTGGCCCATCGCTACTTCCTCCAGGCCACATCGGCTCATTATGCTTCTATTGCCCATCAGCAGATTCCACTTGTTGCAATTGTCACTATGACCCCTCCTACGCCTCTGTCCTAGTTCACCAGTCGCACCTTCATCACGTCCTCCTCCACCTCTACCACAAGCGGCCACACGTAGGGAATTAGAGTGGCTGCATACGGGAAGAGAGAAGGAGGCAACATAGGAAGGTACATCACTAGCAGCAGCAGCAGCCGACAAGTCGTGGTAGTGGACGTTCTATCCACCTTTACAAATGTAGAGGCGCTCACTACAACACAGCATGTGCAGCCTCTTGACTAGACACAAATCATGCACATTCTTTAGGCAATTCACAAGCAGCAGTTTTCCTCAAGCGATACAAAGACATGGCGCGTCGCAACCATGAATACAGCAGACACACCCGTTCCACCAATAGCGCTGATATGGACCGTCAGGGTTGCACCATCGCAGATCTTTGTCAGCTGCTGGCGGTCCATACTTAGGGAGTTGCCAGTGTTTTGTAACAGTGAACTGGTCCCAAGATAGATCGTCTTAGTACGTCTATTACTCCTCATGATGCTTATGGTGGTGCTCAATTGGCTTACGATGACGATGGACCTAACGGCACCAACTGGCTTAATGAGTCATACAGCCATGCTGTTTGTTGTTGTCTTGAGACCTCTGCTACATGTCCAGTAGAGACAGAGTGCTCTATGGCATGCTGCTTAGTGTTGACAAATGGTCATGAGCCAAGTGGCACTTGGATCATAGACTCTGGTGCCACCCATCACATGAATTGTCGTCATAGTGACTTCATTGTGATGGTCCTATTGCGTCCGTTTGGTCCGCTCGCACAGGGTCTGGTCAATCGTTGCTTGTACAAGGAGTTGGCGTTCTGCAGTTTGATGATTTGTGTGGCCCCTTGTATTCTTCTGATATTTCCTTTGTCATTGCTGTTGAGCTCAACCTGCTCTCTGTTTGTGCATGCATGAGGATGGGTTTTACTTTTGAGTACTTTGCTGAATGTGCTACAGTGATTGATCTTGACATACATGTCATCGTGCGTCCATTGTTGATGATCTTTACCAGGTGTCTTTTTGCATTCTATTTGTTTTTTCTCCTCCTGCCTCTTCTGCGCGTGTGTTTGCTGCTAGTGTTCTCTCCACCAAGCACCGACGCTTGTTACATTTTTGCCTCTGTCATGTGAGCTCGGACATTGTGTCCAAGATCACTCAAACTCAGCCAGTCCTCGGTCTTGATGCGGCTTCCTTTGAGAGGCCGCCCAAGGCCAACTGTCTTTTTTTCATCTAGGGTAGGCCACATTGCTACTCTCACCCTGACTCCTCCTCCTGGGCACTTTGTCCACTAGAGTTGGTCCACTCCAACCTTCGCTGTCCTCTCCTAAGTGACTCTCTGATCGGGGATGATATGTTCTCACCTCAATCGACCACTTCAACCAGATACGGTGGGTCTACATCCTCTGCCACAAGAGTGATGACGTACTGGCGGTCCGCCTGTGGCTTGTGACGGCTGAGCGTCAGTCTCATTACACCTTGCACACTTTTTGCTCGTATCATGGTGGCAAATTCGTAGGGGAGATGGATGCTTACTTTGCAAAGCACGTTATTTTTTCACCTGGTCTCAACCCTAGCTAAACCATAGTAGAATGGTGTGTCAAAGCGTTGGAACTGCACCATGGAGGATGCGGTTTGTACTATGCGGTGTAAGTGCGGTGTTCCAGAGTCCTTTGCCTTTAAGGACATCTCCTACATGACATGGGTCTAGAACCGCTCGCCACATGGTCTACTTCCACACCATGTCACGCCATACAAGTTTTGGTCCAGCCATGGTGTTGATCTCCGTCGCGCCCGCGCATGGCGGTCCCTCGCATGTGTATGGTGTACTGAGAATCGTGAGGGTTCCAAGGTCTCGCCTCGGGGCCGCATGTGTACCTTCTTTGGCATCTCCTCATGGTCAAAGGTTTGGCGTTTTTGGGACCCGCTTGACATAGCATTGTCGAGTCTCAAGGTGCTCTCTTGTTTGAAGCTCTCACATAGGACAACATGTCTTGCATTATGTCGCTAGCCTCCAACCACGTTCATACTTGTGTGGCCTCCCGGCAGATGGGGAAGTCTAGTCCTACGGATGGGTCCGTCCAGGCCTCCTCACGTGCAATCCGGTTTGTGATTGCTGACAATATGGCCATCGTGGGTCCAATAGCATCATCAGTTCCCTCTGGCACGCCTATTCCCATGCCGGTATTAGACCCCTCTGTCACATCCGATCCCGTGCTAATGTCAGTCCCTTGTGACCCACCTGCTCCCGTGCCAATACCAGACCCCTCTAGCACACGTGATCTTGTGCCGATATCGATTCCCTCTGGCACATCTTGTTGGCCTGAGGGTGAGTGTGCACCCTGCAGGGTCCCTAGCAGTGGCTGGTTCACACCACGAACTGTTTTTGGAGAGACTGAAACTGTGGAGGTAACTGGTTCCAAGGATTGAAGAAAACTAGTCAGAGAGTGAGGTAATAGTTTTTGCCTCAATGGGCTGGGGATAAACACTTTATCAAGACTCAAAAGCAGTAGCATTTTATATCCACTGATCTAAGCTTTCCAGAACACCAAAGCATGCCAGATTTGGAGCTTCCTAGCAGGTTCTATGGCTTTTAGAGTGGCCCATGGTAGGCTGTCATTTTCCCTACCTAGGAAGGCATCCCTTCCTCCCTCTAGAAGCTTCTGCCCCTTCCTAGATCCCTCGGCTTGCTTCTAGTAGGAGGGAAGGTATCCAGAAGACCAAGACAACTTTAGATGACTTGTAGAACAAGTCACCCCTTCTAGAAGGTGTGCCACCTTCCTGGACCCTCACCTAGCCTTTGAGAAACTCAAGGAGGAATTCTAGAGGTTGAGCTAGCTCTCTGGCATCTGTTTTCCACATCCCTTGAGGCAGGGCAGAATTTGATCTTTTGGGATTTGAACTCGGGCCCCTGTTTCTATAGGTGGACACCATTAACCACTATGCCACTAAGGCTTGTCTTTTTGGTGTTCCTTTTTGGATTCACTCCTGCCATGGTGAGGAGCATCTCTCCAACACACCTGACCCCGTATGAGCGGCGATCCCCTCTGGCACATGCCATCCCGTGCCAGTGTCTGTCCCCTTCTGTCACTCCTAGTCCCATGCATGCATGTATTTCCCATGTGGTTATGGCCCAGGAGCCTTCTCCGCATCCTTAGGTGAGCGCCTCAGCATCAGGCTACTCCCGCAAGCCCGGTGGTCGTTTCCAATCACTGGCCTCTAGGTCTCAACGGACTGTTGACTAAGCGCCTAGACACCTGACTCGTAGTGTGCATAGTGAGGAGCCTAGTACAGAATCCCTTGGCCCAATTTCCATTCAGACTACACAGAGGCGCATCGAGCATGTCTTCTTGACCACGAGTTGGTCTCCCGAGAGTTCATGGTCTCTTGTGTTACCACAGCCGACTTGTCATGGTCAAACCGAGTCCGGCGGCATGTGTCTTAGCCACCCAAAACTCTCCCTTGACAATGCCTGATCCACGCATGTTGAAGGAGGTACTCTCAGATCAAGATGCAAACTTGTGGCATGCTTCTTGTGAGGATGAGGTGAGATCCATCCATGAGCATGGTGTCTATGAGCTTCTATACCTCCCGCCTACATGGAAGGCTGTACAGACCTCGTGGGTCTTCCACAAGAAGGTGAAGCTAAATGGCACACTGGATGGCTACAAGGCTTGCTTGATGGCCAAGGAGTTCTCACAGGTTGAGGGTGTAGACTGCACTGACACCTTTGCACCCATTGGCCGCATGACTACCGCTCGCTCTCCGTTTTGGGCTATTGCTCACCAGAACTTGGAGCCACACCATGTGGAAGTAAACAATGTGTTCCTCCATGGCACCTTAGAGGAGGAGATCTACGTGGTCCAGACACATGGATTCAAGATTGGTGACAAGTTCTATTGCTTGTGCAAGGCCTTGTACGATTTGAAACAATCACCTAGGTGCTGGAACTTGGAGATCATCAGCACACTCACATGTGCCGGTTATGAGCAGAGTGACGCTGACCCACCCCTCGTTCTCAGACGGACAATGTAGAGTTTAACCGCCATCCTTGTCTACGTGGATGTCCTCCTGATTATGTCTCCTTCTATAGAGGCTGTCAAGGAGGCCAGGGCTATCCTTCAGGTTGCTAAAAACATGGAGGACCTTAGCTGTGTAATTGTGTTTCTCCGGATGGATATCGTACGTGATCGTCAGCGGCGGATACTCTTGTTGCATCACACATTATGCCAGCATTGTGGGGGAACAGTTTGCTGGCCTCCTTGGTGCACTTCCCACAGCCTCCACCCCCAACACACCTGACGATCACGATGCTCAGAAGGTGGATGATCCAATATAGTTGGGGGAGACATTGATGGTGACCTTGCATTTGCGTCTGACTAGCTCTTTTATGTACTTTCCCAATACCACACGACCCAATATTGCATTCGTTGTCAACCTCCTTGAAGAAATTTCACAATGACCTCGGACAAGAGCCCTTCACGTGGTTGTGCAAGTGGTGTGGTACATGGTCTCCACACCGTACCTTGGACTCTGCTTTTGACGGCAATGTTCGNCCACCCCCAACACACCTGACGATCACGATGCTCAGAAGGTGGATGATCCAATATAGTTGGGGGAGACATTGATGGTGACCTTGCATTTGCGTCTGACTAGCTCTTTTATGTACTTTCCCAATACCACACGACCCAATATTGCATTCGTTGTCAACCTCCTTGAAGAAATTTCACAATGACCTCGGACAAGAGCCCTTCACGTGGTTGTGCAAGTGGTGTGGTACATGGTCTCCACACCGTACCTCGGACTCTGCTTTTGACGGCAATGTTCGGTGTTAGTCGACAGCTACACACAGAGTGATTGGGCGTGGAATCCTGATAGGCGCACTGAAACAGGCTATGTGCTTATACAGTGTGGCACCGTTGTGTCCTGGTGCAGTGGCAAGAAGATTTTTATATCACGTAACTCATCAGAGGTTATGACTATGTTGCTCTGGAGGCTGGGGCTGCTAAGGTAGTGTGGCTACAGTGTCTGTTTTGTGAGTTGCATCAGTCTGTGCCTTGCGTTGTTTTGCGTTGTGACAACCCGTATTCCCTTGCCATTCTAGAGAAATTTGGTGTGTNAATCCTGATAGGCGCACTGAAACAGGCTATGTGCTTATACAGTGTGGCACCGTTGTGTCCTGGTGCAGTGGCAAGAAGATTTTTATATCACGTAACTCATCAGAGGTTATGACTATGTTGCTCTGGAGGCTGGGGCTGCTAAGGTAGTGTGGCTACAGTGTCTGTTTTGTGAGTTGCATCAGTCTGTGCCTTGCGTTGTTTTGCGTTGTGACAACCCGTATTCCCTTGCCATTCTAGAGAAATTTGGTGTGTTTGATGCATGCACAAAGCACGTAGTTGTTGAGCATCCATTTGTGCATGATATTGTGGAGCAACAGGTGATCTCTGTCATCTGGGTCGCCACGGACAAGTAGTGGGCTGACTTCTTGACCAAGGCACTTGCGCACAGAAAGTTCATTGTGCCCATTTGGTCTCTCAGGCCTTGCCCCTTCCTTGAGAGTGAATGAGAGAGGGTTGTGTGAGCATAGAATGCTGAGCATCTTGTTGTACACCTATGTCAATTATGCACGTGTCTAGACATGCGTACCATCGGGTCATGGGGGAGTGTTGTGATGTGAGTCATCCCCGTCTCTTTCTACAACTTCCTGTGACCACGTAGCCGTTTCCATGCTCATGAAAATCCTTGATGCAGACCCAGCTTGCACTGGAGCACCAACGGGTGGTGGTTCCACCCACCAGCAACTAGGAGATAGTTGCGGCAAAGTCCCGGGTGCTTGCTGGGATGCTTTGCAGTTTTTTTTTGCAGTTACTAGAGTTTTCTCGATGGATTAGCTTCTGAGCCCGTTTGCATGTTTTTCATTTTCTTTCCATTGATATGTGTCAAACATGTGCTTCTGAACTGTTGTAGCATTTGGCTCAAGATTGTGCATGTGTAGGTTCAGACAATGTTGCGTTTGGATACCTGTGTGTAAAGTTACAGCCATGACAGTGGTTTTGGGCCGGATTTAGGACAAACTAATGCACGGCAAGTGCCGTGCGTCACCCGCCGTCCGCCACAGCAAGTATTCATGTAGTGTACTTGTTTTTCTTCATTTCTCTCTACATTACTAAGATATTGAAGCTTATGCAAATTTGGGCATCTTCCTAGCGTACCCTTGTTGTTTCTTGAACCTGCTTGCTTGCTAGTGCGCCCGCTAACTAGAAAGTGTTGCCACAACGGCAAGTCTAGGAAGCTTTCTAGCAATTTCTCACTTACTGTCACCACTCAACATTGGCCATGCTTGTGCAAATCCTTGATACGGAGCCCGCTGGCGTTAGAGCATAGTATTTTGGTCCACCCACTAATAGGTTCAGGAAAACTGCCACATCGTCCTGGGTGCTTGTCGGAACATTCAGCATTGTTTATGTAACTTGCAGGATTTTCCAGGTGGGTGTGCCCTAGGGCCTGATTTGCATGTTTCTGCATTATGTTTCTACTAATCAATGATGAACCTGCGTTTGATTAGTCGTAGCTTCCGACTCAATATCCTCTATGTTGAGGCTCAGATAGTGTGGCATTTTGATGTCTGTGTGCAGAGTTGTGGCTAGAGGAGTGGTTTTAAGCCGGACTTAGGATAGATTGACACCAGCGTGTGCATCGCCTGGCATGCGCCCTGAAAGGCATCTATGTTGTGTGCTTACCAGTTTTCATTAATGTCTGCATAGTAAAGCTTTGGAAGGTTCTGAGACTATGTGTGTCTAATAACTAGATCTTTGTTCTTGCACTTGCATTGCATGGTAGTGTGTCAACTGACTGTACTATGCTTCCATCAACGACAGCAGGACTAAGAAGCTTCTGGGCATCTTCTTATTCCACCACAAACTTACTTTCATGATGGCGAAAGGCATCTCAAGTATCTTGTTTCAATTTGGGACACCTTGTGAGTGATGCAATCCACCTTCATTCCATCTGCGCAATGCGCATGGATGTTGAGAGACAACAAGATAGAAACATGTTGGGCTCTTCATGCTACGTGATTTGTAAGAGCTCCGATTGTGTAAAACCTATTTGCAACTACGTAGGGTACTCTTTTACGGAATCTGTTCTTGTCATGGCTTCCTTATGAGACAGCATTACTGCCCTCTAGGTCACTGTCACAAGGGCAGATGGAGAAGTGCTAGAAGGCATCCTAGAATCTTCTCACTTGATTTGGGAGAGTGCAACAGCGATGAGGATAGTGATGATGAGGGACAGGAGGAGAAGGAGGAGGCAGCAACGTTTGATGCTGAAGTGGTAGAGGTTGAGGCAAACATCCGGGTGATGGGGGACTGCCCTGGCATCCCACATGCACACCGTATTTGCATATGTGAGAAGGCTCCATCAACCTCACCAGCAGTAGTTCAGGATGGTGGGGGGGAGGGAGGAGAAGAGGATGCAGAGGCTGCTGATGATGAGGAGCCAGTTGAGACCGAGACGGGTGATGCAGGTCCAAGCTCACCTACAGTAGCTGTGGCCACACGTGGGCAAAAGAGAGCAGGCACAACAGCAGCAAGTGGCACTGCTGCTGCTGCTGGGGGTAGCCAGAAGCGTCCAGCATGTGGTAGAAAGTAGGGCTTGTGCACAAGTTTCATCATGCTCAATTCCACTTGACAAAACTATGTTCAAGTGTCCAATTTGAAAACTTCTCCTTCTTCTGGCTGAACTCCATGAATGCCTGACTCATGGTCTTATGCTTGGCTCAGAGCCAAGAGATTAGTTGTGTTTGTAACATCCAAAGATTGTACAGTTGAATTTGGCTGAATAGCTAGACATTGTTGTGAGGCAAGAAGATGTTTCAGAACTAGANCCAGCATGTGGTAGAAAGTAGGGCTTGTGCACAAGTTTCATCATGCTCAATTCCACTTGACAAAACTATGTTCAAGTGTCCAATTTGAAAACTTCTCCTTCTTCTGGCTGAACTCCATGAATGCCTGACTCATGGTCTTATGCTTGGCTCAGAGCCAAGAGATTAGTTGTGTTTGTAACATCCAAAGATTGTACAGTTGAATTTGGCTGAATAGCTAGACATTGTTGTGAGGCAAGAAGATGTTTCAGAACTAGACATGAATGCGTAGTTCACTTGGGTGTTTCAGGCTTAGAGTATATCATGTCAAAATGCATAGTGAATTTGTGGTCCAGGCATGCTTCATAATGGGTTTCTCCAATAGAAGTGAATAGGGTAAAAAATGGGTGTTGAAGGATTTTCTGTTACACTTATGTGACCAGTATGTTGCACTCAAAAGTTGTGGTTTTCATGGTTTACAAGGCTTCCCCCCATGGCTCACATGGATGTGGTTCCCCCTAGCTACAACGGTGTACCGTTGTGGACATCGTTGTACCGTTGTCCTAGGTACCTAGGTCAACACTGGCCGCCAGCCACTGCCGGCAGCCCACTGCCCGCTGTCACCCTGCCCGCTGGCCTGCCGAATGCCAATCGCTACCCTAGTGCCAGATGGATTCGTGCTTTTAAGTAATTTATGGGTTGCACACTTAATCCGTGAATTTGTTTCTTTCTGGGTGCATAAACAAAAACAAGGAAATCAGGCAAACCAGTGCACATGATTTCGTTTGTTGTCACTTTGGTATGTTTGCAAGCATAGTGCAAGTCCTCCTTTGGTTTTCTACCATCTTTGGTCGTTTGAACAGGCAATTCACTTGACCAACGTTCATGCGTGAACGTTGGGTGCAGGACCCACAAAGACACGTCACGCCACTTCCGCAATGAAATCATGGAACACATCGTTTTGAACTGGATTCTAAGTGGAAAACAACGACTACCACTATTACTTGATCATCCAAACAGAATGATGGGGTGAACCTGGAAACGAATCATTAAATCGCACACAAATTAGCACCAATCCTTTACAACACACAAACAAACAATTGAATTAGAACCAAAAAAAAAAGTATACAAACAAATTCATCTAGCACTAGTGTAACCGCTGGCAGCCACCTGCGAGGTGCGGCCTGTGACATGACAGCGTGGGTCACGCCTCTCAGCCACAACTGCCGTCGCTCTCGCTGACGCTGCTGCTGTCGCTATCGCTGGCGTTCACTTCACCATGTGACGTGATAGGCGGTGGGTTCTCCCTGGACCAGTGATGCGTTCCTGTTGCGCAGCCACAGAACAGCTGTCTCGTGCGCTCTGATGCCATGAGAAACTTCCTGGAAGCTGCCTGATTAGACTGCCTACCCAATGTGTGTGACACCAAGCAAGAAACGGCAAGGGTATAGTCAAACAACGCACACAGGCGTCAAGTACTTAACCACATAAAGCACATGCAAGGAGGGATACACAAATGAGTCACACACACACATAGATACGGGCAACCGCTCTCAGTTTGCACCACACACTAGGGTAGCGTTTTGCTCTGCCTCAATCAGCCATAAAACAAAAACAGTCATAACTCTGCGTCGGCATGTCGGAATCAGGCGCCGTTTGAACGGCTAGAATCAAAGTCTAAAGCACTACAACCCCACAGCAAGAAGAGACAGAGATACCACACCCCAATGTAGGCCATTGAGCCCCTCACAGGCTCCACTACTCATGGTGTCGCCGAGCGCCAACAGAGCTTGGCTGCCGTCGGGCCCACCTAAGGCATCTACACGTGGATGGACATAAGCTCATAGGTCATAGTGGTCCATGAGGGCACCTACCAACAACACAAAGGCCTCCCCCAAGCACTATCAAGTCCCCTCGTCAGAGGCAGATCCTAGCCAGGCGGGCCGGGAACAACAAAAACTTGTCCCCCAGGCCTCCCAAGGTCTCCCAAGCAAGGGGTCGTAGGTGGTGTCCGCGCCGTAGAGCCATCTTGTATCGCTTAACCTTCTCCTCCTCTGCTACCACCAGAGCCCGTCGCTTCACTGTAGCTCAGTGACCCTGTACATCCACCGTCGTGACGTCCAACATGTTCGCAAGATGTGCCAAACCATTGGGCCGAGAGGCGACCATGCTTCACCAGCCTTACATGCTTCCTTTTCTCAACCACATACATTGCCTCTTGCCTATTAGCATTCTTGTCGTAGACTCAGCCAAGTGCTCATCCAAACTTGGTTTCTTTAGACCGCTTTGCCGGCCATACATTGGACAGGGATTATTCCCCAATGAAGTGTTGGTTTTTCTGAGTCTCTCATTGTGCTCTGTTGTGTCCTCCCGGCTTGTGTACATCAGCGTGCTGATGATTGACGGCGAGACGTGATGCCGCTGAAGTGTCGGCCGTTGGAGCCGATGCACGTTGAGGCCAACAAGCAGTTTGCTGGAGCCTCCTCCCTACATCAACGTACTCAGCTCCATCGACAGGCCTCCTCGGCGTTCGAGCCGCCAGCGGTCACTGCCACTGCAAAGGCTGTCTGCGTGCATGCAAGACTCTATCTGATAGTGCTATCGTGTTTGCAACGTCATGCTTTTCCTAGGGTTCATGTTTCATGTTGTGTGGCATTGTTTGGCACAATACAACAATGTAGGCACAACCTGGTTTCGGCCACTCATACTTCTTTGCTACTATTTTTCTAGCTCTTTCTGACCGCACGACTGCGTTTGCAGGGTTGATATTATGGTATGGTCCAGTTTTCAGGCAAAACGGACAATGCCCGGGTTTTGGGCTGTCCACCGTCTCTTAGGGCTCGCATCGAAAAGCCTGCCGGCCGGAGAATATCTCTAGGACTATTTTCTGATTGGCTGGTTAACTGAGTAAAAGGCTCTACAGAGCTAGGAGGGGAGCTAGAACTTGGAGGGGTCTCCCATTCTTGTTTATTCTTCACTACTAACCAGTTACTTTCAGTTTTCAGCTGCTTTCTGGCGCTAATACTTATGCGCCCACTTTTGAGTAACAAACCCAGAGCATCCAGACCTAGCCTCTACTGCAGCAGACTAAGGGGGCAGCAGACTAAGCAACGAGCATGGAAGCTGTCACGCTGCATCAACAACACTGCTTCCCCAACCTACTGCTAAGTGTTTCCAGCTTGGTATCAGAGCCAGAGCGCAGTAGTACCAGCAGAAGACTTACTGCTCGCCTCCTCACGTCACGTGTGGGGATTAGGGCAACACTGACCCCCATGCGTGACGCGAGGAGGTCAGCGGCCAGCGACGTCAGGCACCGCGACGAAGACGCACGTTGACCAGGTGCGATCATGCTGCAAGCAATAACAACAGCAGCAGCTTGCAAAACAGTGAGCAATGGCAGCAACAGCCAGCAGCAACAGCTAGCAACAGCACCAACTTCTGACAACTAGCAACAGCAAAAGCCCCCAACAGCAAGCACCAGCCGACGGGAGCAGCGGCGGTAGTGCACATCAACCACTAGCAAGCAACAGCAGCAGCCCGCTGGAGCAGCAGCCCGCAACAGCAGCAACATGACCGCATAGCAACCAGTAGCAACCTACAACAAGCAGCAGCAGCAGTTGCAGCAGCAGCAGCTGCACCACCAGCCAGATGCAGCTCGCTACAATAGTAGCTTTAGCCCGCAACAACAGCGGGTGCGGCAGCAACTACTCACAACCCGCTGCTTGTACTTGCTTGCGAGTAGCAGGCTTGCTACTCGCAGCCCGTAGCAAGCAACAGGCAGCGAGTAGCAAGCTCGCTACTCACAGCTTGTAGCAAGCAGCAAGCTCATTGGGCAATGAGGAAAAAAATGCAAAGCAAAACCCCCCACCCACAAGTGCCATTCTAGCTGCTACTACTACCATCACGGCTGTTGCAGTAACCACGGCAGCCGCAGCAGCATGCAGCAGCCGTACGGCAGTAGTAGACGCAATTGCTGCAGCTGCCATGGCAGCAGCAACAACGCCAGCAATAGCGGCTGCAGCAGCACTAGCTAGAATAGCAAACTGCCAGCAACAGTAGCACGAGCAACAACAACAACAGCCGCAACAGTGACAGCAACAGTAGCAATAGCAGCAACAACAGCAACAACTACAGCTGCAGCAACTGCAGCTGACCTCCTATGGCTGACACAGCAACGGCTTCAGCAACAACCACTACTGACATCAACAACCTTCCAACTGACGTCATTGCTAACATCACTGCTGACATTATCAACAAAAAGAAATGCCCCAGCAACCTTGTAGATACTCTGCACCACTTGCTTAAGTCAACCATCTCAGGCTGACAACACTACTAACGTCACTGCTCACGTCAGCAACAGAACAGAAAAAAAAGGAGGAAAACCCCAGAAAGGAGGGTGAAACAAAGGGGGGCCTAACAACATGGCCACTAGCCCTAGCAGAGAGGGGAACTCCTCTAGTCGGGGGACACCTCGTCCCCCTTTCCTACAGTAACTGTAGTAGCAAAAACAATAACAGCAGCAACAGAAATAGTAGCAATAACAGGAGGAGCAGTAGCAGCAATAGCAAGAGCAACAGTAGTAGTAGCAGCAGGAGCCAAAGTTGGAGTAGCAATAGTAGGACAACATCCTGCAAACTCTGTCGTCCGTCACTCTGACTCGACAGATCTGCTCATCGCTCTACGCAAACAGCTCACAACACAAATACAATAGCTGGCTGCACTAGGGTTGCCACCAAACGTGCCGCCGTAGCAGTCGCAATAGTAGCATTGGTAGCTTCCACCTCCAGAACAGCATATAGAGCTATTGTAGAAGCACCAGCAATCGCCATTGTTGCAGCAGGATCCATCCCCGTAGCAGTGGCACCAACGTCAGCAAGCGCCGCTCGCTCTTTCAGGATACACGAGCCCTGTGATTTTCTTTGCCACACAATACCTGGCATAGTAACGCACCCTACGCCAACAAAAATGGTGATATCACTCCTAGGCCCCACTTTGGATGCCGACTGTAGGCCAAAGGACTTCAAAACCCCACCGCCATTGCTTCAGGCTGGCGACCAGTTCCGGAGCTAGGAAGTTAGCTTCCGGATCTGGGCACAGGGCGAGAGCATAGGACCCTACTATGTCTTGCACTTTGACTCCACCCAGGCCAACCAGGTCTATGACGCCGGTTGCGCCGTGCGTGCTCTCATCCGTGTTGCCCCTCCAGCCACACGCCTCGCCCTTACGCCCTTCCTAGGCGACCTCACCACCGCAGCCCTCCCTGACGAAGCAGCAGCTTGGTACGTACTGACGCGCCCTCATCGCATGTCCAGTTATGTTGAGACCAGCCGCCTGCTCTAGGAGTTCAACTCCCTTCGCATGGGGGGGACCGAGACGGTCACCTCCTTCTAGCAGCACGTAGAGGGCCTACTTCACCGCCTCGGAGATGACGCGCCACCCCCCTCTCTACACTCCTGATCGTCAAGCACGGCGCAATCGACTCCTTCTCCGACATCTTTGTTCACTACTCCTAGGACGTTCTCGCCGTGATGGTTTTCCAGTGTACTCTTATGCTCTGGGCGTACGAGCTTTTCCTCTGCATCAAGGACGCTCATTACGAGTCACACATCCATTGCACAGAGTCCCTTGCCTCCCCTGCCGTTGCCTCTCCTGCTGTTGCTTCAGTGACTATTGCCACCCTAGTAGCAATGGCATCTTCCGGCGCCCCCTCATCTGCCAAGAGGAAGAAGAAGGGCAAGAAAGGCAAAGGGACTCAGCATTAGACCAGCGGATCAGGGAGCACCAATCTCATCTACCATACATGTGGCCAGTCCAAACACGGGTGGTACACATGTCCGCTCCCAACTGACGAGGCTTGTGTCATCGCGACCATGCATCGCCAGCGCAAGCGCCACCTTGCCACCACCACCGTGACCATCGCTGCTCCTTTCGCACCAACGCCACTCGTGACGGCCTCACCTCAGCTTCCTTCACAGCCGTCCGCACCCACTGCTCCGTCCCCGGCTCCCTCTTTTCCATTTTGGAACTCTAGCACCATCACACCGTAGTCGGTCTACTCTGTCAGACCTCCGCCCGCGAGTGCCAGCGGGAGTAGTTCATTGCCTTCCAACTCGGCCTTCCTTGCCCTCCTCCCCAGGGAATTGTGAGTTATGTGGACACTAGTTGCCCCCCGCCATACATGACAGAGTCGGTGCTGCACTTATGTCCCATATCTCCGTCCGTCCCGTCCTCAGTCATGCTCTCTCCTCCTACTCCTCTTCGAAATGATGTCGCCAGGCTAGATGACTGGAACTCGCAGTTTTCACTTCCGTTCATTTCGTGAGCGTCGCTTGCCCATTGCCACGTGAGTGTTAGCAACGTGGCATCACCGGTGCGGGATCCATCAGAGACCTGGATCATTGACTCTGGGGCCATGCATAACATGACAGCCTTGCACGCGGCCTTCCATGTTCTTGGTCCCGTCTCCCATGTCAAAGGGGTTCGGATGGGATCTGAATAGGTCTTGCCTGTTTGTGGTGTCGGTGTCGTTGGTTTGCGTGGTCCAACGGGTGATATCTTCTTGACTCATGTTTCCCCGTGACCTCATTCACTCTAGCACGTTGATGTTCCTCTCATTGCATGGAGGACTGGTGGGTCCGTCCTCCGTCTTACCGCATCCGGGCGTTCCATCGCCGGCGGGCAAAGATCTACGACCGTGGGCCCACCTTCGTTTGCTGCCGTGTCGATGTCCACCAGCCCCTCAGGACCGGCTTCCCCGATTGTGTCTGCCAGCCTCTTAGGGATAGCCGCCCCGTACGTGATCGCCAGCCCCTCAGGGTCGGCTTCCCCATCCGTGTTCGCCAACTCCTCAGGGCCGGCTGTCTCGCCCATGTGCGCCAGACCCTCAGGGCCGGCTTCCCTGTTCGTGTCCGCTAGCCCCTCAAGGCCGGCTTTTCCGTCCGTGCTCACCAGCCCTCAGTGTCGTTTTCCCCGTCCGTGTTTGCCAGTCCCTCAGGGACAGCTGCCTAGTCCGTGTCCGCCAATCCCTCAAGGCCGGCTGCCCCGTCGATGTCAACAGACCCTCAAGGCCGACTGCCCCGTCCGAATATGCTAGCCTCTTAGGAACAGTTGCCCCACCCATGCCAGCCAGCCCCTCAGGGTCAGTTGCCCCATCTGCGTCTGTAGGCCCCTCATGGCCGTCTTCCCCTTACGTACCCGCACGCTACATACGTGGTCCAAGTGGAAGCCTAAGACCCACGAGGACGGTTCGCACTCAGGCCACCTCCCCACGTCCTCTCACCCCACAACCCCCTGTCATTTCACGGAGATCCTTAGCTTATGTTAGATTTGGAGGGGACGTGGATCCACTCCCATGGAGACGTGGATCCACTCCCATGGCTGTGAGTGGGGACCCCGGCACCAAGGCACTCTTTTTGGCTACACTGTCTGTCATTGCCTACCCACATCCAGGATCAGCTCTGAGCTACGACCTGCTCAAGCAAGAACACTGGTATGCCATTGCGACCGCGCTCACGCAGATGCCACGAGAGGCATGGGAGGAGCATGCCCTCACTATCTTCCCCACTGAGCAACCGGAGGACCCAGCCACCCTGCGTGAGGCTTCGGAGTCTCCTAAGGCCACTCACTGGGAAGCTGCATGTGTCGACGAGCTAGCTGCCATTCGGCAACATCACGTATACAAGCTCGTCGACCTTCCCCGAGGCCGCAAGGCCATCGGCGCCAAGTGGGTTCCCAAGCGGAAGTGGAAGCCAAAGGGGTCTCTGGACAAGTACAAGGCCCGTCTCATGGCCAAGGGGTTTGTTGAGGTTCCAAGGATTGACTATGACCTGATCTTTGCCCCAGTCGGTCGGTTCTCCACTAGCCTGGTGTTCTTCAGCCTCGTTGCCCAGCATGGATGGGAACTGCATCAGATGGATGTGAGCAATGCCTTCCTCCATGGCTCACCAGAGGGCAAGGAGGTGTACATGATGTAGCCTCTAGGTTTTGACGACAACTTTGGCAAGGTCTTAAGGCTGCGGAAATCCCTCTATGGCTTCAAGCACTCAGGGTGCTGCTAGAATGAGAAGATGAGTCGTACGCTTCTTAACGGCGACCTCCTTTCTAGCTCTGCCGATCCCGTGCTATTCATCAGCGCGCAAGGTCAGACACTCGTCGTCATCTTGGTCTATGTTGACAACCTACTTGTCGCATCACCGGATGCAGCTGCCATCAAGCGAGTCAAGGACATGCTGCACGTTGCCTACCAGATGAAGAACCTCGAGCCCACGCAACTCTTTCTGGGCATGGAGCATGAGCATGATCGCTCCGCGGGCATACTACATGACGATCAGGCTGCCTATGTCCATACCCTGTCCGGGCGGTTTGCTGAGGATCTGCCTCACGTGCTAAGAGCATCCTCACCCATGTCGCCCGACGGTCAGAGAATTCTCAAGAGCTCTGATCAAGCCGTTGTGGGGGAGCCGGTAGACGTGACCGTGTATTTGCGCATCATCAGGTCACTGATGTTTCTTTACGACAACAACGCGTCAAAACTTCACGTTCGTTGTCAACCTCCTAGCCCAGTTCTCTCAAGAACCGCATCACCTCCACTTCAAGGTTGCAATCCGAGTACTGCGCTATGTCGTCTCGACTCCATGGTGAGGTCTCATTTTCCGGCGACAGACGTCTGTTGTCGCGGTGGGCTACACCGACAATGGCTAGGCCAGCAGTCCGGACGGTAAGAGCCGCACAAGCGAGATCTTTCTGATCGGCGGAACGATGGTGTCTTCGCGCACTGGCAAGCAAGGATGCATTGCATGTGGCAGTGTTGAGGTTGAGTATGTAGTCCTTGGTTCAGGCACATGTGAGAGCTTGTGGCTGCATCGTCTGTTGTCCGAGTTGCGTCAGTCCGTTGTATCTATCACGTTGCATTGTGACAATGAGAGTGCCGTGGCCATCGCCCGCAATGATGACGTCCATCACACACGCACAAAGCACATGAATGTTGAGTATCAATATGTGTGTTTGTTGTTGCATGACGGTAGCATCAGCATTGTGTGGGTTGAGACAGCATGATAGTCGACTGACTTCTTACCCAAGGCACTGGAGCGCAACTCATTCAAGAAGGCTGTGAGTTCAGTCAGCATACGTCCGTGAGTTGCACTCTTTGTCCTCGCCTGTGTCTCTCTGTACCCCGCGGGAGTTTGTCCGTTGCATGTGATGTTGCCCATCCATGTGCACTGCGCCTGTGAGTCATTGGGGAGGGTTGGTTTTTGTGCGTCTCTTGTTGTCATCTATCGTGTCCTAATGGCTTGTGAACATCGGCGTGCAGATGACTGACGGCCACACTTGACGCCGCGGGATTGTCGTCCGGTGGAGCCGGCGCAGGCTAAGGCCAGCTAGTAATACTAAGTAGCAAGTCGGGGCAACTGCTTTGTTCATGTAGTGTGCGGGCTTCCATGCTTGTTGCTTAAGTATGGTGCCCCCTTAGTCCGCTGCTCTAGAGACTAACTCTAGATGCTCTGGGTTTGTTACTCACAAGTGTGTGCGCCATTGTTAGCACCAGAAAGCAACTGAAAATTGGGAGTAATTGAATAGGAGTGACAAATAAACAACAATGGGAGACCCCTCCAAGTTCTAGCTCCCCCCCAGCTCTGTAGAGCTTGTTACTCACTTCACTAGCCAATCAAAAAAGGGCTTTATTTTCAGGCTGCCAGGTTTTCTCGGTGAGCCTTGCCAGACGACCAACAGCCCAAACCCGGTCGTCGTCCATTTTGCCTGAAAACAAGACCATACCATAATACGCATGCTACAAACACAGTCGTGCAGTCAGAATCAGCTAGAAAATTAACAGTGAGGAGTTCTGGATGCCTAAACCCAGGCAGTGTCTACGCTAACCCCCGGTAGCAACTGTGCCAGAAAATCATGAAACTTGGACCCAGGGTATGACATAGCGCTGCAAACGCAACAATGCAGTCAAACACGATGTTGGACGCATGCAGGTAGTATATGCGGCGACAGTACCTGCCGGCGGCATGACCGCCAAGGAGGTCTGCCAATGGAGCTGAGCACGAAGTAGGGAAGAGGCTCCAGTGAACCGCGTGTAGGCCTCGGCGTGCGTCGAATCCACCATATGAAACTCCATCAACGTTGGGTCTTGTCTTCAGTCATCTGCACACCGATTTGCACAAGCCTAAATGACAAAACAGAGTACAAGTGTGAGATGTGAGATACAAACCAACACTCCCCCCATGACTCACAGGCGCAGTGCACATGGACGGGCAGAGATTACAGAGACCAAAAGGACAGGGAGAGATAGAACCTCACGGACGCACACCAAATGCACTCACATCCTTCTTGAACGAGTCACGCTTCATTGCTTTGGTCAAGAAATGAGCCTGCTGCTGTGCCGTCTGAACCCACATGATGCTGATGCTGCTATCATGCAAGAACAAACGCACATAGTGATACTCGACATTGATGTGCTTTGTGTGAGTGTGGTGCATGCCGTCATTGTCAGTAATGGCCATGGCACTCTCATCGCCACAATGCAACATGATGGACGGGACTGAGTGACGCAAATCGGACAACAAGCGGTGCAACCACATGCTATCACATGCACTAGAACCAAGGGCCACATACTCAGCATCGGCAGTGCTACACGCAATGNGTGCCGTCTGAACCCACATGATGCTGATGCTGCTATCATGCAAGAACAAACGCACATAGTGATACTCGACATTGATGTGCTTTGTGTGAGTGTGGTGCATGCCGTCATTGTCAGTAATGGCCATGGCACTCTCATCGCCACAATGCAACATGATGGACGGGACTGAGTGACGCAAATCGGACAACAAGCGGTGCAACCACATGCTATCACATGCACTAGAACCAAGGGCCACATACTCAGCATCGGCAGTGCTACACGGAATGCAGCCTTGCTTGTCGTTGCGCCAAGACATAGTCATTCCTCCAACAAGGAAGATCTAGCCTGTAGGACTCTTGCCGTCCATATTGCCGGCCTAGTCACTGTCAGTGTATCCCGTCCCCACAACGGAGGGCTATCGACGGAACATGAGACCTCGGCATTGAGTAGACACGACATAGCGCAGCACTCGGATCGCGGCCTTAAAGTGGAGGTGGCGTGCCTCTTGAGAGAAGTATGCGAGGAGGTTGACGGCGAACGCGATGTGTGGGCACGTCGTAGTCGCCATAAACATCAGTGACCCAATGATGCGCATATACTTGGTTATATCTACTAGCTCTTCCATCACGGCAGCATCAGGGCTCTTGAGAATCACTTGACCATTGGGCGACATGGTTGAGGATGCTCTCGGCACAAGGGACAAGTCCTCGGCAAAACGTCCGGACACGGTCTGGACACAGGAGGCCGAATGGACATGCAGGATGCCCACGGAGCAATCATGCTCGAGCTCCATGCCCAAAAAAACTCTTATTGGCCCAAGGTCCTTCATCTGGTAGGTAGCGTGCAGCAGATCCTTGACCCGCTGGATGGCAGCTGCATCCGGCGACGCGAAGAGCAGGTCGTCGAGGTAGACCAGGATAGCGACGAGAGTCTAACCTCGCTGACTGATGAATAGTGCAGCAGAGCTGCAAAGGAGGCCGCCGCCAAGAAGCGTACGACTGATCTCATTGTTCCAGTAACGAGGTGACTGCTTCAAGCCATAGAGGGCCTTCCACAGCTTTTAGACCTTGCTCGAGCCATCGTGGAAGCGTGGAGGTTGCACCATGTAGAGCTCCTCAACCTCCAGCGATCCATGGAGGAAGGCTTTGCTCACAGCCGTCTGATGCAGCTCCTACCCGTGCTCGGAAACCAGACCGAACAACGCTCACCCCACCCATCAGACGGGCCTTGGACGATGTGTGTAACGTGCCAATACGGACGGGGCAGTCGGCCCTGAGGAGCTAGCAGACACGGACAAGGCGGCCAGCCCCGAGGAGCTGTCGGACACGAACGAGGTAGGTGGCCCTGAGGGGCTAGCGGACACGGACGAGGCACCCAACCGTGAGGGGCTATCAGATGCAGACGAGGTAGCCAGCCCTAAGGGGCTGGCCGACACAGACGAGGCAGCCGGCCCTGAGGGGCTGGCGGACACGGACGGGGCAGCGAGCTCTAAGGGGCTGGTGGACACAGACAAGGTAGCCCTCCCTGAGGGGCTCGCAGACACGGACGAAACAACCGGTCGTGAGGGGCTTTCAAACGCAAAAGAGGTAGCCGGCCTTGAGGAGCTCATTGACACGGACAAGGCAGCTGGTAGTGAAGGATAGTCAGACGCAGACGAGGTAGTCGGCCCCGAGGGGCTAGCGGAAACAGATGGGGTAGCCGGCGCTGAAGGGCTGGCGGACACTTACGGGGTAGCCGGCTCTGAGTGGCTGTCAGACGCAGATACAACAACCGTTGAAGACGGACCCACAGACACAAACGATGGAATGCGCGGATGCGGCAGGACGGAGGATGGACCCTCCACTCCCCCACACAACAGGAAGAACATCGACGAGCGAGAGCAAATGACGTCACGGGGAAACAAGTCCTCAAAAAAGTGGTGGGTGGGATCCTAAAAGCGCCATGCTTTTGATTGGCGCGAGACGCCAAGGAAGGTACACGGACGACCGTGAGGCTCGAGCTTGCCACCCTTGTGCGGGATAGGCAACCTCATGATGGCGACACACCCCCACACACGGGCCGGATGCATGTCAGCGCGTTCTCCACAACTGTCCAGGTATGAGGTGGACTAACAAGGAATGGGTCCGCGGGGAATCCGGTTCTAGACCCACGTCATGTAGGTCATGGCCTCAAAGTAGAAGTCGTCATAGAGGCCAGATTTGACCCGCATGGTGCGGACGGCGTCAGCCATGGTGCAGTTCCGTCGATCATAGACGAAGTTCTAGGCTGGTGTGTAAGGCACCGACGTCTCATGATGAACACCACGCAAGGCGATAAACAGTGTTGTCTCCCCCAGGAAATTACCCCCGCGATGAGAGTGGAAGCGCCAAGGAGGGCAACCACACTCGCGTTCAGTGCAGACCAGCCAGTCCTGAATAGTGGGAGCGACATCGCTCTTCTGCCGAAGGTAGAAGACCCAGCGATTGCGAGAAAAGTCGTCCATAAGGGTCAAGATGTAACGACCGTGCTCGCCGACAAAATCCGTCTGGAGGGGACCCATGACATCAGTGTGAACCAAGTCGAGCGGGGCGGAAGCTCGAGAGGCAGACAAGGGGTAGGTGGAACGGTGCATCCTTCCTTGCGCAAAATCAATGCACTCGGTCGGACACGGCGGAGGAAAGGAGGCTAAGTCAAGGCCCGTGGCTGGCTGTGTGGGAAGCATGCTGTCATTAGTGGCAGAGTGGACGTGACAGAGACAGTGATACAGGAGACATGTGTGCTGCGGAGACAGGGTGCTGGTAACCAACACGTGGCAAATATCTCTCGACGAGAAGGAGACATGGGTAGGAGCGGACAGGCACGGTACATGCCACAAGTTGCCACAGGCGGTGGCATGAAGAATGACACGACCGGACAGGCACAACGACACAGTGCCTACACCACGTGAATGGAGAACGTTGATGCTCATGCAATGAAGGGCGGTAACCGAAAGAAGGCTGAGCTCAAGACCAGGGACAAAGAGAACATCAGTCAAGGAGAGATCACCACCTGGACCACGCAAACAGACGACGCCGATACCACGAACGAGGAGTACCTGACCAGATCCCGTCAAAACCCCGGTGACATCGGTGACGGGACCAAGAACACCGAAGGCCTCACGCAAGGTCGTCATGTGATGCGTGGCCCGAGAGTCGGTGATCCAGGTCTCTGAAGGATCCTGGACTGGTGTGGCCAGGTCACGGACAGTCACATGACAATGGGCGAGCGACGCTGACGAAGTGGACGGAGGTGCAAACTGAGAGTGCTAGTCGTCTAGCGAGGCGAAATCGTCACGAAGAGGAGCAAGAGGACAGGACACGGCAGAGGACGGGACGAACAGAGATGCATGACATGATCGCTGCACCGACTCTATCATGTAGGGTGGGGAGGAACTAGCTAAAACACAACTCGCACTTCCATGGGGAGGAGGGCAAAGAAGGCCAAGCTGGAAGGCGATGAACTGCTCCAACTAGCGTTCTCGGGCGGAGGGTCCGACAGAGTAAACTAACTATGGTGTGACGGTGCAGGAGTCCACGAAGGGAAAGGAAGGTGTTGGGGATGGAGCAGCGGGTGTGGCCGGCTGCGGGTGTGGAGAAAGCTGCGGTGGGACCGTCACGGGCGGCGCAGATGCGGCAAGAGCAACGACGGCCACGGAATTGGTGGCAAGGCGGCGTTTGCACTGGCGACGCATGGTGGCGATGACACGAGCCTCGTCATTCAAGAGTGGACACGTGTGCCACCTGTGTCTTGACTGGCCACAGTTGTGGTAGACGAGGCTAGCGCTACCTGATCTGCTAGTCTGCTGCTGAGGCGCTTTGCCCTTCTTGCCCCTCTTCTTCTTCTTGCCAGACGAGGAGGCGACGGAAGCCGCTGCTGCTGTTGCTGGGACGGCGACAACCACAGCAAAGACGGCAGGAGAGGTAAGGGGCTCCATGCGATGGATGTGTCATTCCTGACGAGCTCCCTCGATGCGGAGGAAGAGCTCGTACGCCTAGGACATGAGTGTGCCCTGGGCAGCCATCGCGACGAGAACGTCTTGGGAGTAGTGAACAAAGACGTTGGGAAAGGGTCGGTGGCTCCACGCTTGATGGTCAGGAGTGCGGAGAGAGGGGATGGCACTGCGTCTCCATGGTGGCGTAGAAGGTCCTCTACACGCTCCCAATAGGAGGTGACCGTCTCGGTCTCCCCCATGCGGAGGGAGTTGAACTCCCGGAGCAGGCGATTGGTCTCAGTGTAACAGGAGAGGCGATGAGGGTGCGTGAGTACGTGCCAAGCTGCTACTGGGTCAGGGAGGGTGCCAGTGGTGAGGTCGCCAACGAAGGGCTCAAGGGCAAGACGTGTGGCCGAAGAGGCGACAGGGACGA
>SZWC01000075.1:272286-285809 GCA_023375785.1 Penium margaritaceum
AGGACCCCTCCCCACTAAGGGTGGTGACCATTGGTCTGTTGGCCTTCTTGTTCCCCTTTTTCTTTATGTACTGCTGATGCCAGAAGGGACGTCAGCAGCAAGGTCAGCCTGAGATGGTTAGCATTAGCAGCTACTCTTGCGTTGTCTGCAGAATTGCTGCCCCTTGTTTTTTCTTTTTTTTCTTCATGACGTCAGCAGCGACGTCAGCTGAAAAGTTGCCAACGTCAATAGTAGCTGTTGTTGAAGCCGCTATTGCGTCATCCACAGGGTGTCAACTGCTATTACTGCTGATGCTGCTACTTCTCCTATTGGTACTGCTGTTGCTGCAATGGCTGTTGCTGCTATAGCAGCTCGTACTACTCCTGTACCGGCTGCTACTGCTGCTGCTGCTGTTGCTGCTCCTGCAACTGCAACTACTGCTGGTGTGCTGATGTTGTTGCTGCTGCTGTTGCTGTGGGTGACATTGCTATTTCTACTGCTGCTGTTGCTACTGCAATTGCTGCTGCAACAGCCACTGCTACTAGTGTTGTTGGGCTACTATGTGCTATTACGGCTACTGTGGCTACTACAATGGCCGTGGTAGCAGCAACAGTAGCTGCAAAGGTATGTGTGGGATGGAATAATTCTTTTTTCTTTAGTTTTTCTTGTTTTCTTTTTTTTCTTCAGCTTGGTTGCACAGCAAGATCATTGCTCGTTGCCAGCCACAAGCAGCAAGCAGCAAGCTCGCTGCTCGCTGCCCGCTGCTTGCTGCGGGCTGCGAGCAGCAAGGACGCTACTTGCAGCTCGTAGCTCGTAGCACGCTATGAGCAGTTGTAGCTAGAGCCGTTGCTATTGCAAGTTGCAGTTGCTTCTCTTGTGGGATGCTGCTACAGCTGCTATTGCTGCTTGCTGTAGGCTTCGGCTTGCTGCTGCTTGTTGGTGCTACTGTTGTAACCGGCTACAGCTGCTGCTTGCTGCTACTGTTGCTCCAGTTGGCTGCTGTTGCTGCTTGCTGCTGCTACGCCATGCTGCTGCTACAAGCTGCTCAGGGCTGCTGCTGCTACAAGGTATCGCGTGCTACTATTGCTGCTACTGTGAGCTGCTGCTGCTGGCTACGAGAGTGGGGGCAGAGGGGGAGGAGCCCGCAAGGTAACGAGAGCATAAGTGATAGCCACAGCCGTAGTGGACCAAGGGGAGAGAGAGGCGGACTCATTGGGAAAGCCAAAGCAATCAGATGTAGGGGAACTTGGGGCACGGGAAGAAGCATCGACAAACTATGCGTTGGCACAAGCCGCTCTAGCCGCAGCCGTAGCTGCCAGGGCACCGGCAAGATTGAGCTTAAGAATGGCACTACACGAAGTAAGGGACAGAGGGACAGATGCGAGGAATATATGGCTACCGGAGGACTGAGTTGTGAGCGGAGAAGGTGGACTAACCATGGTGTGTAATGTGTATTTAGGGGCGTGAGTTAGGGGGGAATGGGGAGAAAAGACAGAAATGAGAGAGAGAGAGAGAGATGGGCAAGAGGACAAGGTCGCCAACCGGCAGGCAGGATGCACAAAGCACACAACAAGAGGAGAGAATCAAGGGGCGAAACATCGGGCAATAGGGGGAGGGGTGAGGGGAGAGCAGGGAGGGGGAAGTAGAAGGGGAGACGGGGTGGGAGGGGGAGAGAGAGAGAGACGGGGGAAAAGAAGGAGAGCACTAGAGAGAGAGAGAGAGGGAGAGAGAAGTAGAGGGACAAGGAAAGGGCGTTGAGAGCGGAGGAGGGCAAGTGAAGGGACACATGAGAGAGGAGGACGGAGAAAGGATGTCAAGGGCAAGGCAAGAAGAAGGGGGAGAAAGGTAGTAGATGGAGTGCACAAAAAGAAGTGAGAAGGGTAGACAAGGAGGGAGCAATGAGACAAGCACCCATACGTATAGACGGCCGAAGGAGGCCCCTAACAAAGCACACAGGGCAAAGACGAGCAAGGGTAGGGAGGACACCACGAGAAAGAAGGGAGGATGGGAAGAAAAAAGGAGCTATTAAGCATGGAACGCAGACATGAGCCACCACGAGCCCTCACGAGGTGCACAAGGGGTGCATGCGAGGCATGAAGACATGAGGGTGAGGATCATTTATGACAGAGGTATGGACCGGAGGGAAGGAGAAAGGAACAAGCTCACCGACGGTTGGAGACGTACCCAACAGAGAGTGGACAAGAGCCTGCACTGGGGACGCGCGTCGGACCAATGGGTTCGGAGGTCAAGGGGCAAGATTCATAGTGCAAGGGAATGAACACGACAAATGATAAGTTGAGACCAGATCGGAGAGGGCGAGGGTATGGAATAATAGTTTTTGAGACAAAAAGGTGGAGATACAAGTGGAAAAGGAAGGGAGGAAGACGGTGAAGGGGAAGGGTGGAGATGTGCAATGGGAGCAAGTTAGAGAGTGATGGTGGAGGTGGGTGAAGAATGGCAAGAAGGCAGAAAGAGGATATAGGAGGAGAGGGACTAGGTGAGAGAGGTGAAATAAGTAGGAGGAAAGGGAGAAAAAAGAGTGGATGGGAGAGAGGGAACTAGAGAAAGGGAGAAGACAAGCAAGAAGGGTACGGAGGACAGGAGGATGGGCAAGGGGGAAGGGTTACAAGGCAGAGACAACAGATAGAGAGAAGGGAGAGGGGGGAAGAGGGCGGAGAGAAGATGAAAAATGGATAGAAAAATGGAAGTAAAGTTATTAAAAGAAAGGTATATGAGAAGGAAAAAAAGCGAGGACAGTGAGAGAGAGGGAGATAGTGATAGCAAGAGAAATAAACTGGGGAGGGGAAAGGGAGACGGGATAGAAAGCAGAAGTGAGGGGGGGGGGAGGGGAAGAGAGAGAGAGAGAGAGCTGAGAAGGGGAGAGAGAGAGAGAGTATGTGTGTGTGTGTGTGNAACTAGAGAAAGAGAGAAGACAAGCAAGAAGGGTACGGAGGACAGGAGGAGGGGCAAGGGGGAAGGGTTACAAGGCAGAGACAACAGAGAGAGAGAAGGGAGAGGGGGGAAGAGGGCGGAGAGAAGATGAAAAAAGGATAGAAAAATGGAAGTAAAAAGATTAAAAGAAAGGTATATGAGAAGGAAAAAAAGTGAGGAAAGTGAGAGAGAGGGAGATAGGGATAGCAAGAGAAATAAACTGGGAAGGGGAGAGGGAGACGGGATAGAAAGCAGAAGTGAGGGGGGGAAGAGAGCAAGAGAGAGAGAGAGAGAGCTGAGAAGGGGAGAGAGAGAGAGAGTATGTGTGTGTGTGTGTGAGAGAGAGAGAGAGAGAGAGAGGAACACACACTCACACAAAGAGAGAGGGAGAGAGAGACAGAGAGAGCGAAAGAAAGAGAGAGAGAGAGAGAGAGAGAGAGAGAGAGAGAGACAGGGAGGGGTGGCATGGAGAGAAAGCAGAGAGAGAGGAGAGGAGAAAGGGATAGGGAGGGGAGAGGGAAGACAGGAGATAGGAGCAAGGGAGGAAGAACAGAGTGCTGAAATCAGGGGCATGCCTCAGGGAGTTGACCAGGCTCACTAAGAGCCGCCTAGGGAGGACCAGCTGTTTGTGAGAGGAAGTTGCAGGTTGCACAGACAAAATTTTCAAGGAAAATGTAGGAATGCAGAGAATTCGAATGTTAGAGTTGACTCCTGAGTGAGAAATTACACAATCACAGCTTTCTAACAAGTCCTTCTATGCCTCATTCGGCCAAAGGAGCACTGAGGCACACTCTGTCAAAGCTGACCCTCTACTTCACTCCTACTCTTGCGTCATGAGCAGCAGTCACACTGTCATGCATTATAATTATGTCTCCCACGGGCTGCACGGCCAATAGTCCTTGCTTGCTCCTTCCTTGAAGTCTCTTGAAGGCTCTCCAGCCGAATTCTCTTCTTGATGGCCGCTCCTTGCCGTCCTAGTCAATACGTTTGGCTGCCTTTTGTGCTTGAAGTGCTCTGCTTGCCACTTGAACCCGAACCATGGTCTCCAAACTTTAAAGAACAATATCTCACTCAAACGGACTCCAAATTGAGTTCCATAAAGTACGTTGGAACCGGTGAAATTCACTCTATGCATCTGTGCTTTCAGAAAATTTTTATCGAGCAACCTATTCTTGTAGCTTTCTGGCAATATCTTATCCATCATTCTCCCACTTTGTGAGAATAAAACTCACACAAGTCCGCACTGTCCCCTGAGCTTCTAAAGACGATGCGCTGCCAGCGGCTTGGTTAGGATGTCTGCAAGTATCATGGTTGAAGGGCAGAACTTGATCTACACAACATGCATTGCCATGAGCTCGCAGATGAACTGGTACCGCAGATCAATGTGCTTGGTTTGGGCATGAACTCTGCGTTCTTGGTTAGAGCAATGGAACTCATTTTGTCACAGTACATAGTGGTTGTTGCGATCTCCTGTTGTCCAAGGCTTGCCAGCAATTCACACAGCCACACGGCTTCTTTTGCGGTTTCACTCAGGGCAATGTACTCTACTTTGGTGGGGGATAGGGCAACACACTCTTACTTCTTGCTCCTCCAGCTGGTTGCACCTCCGCCGAGCACGAACACGAACCCACTGGTTCACCTCCTTGTGTCCAGGTCACTTCCCTAGTCTGTATCACTATAGCCAATGAGGATGAGGCTCTTGTTGCCGTTGAAGGTGAGGCAAAGGCTATTGTTGTTGTCAAGGTAGTGCAGCACGCGCTGGACCGCGTCCTAGTGCGGCATGTCCGGATTTGCACAAAAATTGCTGAGCACTCCCACTGCTTGGCTGATGTCGAGACGCGTGCCAACTACTGCGTACATGAGGCTCCCAACTGCTGCTTGGTATGCCAATACGTCCATGCGGCTACTCTCTTGCATGCCATGGGGATTCTGCGTCATGTCAGCTTTGCTCCCACTTCCAGTGGTGGTGCAGCCTTGCGGTGCTTCCTTTAGGTTATAGAGGGTCTTCAAAAGCTTGCACACCAAATCCTCCTTTCCCTCCACCTAATCCTTTGGCTGCTCCATGTACACATCCTCCTCAAGTTCACCATTAAAAAATGCACACGTCACATCTGTTTGGTGCACCTCCCAGTCCATAGCATCAATAAGAGCGAGGATCGCTTACATGGATGGGAACTTTGCCACAAGTACAAATGTCTCATTGTAATCTACACCCTCAATATACTGCTGCTGCTGCTGCTACTGTTGTTGCTGCTACTACTATTATTACTGTTGCTGCTGTTGCCGCTACTCCTGCTGCTGTTGCTATTCCTGCTACAACTGCTGCTGCTACTACAGCTGCTGTTGTTGCTGCTTTTGTTGCACCTGCTGCAGGTGCTACAGCTGTTGCAAGAAAGGAGAGCTAGGGGTCCCCCCATGAGAGGATGGCCCCTCCACACTAGGGCTGGTAACCATTGGTCTATTCCCCTTCTTGTTCGCCTTAACTTTGTGTGCATATTCCTGATGTCAGAATGGACGTCAGCAGCAAGGTCAGCATGAGATGGCATTAGCAGCTACTGTTGTGTTGTTTGTAGAGTTGCTGCCCCTTTTTTTCCTTTGTTTTTTCGTTGATGATGTCCGTAGTGATGTCAACTGAAAAGTTGCTAACATCAGCAGTGGATGTTGCTGATACCGCTATTGCATTAGCCACAGGATGTCGGCTGCTATAGCTACTGCTGTTGCTACTTCTGCTGCAGTTGCTGCTGTTGTTGCTGTTATTGCAGTGACTTCTGCTACTACTGCTGCTCCAACTGCTAGTGGTGTGCTACTACTGTTGTTGTGCTTGACGTTGCTGCTACTACTACTTCTACTACTGCGATTGCTACTGTAGCAGTCGCTGTTGTTGTTGGTCTTGGGCTGCTCCGTGCTGTTGTGGCTGCCGTTGCTGCTGCATCGGTTGTGGTAGCAGATGTAGCTACTGCAAAGGTAACTGTGGGGTGGGGTAATTTTTTTTAGCTTCCCTTGCTTTTTTCTTCAACTTGGTTGCACAGCAAGCTTGCTGCTCGCTTCGAGTTGCCACTAGCGAGCAGCAAGCTCACTCATTGCTGCTCACTGCTTGCTGCGGACTACGAACAGCATGCTTACTGCTCACAGCTTGCAGCTTGCAGCTCGCTGCAGAGAGCGTGATATGAGCAGCTGTAGCTGCAGCCGCTGCTGTTGCAAGCAGTAGTTGTTGCTACTGCGGGCTCCTGCTGGCTGCAGGTGCACCTGCTGGTGCTGCTTACTGAAGGTTGTTGCTCGATGTTACTCACTGCTGCTCCTACCGCAGCCGTTTGCTGCTACTACTCGCTACTGCTGCTGCTGCAGTCGGCTACTGCTGTTGCTTGCTGCTGCTACGCCCTGTTGCTACTACAAGCTGCTCCGGGCTGCTGCTGATGCTACAAGCTGTCGCGCGCCATGCTGGTGCCGGCTGCTACTGCTGCTACTGCTGCAAGCTGCTGCCGCTCTTAGTGCTTGCAAAACAATCACACCTGGTCGATGTGCATCGTTGTCGCGATGATTGACGTCGCTGGCCGCTCACCTGCTCGCTTCACACGTGGGGGTCAGTGCTGCCAAAAAATTTTGGTAGCATTTCCCCTGGCCCAGTGGCCGTGGGGAAAATTTTGACGCCGCCACCAGGCTTGTCAATGCTGCCAGGAAAAATCCGACAGCATTTCCCCTGCAGAGCGCGTGTGGGGGTCCGCCGGCGTTGTCTGGCACCTGTACGCCAGTCTTCTGCTGCTACAGCTATTCTCTGGCTCTTATACTAAGCTTGAAATACTAAGCAGCAGGTTTGGGCAGCTGCCTTGTTTAAGCAGCGTGCGGGCTTCCTTGCTTGTTGATGAAGTCTGCTACCCCCTAAGTTCGCTACTCTAGAGACTAAGTCAGGATGCTTTGGGTTTGTTACTCAGAAGTGCGCACACCACTGTTAACGCCAGAAGGCAGCTGAAAACTAGAAGTAACTGAGTAGTAGTGAACAATAAACAACAATGGGAGACCCCTCCAAGTTATAGCCCCCCCCCAGCTCTGTAGAGCTTGTTACTCAGTTCACGAGCCAATCAGAAAAAAGCTTTTTTTTCAGGCTATGAGGTTTTCTCGGTGAGCCTTGCCAGACGACTGGCAGCCCAAACCTGGCCGTCGTCCGTTTTGCCTCAAAACTGGACCATACTATAATACGCACACTGGAAACGCAGTCGTGTGGACAAAATCAGGTAGAAAAATAACAGTGAAGAGTTCTGGTTGCCTAAACCCAGGCAGCATTTACGCTAACCCCCGGTAGAAACTGTGCTAGAAAATCATGAAACTCGGATTCAGGGCATGACATAGCACTATGAATGCAACAATGCAGTCAAACACAACGCTCGACAAATGTAGGCAGTATATGCAGCGACAGTGCCTGCCGGCGACACGACCGCCGAGGAGGTCTGTTGATGGAGCTAAGCACGAAGTAGGGAAGAGGCTCCAGTGAACCGCGTGTAGGTCTTCGTGTGCGTTGGCTCCACCGGATGACACTCCATCAGCTTCGGGTCTCGCCGTCAGTCACCTGCACATCAATGTGCACAAGCCGAGAGGACAAAACAAAGTACAAGTGAGAGATGTGAGTCACAAACCAACAAGGCCTACTTGCAATTTGCTGGAGCCTCCTCCCCGCATCAACGTGTTGAGCTCTATTGGCAGGCCTCATTGGTAGTTGAGCCGCCAGCAGTCACTACCATCGCAAAGGTTGTTTGCGTGCATGCAGCGCTAGATCTGACCATACTATTGGGTCTGTAGCATCATGCTCTGCCTAGGGTCCATGTTCCATGTTGCGTGGAACTATTTGGCACAATGTACTACAGTAGGCACTGCTTGGGTTCAGGCAGTCATACTATTTTTCTAGCTATCTTTGACTGCACAACTGCGTTTGCGGCAGCGGTAATATGGTATGATCTAGTTTTCAGGCAAAACAGACAACGTCCAGGTTTTGGACTGTTGGCCGTCTAGCAGGGCTCACTAAGAAAACCTTGCCTACCAAAAAAGAGGTATAGGACTATTTTCTGATTGGCTGGTTAGCTGAGTAACAACCCGTACAGAGCTCTTGAGGGAGGTAGAACTTGGAGGGGTCTCACATTGTTGTTCATTCTTCACTCATAACCAGTTACTTCCAGTTTTCAGTTGCTTTATGGCGCCAACACTGGCGCGCACACTTTTGAGTAACAAACCCAAAGCATCCAGACTTAGCCTCTAGAGAAGCAGACTAAAGGGGAAATTGGAAATAGACTAGGGCATGCAGGCTCATGCAAAAACGAACATGAGCTCAGTGTGTGAGTGTGATGCAAGACGGCAAGAATTTGGCTAAGTATGGAATGCTGAATATAAAGAACAAGGAGAGAGTACAAATGAGCCTGTAGCGAGCTTAAGTAGGGGCGCCGACAGCTAGCCGCACCGGGCCCCGTCACCCCCGCTGAACCCAAACAAGTCAGCAGGGAGAACACAATGCGTACACCACTATAGCAATAATGGTGGTCACTACAAGGGACCAGAACAGCTCTCCGAGTGCCCAGGTCTCAACCACCGAGAGAATAGGAGCAGTGCCAAAAAATCTTAGAATCAATGGCTAGGCATCACACAAGGCTTTCCAAACATCGGAAGCGCTAGTACAGCCACCGGGTCTCCTCGTCGCACCGGTACAGTCCACCGGGTGCGCGGGTCTCAACCCACCGAGAAAACTCTCCTAGCTCCCGACAAGCCCAGAAGGCTGCCGGAAAGCATCGACCGTGTCTTGTCGACGCTGCCGTAGGTGCTGGAGAAGTCTCGGTACTGTCCGGAGGACCATCGTGTTGTCCCACCCTCCTCTACCATATACCCCAAATGTGGGTATATCGGTAAAATAGCGGTGTCGGTCGTGACAGGTGAAAGCCACACAAACCAACACCCCTCTTGGCTGACATAGCCGTCCACGCCAGAAGGAATGAACGAAGGCATTGAACAACAACGTATGCCAAACAACAATATGCACCAGGCAACCACACACACACACAGACACACACACACCTCTGCTACCTACCTAAGGTCTCCCTATAAATTGGCACATGCTACCAAGTGTCTGGGTCTCGACCATGAGAGGAGTGATGCACACGTTCACAAACCAGAGTTATGCACATCACACATATGTCAGGCGACAAGCGGGTCTCCTCGTGACACTGGCGGTACCAGTGCCTGGGTCTATACCGCTACGATCAATCCAACACAACAGCATCATCATCTAAACACCGGATCATGGGAGGATCTCCTCGTAACACGGGTGCAACTCACCACGTGTCCGGGTCTTGACTCCTAAGAGCGACCCAACTCGCATACACATGCCACACGCAGTATGGACACACACCAAGACACACAATCACATCGTCTCCTCGTGACACTTGTACAACCCACCAAGTGTCCGGGTCTCAACCAACTGTGTCCTATCGTCCACATGCAGCTGTGCAGGCATGTAGCATGAGCCACACGCTGGATACTGTAGATGCTCATAGCAAAGCATGGACCTCGCCACGCATCTCCCATGACATAATGTTGACCTATGTACCACGTACAATGCCACAACGTTGTGGACAACAAACAACATTGTAGTCCATTTTGGGGACAACATTGTGGCCCCTTTACAACACTGGTTTTTGTGGCACCCAACATGTAAGAAACCTAAAACTTACCATTTTAATCAACGATGTTTGACATGAGTACCCTACACATTTAAAGTTTAACTTCACTTCCTACCACATGAACTGTATTTCCACTCGTTTTTTGCCCCATTCACCTACATGTGAACAGAGGCACATGCGTGGCACAGTGTTACACATTTTGGCTACAATATGCATGTTACACACTACACTCTATGATCGTTAGCAAGGCATTGTAAGCAAGTCAAACAGAGAATAATAAGCGTTGTAAGCACAGTGTCAATGAAACTACCAACTGCATGCTGTACATTACATTCAGCATGGAATAGTTATGCATTGTAAGCAAGTCAAACAGCTTCATGTTGTACATGATATCTTGCAAACAGTAGCCAGTCAAACAGGAGTAGAATGTCAATGAAATTTATTCAAGGAGTGATTTGTCAGAGACAATGTAGCTTTCCTACTTCTTAGGGCATACACGCTTGGCTGCCTTCTCCCCTGCAGCCTGGCGTTTTGTGCTTGAGGCATGCGCAAGAGAAGCGTGCCCACTGGTACGAGCATCTTGTCCTCCTGCTTCATGTGGTGGTGGAGGTGGAGTTGCATGAGTTGGATCTGAAGTAGGAGTTGCTTCTGCTCCAGTAGTTGCTTGTGTTGAAGTAGGTGTTGAATGTGCTCCCGGAGCAGTTGATTCTGTTACACCGGCTGTCTTTTTTGTAGCTGTTGCTGTACGTGCTGCTGTAGCTGCTGCTGCAGGAGCTCTTGCATCAGATACAGCATCAGATGGTGTAGTTGCTGCACAAGTCTGGCTGCGATTGGTCTGCCTGCTTCTAGATGCCACGGCCGGGAGCTCCTGTCGCATGCATACACGACATGCATGGTGTAACATGTGAGAGTCAACCAAAACACGGATATTGGCCTCCAGCTCAATGATGTCGTCATCTCCCTCGGCACCGATGAAGTCCTCCTCATCTTCACCTTCGTCACTTTCACTGCCGTCCTCTTCCTCCTCATTCAGTAGCTCCACCTCGTCCCCCTCCAATGCAATCTCCCCATCATCTTCACTGGCCTCTCCATGTTCTGCTTCCTCTCCTTCTGCCACCTCTATTGCTTGTGGAAACTGCTTTGCTGCTTGCCCGCCACTTTTCCAATAGTGCTTTTGGAGCCTCACATTGCAGCGGAAGAGCAACTCCAGCGTTGAGACGAGCAGGTGGTTCCTACGTGCGATGTGCACCAACTCATGCATAGAGAACACACGCTCACATTCAGATGAAAAACAAGGCTAAGACAACACCTTCAGGGCAAGGTCACGCAATGTGGGCATGTAATGCATGTAGTTGACGTGCCACTCCAGTGGATTCATCCTCCTGCGCTGAACCTTGGCCATGGCTGCTACAACCTTTGCAATTTTTTCCTTGCGGTGACAGTTGGGACTGGTTGGACCATGACCTGACCTCTATGGAATGCGGACATCTCATGTAGAAAGTCATCATGCTTGTCACCAGGCACCAGCGCATCCACCACAGCCTGCCATGCCTGCATTGTGGCTGAATCTTGTGACAGGTCATTGCCAAAATTCTCAGGGTGCATGCGGCGGGCTGCGGCATACAATGGGCATGACATGTCCTTTGTCCAGCGTGGATTCAGCCTGCCTAGAGCAAACTTCACATAGGACTTTGGCAACCTGGATGGTTTCCTGCCCTTCTTCTCACCCTGTGCCCTGAGCTCATCTGAACAGTCAAGGAGGCCCTCGTATACCTCACGTGTAGAGCCACCCCTCCTATCAGCCACCCGCAAAGCTCTCACCAGCGGCTCTAGTAGATCTTTGAGCTGACGGACCTGAACCTAGAACACTCTGCAACGGACAAGACGCCGCACCTCCGTCTTTGTTGCCTTAAAACCTGCATCCCTTCGCATGCCCATCTGCTTCCACAGGTCGGTGTCCACCATTATCTGGTCAAGCAGGCGCATGACCATGTCGAAGGTGGAGGCAAATCTGGTGTCACAGCGTGGCACGAGGATTTTGTCGTCGGTCCTTTCACGAAGCTAGGAGCGCGGTAGATCCTTGTTGAGCACGTAAGACACCACCTTCTCAGACTTGTTGATGATGGATGCTCTCCAGTCGCTTTTCCCAATGTCTTTCATGACGAGGTCGACATTGTGCGCGCAACATCCCTGGAAGAACAGCTGTGGGTACTTCTCTTTCAGGTCAGTAAAGGCCTTCTTGTTGGTGGAAGTGTTGTCACATATCACCAAGACCACCCTCTGCACCCCCACAGCCTCAACAGCAGTTTCAATCATGCTAGCCGTGTGGTCAGCATCCCTGCTGAGGCCGCTGGCTTCACATGAGAAGAGGTGGACAGATCCTTAGGTGTTGTAGGCCATAGCATTATAAACGAGCCTGACTTGACGGTCAATCCATTCGTCCACGGCCACAGAGCAACCGTAGATGTCTCATGCTTGCTTCAAGGGAGCATCAAGCTCATCCAGCTCCTCATCCAGATTGGGGAGCAGGTCTTTCACAACCCGGGTGCGGCTTGAGAGGCGGAAGCCACTGGAAATCCTCTGAGCAGACATTTTAGGGTCTCGAGGAGAACTGATTCACGGCACAAGGATATTGGACCTGCTTGGATGCACATCAGCTTCACCACGTTCAGCTGGCACCTATCATTGTTCCCGCGCTCGATGTACTTGTCCATGTTGGTCTGCCGGAAAGAGGCAGCCCTCCTCGCATCGAAGATGGGGACCACGTCTGAGGAAGTGGCTGTTGCTTGACTCTCCTGATGGGTGGAATGTCCGGGGGGAGGCCCCTCGTCGTCACTGTCGGCCTCCAGCATGACCCCGGCTGCTGCGGCTGAGGCCTGCATCCGGTACTTCTCCCACATTTTTACCCACTGCACGGGTTTTTCCTTCGTTCCCCACTGTGCTCCATGTCCCTTGTATAGTTGGACATTTTGAGGCTTCCATCCAGAGGGAGGCGGCGGAACTCGCTCCAGCCTGAGGGCATCGCGAACAGTGGGTGGTGGGTACGGGCACCGGCCGGTGTTGTGGTTGTGGCCACTAAAATGGCCGCGAATACAGTCACAGGTCCCTGCTTTGATGGTGCCGCATGAGCCACAGCGCCAGTCCGCTTTCTTTGTCTTTGTGGGGACAGGATCACAGTGCTTCCTCAACTCCTTTGTAAAAAAGTCACCGTTACACTGGCGCTTTTGTCGAAGGAGGCATCGGTAAGACCAGATGAATGAATGGGTGACTGAATGGTGCCAGCGGTAGAGCTGGCCCCCCCGAGACGGTTGAGACGATGAGCTGGAAGGTTGGGACGCCATGCTGGTGCGACACAAGTGTCGCACCAGACGGCTAGCAGAACGGTGGGCTGTTACTAAAGCTGATAACACTTTGAGCCCTTCGAATGCTGAAGTCCTCCCGAGGGGACTTCGGCAAGCGTGAGCCTTGGATGCATGGATAACCCATACATCACATGCCTCGGATTGGCATGGCAATATGATGCACCAAACGAAGGACTTTGGCGACCGTGTGCCTGCGGTTGTGGTGCACAGGTAACCCATGAACCCGTCATCCTGGATTGGCATTGCAAGATTATGCATAGGAAAAATATATCAACATTTATTGGTTGCAAAGCATGTAAGAACCAAGGACGGTGAACAAATCACACACAAAAGTTGATAAATTATGAGTCTGATACACATTTCATCGAAAAAAGCTCAAAAAATGAATCAAGAAATATGCAGTTCAATGGTGCAGTTGGGTTACATGTGGACATTGCAATGAGCTAAGTTGGAGGTGAAGTTATTCATGCGATTGGTCCAATGCGATGATCATGTTGTTAACAAACCAGTCATTGCCTTGCCCTTGCTGAGTTGTATGATGCATGCATTGCATGCTGTGATGCAGTACATGTGGTCACGCTGTCCGTCGAAGTAG
>SZWC01000075.1:293802-315798 GCA_023375785.1 Penium margaritaceum
TTATGTCTACCGTGGTATGGAAGACGTATGTATATGTATTTGTATTTGTATATGTACATGTATATGTATATGTATATGTATTTTATATGTATATGTATATGTATATGTATATGTATATGTATATGTATATGTATATGTATATGTATATGTATATGTATATGGATACTTATATGCATTTGGAAATGTACATTAATATGCATATGTGATCATGTATGTATATGCATATGTGCGTGTAAATGCATATGTACATGTACATGTACATGTATCGTTACATGGAAGTAAATATTTTCATGTATATTTATATAAATATTCATGTTGTTGCTAAAAATGAAACATTTTTATCATTATTTTTGTCTTTCATCATGTTTCTTTGAAAAGAGGAATTTAACGATGCATTTTCAAATATAAAGGACTGTTTTGTTCTTGAAGTTTCTTGAAAGTGCATTATTAACTAATTTTTAATCGCAAACCTTACGATGTAAAGCATTGCAACAGACGGGATAGATGAGCGTTTCCATGGAAAAGTAGGCTGTCGCGATTTGAAGTTTTCGAGGGCGTGTTTGAGTCGCTCCACGTCGTTTGCTGACCAAACAATTTATGTATTCGACGCAGGAATCGACGGGAGGGCTTGGACGATGTAGCGCTTTTCGCGATGAAGAGTCCCACAGGCCATCGATTCCGGCTGTTTTGACGAGATAGCCGAGTGGTCCCGGCCGTGTAATATTATCCAAACGTGCCATCATCTCCCTGCCCCCACCCTCCCCCCCCCCGAACACGCGTACTGTGTTATCGTTTCGCGTCAGGCGTCGCACATGCGAGGTTCGAGGCTGTCAGAGCATGCTGACATGACTTCCAAGTATGGCTGGATCTGTGACACAGCAGCGAAACGACGGCCAAATACGTAAGACCTCCTCATCACTTCATTGCAGTAGGTGCAAACAACAACAATGTTGGCCATATCTGTAAGTCCACCACCAAAGTAGGCCAAATACAAAAGGGGTTTAGGCTGGTGGGCCGCAGACGTAAGAGAATTAAAAAACATGGCCAGATTCGTAAAATGACCAAAGCCTGGACGTGTGGGCAGTGGCAGGACACACGTCTCTTTTTCCTCATGGGGTTCGCCTTCCAATGGGCAGGTAATATAGCAAGGGTAACCTAGATCATCTCTTGCATGAACACAAATGGTTACATAAATTATCCGATTGTGTGCGCTTACGGTTGCAGTAAAAAATCAATGAAATATGTACCAATTTGAGAATGGAAACCTGCAATCGGCCTCTATTGCTTAAAAAGGCTTCTTGATCTTGAACGAACGAGTCCGTCCAACTGGACTCAGCGATCGTAAAGTCGACACCATTGCCTAATGGCAACTACTCCAATGCCATCGGATTTCGTCTTTACATAAAAAAAATTAATGGTGAATTAAAGAATACAACAACGCGAGGAGGTTATTTTGTTTGTTTTTTGCAACTGTTATTTAATTGGTGCCAGTGTCACACCCCTCCTCATACTACAGACAGCACACAAAGTGCTCAAAATTTTACCTTTTTGTTGTTTCTAAGAGAGTTCAACCAGAAATCAACATGAAAATTGGAATTCAGAGAACATCCAGACCTGATTCGGTTCGCTTATATCCATCATTTATTTTTGATGAATGAGGGGAGAATTTGTGGACACCATAAAAAATATTTTTTCCGGTAAAATTTACGTTACAAGAGGATATTGCGCTACAGGTCGTCGAAAGTGCAAGATTTTGACAAACAACACATGTACGAATGGGCCCTCTTCATTAGACTCGTGCTTTCTTGTCCGTTGGCTTTGTCCCATCTGCCCACTTACACTGCCCCCCGCCGTCTTACCGCATGCCTGATTGGTTGCTAAGAAAAATTCATTGCACTAAGACAACTTCCGGAAATGACTGTTTTTTTTGTAGTTCTCTCCTGCAAACCTTACCGCACGTGAGCAAAAAAAATATGAAAAACTAGCAGAGTGTGAGGTTGGAGGGGACGAGCTGACGAAAAACGTTCACGCGACACACTCTTTTTTTTCTTGTTTCCATTCAGACAAAATAGGTTGAGAACCATCTAGTCAGGCCAGCCCTCTTGGATTCGTCGAGGTTTCCTCATAGAACATTCACCGCTCGCCGCTAGACAATGCGAGACTTCCAACATGGCAAACCTGAGCCCACGGTTTGGAAACAAAAGTATTTGTTGGACCTCCCAGAGGGTAGCTGAATCTCCAAGTCGCCACCATTCTAGCCAAACCATCTTTAGGATACAGTTGCGTACGCAACGTACACGAATGCTATATAATTGCACATGGGTATTATTTACAATACATTCATGGCCCAATTCACGGGAAATCCAGGATTTTTACGTCAACCGGCCAATGGTATTTTCTGCCCACTCCTTGTTACGTACCAGACGTACACGAGTCCCTAATCTTTCAGAGTGGGCATGTCTGTCATTACACAAAAAGCCCACAGCACATCGAGACCACAATTTTCACTTCGACGGTGGAGGGAAATCCTACCAACTACCCCCGCCCTCCAAGGAACCTTCTTGCATATTTGGAAAACTTCGACTACTTTCACAAACCTACAACAGAAGTGTCACTAACTTTTGGTCGACTTATAAACACATCAAGACATATATCGATGTATGAACATGCATCTTGCATCTTCCTCATCGATCCTCAAAGCCCCCTGACTTTGTGCTGGGGCTTCTCAAATCCGACCACTCACGATGCAGATCCACACGCGTCGCACACGACCCAAACCACGCCTCATTTGTAATTCAACACTTGTAAGTATGTATTCGATCATTTGTACTGTTGTCATCAAAGTACACTTACCGCTGTTTTTATAGAGCTGAAGTGTCCCAAACTCTCAAATGTGTTCTGCCTCGCAACTTCTACTTGTTCACCATCTACGCTCTATTCAGTATAACACTTGGTATCAGAGCGCTGCGGTGATATAGAGGCATCCGACTACTTTACCCATCCAGAGGAATACCTCGCACAAGTTGTCCGCGCATCTCGCAAGTCAAGACTTCACAAACTTTGCGACTTCGACGTGAAACGAGTGAGCGCATCCAAAGACTAGCACCAGGTTCAACGACAACCTCAGCGATGAAGGAGACAAATGTGCCAATGCACGAGAACCCTAAAGCGACAGCAAACGCTCGTGTGGCAGGCTATGTGGAAGCTGGATCAACCCTCATGGCTCGGATGACCAACCCGGTTGCACATGCAATGGGGGAAGACTAGCCGCCCCCACCGACAGCCTTGACGATGACAGCAAGAACGACACGTGGCACCGGGTGACAGGCGCGGACCAATAAGGAGCTAGTGAACCACACTTACGCGCTTGAGGGGACAAACAACCATCTGCTCCAACAATTCCACGTTGCGATGGAGACTCTTTGCAGCACATGTGCACAAGAGGGAGTACTCGTCCAGAGAAACACTCAACTCTCGAGCAAACCCAATATTTGTCTAGCCCCACCAGAGTTTTTTGATCGTACAAAGTCCATAAAACTAACGGTTCAGATGTGGTTGACAATTTTGGAGGTGTAATTCATTGTTACTAAGGTTAACGACAATAAAAAAACATTGACCTCGTGGGCGCATTTCGTTGCGGCAAGGCACCAAGTTTGTGGTCTGATGTAAAGGCCATTGAACGGCAGCAGGAGACCGGCGGAGACTCATCAACGGCCTACGACATCGGTCTCACATCGCCGACCGCTGGCATTCTACCCTTGGAGTAGATCAACGCGCAATGACAAGAGACGGTGACACCACCAATCGACTGGATTGAGTTCTCGTGCGTGATGCTTGCATGATTTGGATGCTTGAACAAGAAGTTTGACGCTCATAACAAGCTCCAACATCTCCGTCAATAGTCTAATGTGGCAGAGTACACACGGAGATTCCGTGAGATCATCACCAGTGCAGACACCGCCCCTGATGTGCTCTGTTTTCACTACAACAACAACCTCAAATGAGACATCCGATGAACGATTGCCGCTTTTGGCATTCAAAACAACTTACCACGGATAATCGCAGCAGCAAAACTGATTAAGAGCGCTGAATAGAAGGCTTGAGTCCAAGAATCCTACGGCTGATGACCTCCCAACTACAATCATCGCGGGCACGGTAAAAGCCATTTACGGAACTACTTGACTGCGATGGAAGTGGACGCCGTCAACCGGAGGGGAACGCGCACTTGCTACGACTACAAAAAATTGGGACACATCGCTCACCATGTCGAGCAAGCAGCAAGCCAACAAGGGGGGAAAGTCACATAAAATGAGCTGGGAAACGGCAAAAGGGAGGAGTGAAAAGCGCGATTCTTGTCCGTGAGGAGCAATCTGCGCCAACCCATCGTCCATCTGAACGACCTACAATGCCCCAGGGGGTTTGTGAGATTGCAAAGTTTGACGAGGGGTACGAGGAAGATTCACCGGCAATACTGGTAAAGGTGCAACCCCGAGGTTGGAAAAGCCGCAGATTGGTACCAGCACTATTGGATGGAGGAGCTTCTCACAATTTCGTGAGAAAGGACATGGTATGAAAACTGGGTTTGTAGACCGAACGAGGGGTGTTTGAAGGAATAATCGTCGATGTGATATTACAAATACGGAGACTCTGAGAGCCTCGATGACTACAAGTGGGAGATCTACAAGATGTAATGGTCCGGAGGTCCTGTCCAATGAGTGACCAAAAAATCGTTCTCTGACGTGATTTTTCTACACTGACACCACGCCCAGATTGACCGAAACATCGGCGATGTCTGCGTGGAAGTCACGGGTGCCAAGTGACAACCTCCACTCATGGGACAGAAGAGGACTGCGGAAGCAACATAGGAAGCCGCAATGATTAGGAAGAGACAACCTGTGGAGTCCATACCTCTCAACATGGCCAAGCATCACATCCAACAAGGAGCCCATATGTGGCTCGTACATCTTCAACCAATGGAGGAAGCGGAAATGGCAGCAGCTGACTCATTGGCCTCATCAACATCAACAAAGTTGAGTTGGTACCTACAGAGTACGCACCACGTCTCCAGGAGCTTGCGAACGTCTCGAAGAGCTCCAAAAAGCCCTACCACCTCAACGTGAAATCAACCATCACATTGAGCTGTAACAAGACAGCCGACCCACAATTCAAGGGGCCTATCGGATGAGCGATCACGATCTGATCGAGATGAAAAGGGAGCTTGAAGAGATGCTCGGTTGAGGGTTCATCCGCCTATCCACGTCACAATACGCCGCACCAGTGTTGTTCGTAAAAAAGAAAACCGGCTAAAATATGCATGTGCGTGGACTACCGAGCACTAGAAAATGCTACCATCAAGAACTGCTACCCTCTTCCCCAAGCCAACAAACTTTTCGACCAATTTCAAGGGGCTTGAATCTTCACCAAAATCAATCTATGCAGTAGTTATCGCCAGATTCCCGTTGCAGACACCGACGTCAAGAAGACGACATTCCGAACACGCTACATGCATTTTGACTTCAATCATGCCGCTTGGACTCACAAATGTCCCATCAACATTCATGGCGGCAATGAACAACATTTTCTGCCCATACTTGATGATGTTGTCGAAGTGTATCTCGACGACATTCTGGTGTACACCCGCACCCCGGAGGAGCACGATGGATATCTGTGAAAATTTGTGAAAGTTTTATAAAGAGAAATTTTGTCGAGATCTCTCAGAGTGTGACTTCGGTCGTTGTTCGATCGAGTTTTTGGGTCATGTCATCAACGGCGGACGGATCACCATGGATCCGAAAAAAGTGGTAGCACTCGCTGATTAACTGACACCGACCAATGTGTGGGATGTTCAAGTATATGTTGGCTTCTGTAATTCATACCGGCGCTTCGTACGGGATTGCACGTGACAGACAGCGCTTCTCTCCAATCTCTCTCAAAAAGAAAACGAGTGGCGTTGGGGAGATAGCAAAACAAGAAACGTTCACCGTTTTGCGGTATGCTATGACCTTAGTACCAAACCTATGATTAGCCGATCCAACGGCTGACTACGTCATTGCTACGGATGCCTGAGATCAAGCCATTGGCGCAGGCCTACTGCAGGACCATGGCAACGGCAAGTAGCCGGTCGCAAGCATGTCGCAAAAAGTGCGAGGACCACAACTCAACTACGTCGTACTTGAGAAGGAGATGTTGGCAGATATACATGCATTTAAGACATGGCGGTTCTATCATGAATGCCGTCGATGCATGGTATGCACCACCTATCACGCACTAAAATATTTGAAGATGCAGCTGAACCTTAGTCAATGTCAAGCCTGATGAATGGAGTTCCTTGAATCTGGACTCAAGGAACTCCTACAATATTGAGTATCGGCCGGGCAAAATCAACCTAGTAGAGGCGCTCAGCCGCTGACCAGATCTGATGGTNCTATCACGCACTAAAATATTTGAAGATGCAGCTGAACCTTAGTCAATGTCAAGCCTGATGAATGGAGTTCCTTGAATCTGGACTCAAGGAACTCCTACAATATTGAGTATCGGCCGGGCAAAATCAACCTAGTAGAGGCGCTCAGCCGCTGACCAGATCTGATGGTCGAGGCAACAATGCTACAGTAACAACAAGATCCATACCTTGAGCAGCTATTCACACGAGGTTACAACCAACATGATGGTTACGACAAGGCAAAGTCCTGGTAGGATGCACCCTAGTGGTGGTGAAGATTCCCTTGCCAGATAGTAGTTTCCTGAATGATGAACTCCGCAGCATGCTGCTCAAACAATGCCACGACACCGGTCCAGGTGGACATTGGAGAGAAAACAAGACGCTAAAGAAGCTGACGAAGCACTACTGGTGGGTCATCTTGTGCAAGTCATATGGCACGTGGCAATAATGAATATCCCATCGCACATGGTTACCCAAATGTTTGCACCCGCTCCCCATTCCGACGGAACCGTGGACTGACATCTCCATGGACTTTGTCACAGGACTACCAGTCACACCCTAGGGATATGACGCAATCATTGTGATTCTCGAAACGTTTTCCAAAATATCTCACTTTATTCTGACAACGACCACCATCACCGCCAAAAGAACAGCACGGCAGTTGCTAAACAACATCCTACGGGTACACGGTGTGCTGAGAACCATCACAAGCAACAGGGGCTGTCGATTCACCAGCCGTTTCTGGTGCAAACTGATGACTCGCTGCGGTAGTCGGATCCAGCTTTCAACGACACTCCACCCTCAAACCAACGGCCAAACCAAGAAAACCAATCAGATGCTTGAACAACTTCCCCGAACACTATGTGAACCTCATAAAACAGATTGGGCACAAAAACTCCCAAATGCCAAAATCGCATTTAATCCGGCAGTTTCCACCACAACGAGAAACATTCCATTTGAAATGATGTATGGTTAACTTATCACCTCATCAACCAGATTCCAAATCCAAAGGAACATTCCCGCGGTTGACGTCCAACGTAATGACTTCACCACCATCTGGGAAGAAACACGATGAACACTTGCAAAGACAAAAACGACGATGAAACAAGCATCTGTCCGACATCATAGCGACGATGTGTTTGCCACAGGTGAAAGAGTTCTCTTTGCTTCAGCTAACATAAAACTCCGCGGTGCTGGTTGTTTGAAGCTCAAACCCCGATGGTTGGGTGCATTTGAGTTAAAGCCCATGCCAAGCCCTGTGGTTGTGCGACTCAAACTCCTTGACACTACGCAACTTTATCCGGTGTTCCATATCCGCAGACTCAAGCACTACCAAGACACTGGAGAGAACTTCCCCCACAGGAATGTGTCTCCTCCACCTATCCAAGTGGACGAGGACAAAGAGTGCGTCATCGCGAACATCCTTGGCCATCGATGACTTGGAAAAACAACATAATATCTTGTCAAGTGGCACGGCTATGACACCGTTCATAGCAGCTGGGAACCCTATGACACCCTCTGTGGCATCGGTCACCTGATTGATGGATACTACCGTCGTCACCGGGCAACATATGAGCGCGCCCCGGGACATCACAGCTAAAAGGGGGAGACGTTTGTACCAGATGTATACGAGTCCCTAATCTTTCGGAATGGCATTGCTGTCATTACACAAAAAGCTCACCGTGCGTCGAGTCCTTGATTTTCACTCCGATGGTCGAGGGCAATCCTCCCAACTACCCCCACCCTCCGAGGAACCTTCTTGCATCTTTGAACAACTTTGACCACTTTCACAAACCTACGACAAAAGTGTCACGACCTTGCGGTCGACTTCTAGACACATCGAGACATGTATCGATACATAAAGATGCATCTCAATTCTTCACTGTTTATCCTTGAAGCCCCCCAACTTCGTGGTGGAGCTTCTCAAATCCGACGACTCACGAAGCAACTCCACATGTCATTATTGACATTGGTGCCTCAAACATCAGTACATCGATGTCCACATCAATACATCGATGTACCCAAGGTTGGCCACGTGGATGTGGACACAGTGGACGGTGTCAGTTCAGATGCATTGGAACAGGGGATTGCACAGAATGTGTGACGCAGCCAAAGATGTGAAATTGAAGACCTCTTCAAATCCTCATTTATGGCATCTTTCAAGGTGATTACCTTTATCAAGGCACCTGGTCACACAAACATCTGTTGTGAAAGTGTGCAAGTTATGAATTTGCACTGCTTCTCAATAACTGATGAGCACTAAACAGTACTACACTGAATGTTAACGGAAGCCATTGTGCCACATGCACACTGATCATGCACAGATCAAATCATAACAAGGCATGGACATCAGGCATACAACTTCAGGTTACACATTGTCCACCATTTCATTCGCATGTGTACACAACCTCCAAGGACTGAGCTTTTCCCACATTCATTCCACATAAGTAGAATTGGAACAATGCAATGCACATGACACATACTCTCAACAACATTGTCAGAACACTGTCATACTTCCGGAATGTGGCAGCTCTGCGCCGTGCCAACCTAGTGGCTGGTGTACCTGCCACTACAGAAAATGTAGGACGTTTTGATGCGCTTGCTACTGCGAGTGCAACAAGGGCAGCACGCTTTGCACTATGTTTTGAACTGCCAATCCTTGAAGCTGCTATTTATGCTGGATCATGTGCTGTTGTTGAAGCCAACTGGCCACCTGTTGCCCCTCCCTCACCTGCTCCTTGTCCATCACCCAATCCACCTGCTTCTCCTTCCGCACCTGGTCTTCCCACCTGCCTACCATCTGCTTCTGCCATATCTGCTGCTCCCTCTTCAGCTGCCGCTCCCTTCCCACCGGCTACTCCCTCATCACCTGCTACTCCTGCCCCACTTTCTACAACTACACCAGTTCTTGCTACCTCCCCACTTGCCTGTCCTTCCCCTTCTGCTCTTGCTTCCTCACCCCTCCCCCTTCTTCCCAGCCTGGTGTGCCGTCGACATCTGCTTCCCTCTATGTAGTTTCGGCTCCATTGCCAGTTGTTCCTCCTCTGCTTGCTGTACCATTCCCAATGGCTTCTCTCCTCTGTCCCACAGTTGTGTTGCTTTTCTCCCGCTTCTCCTGTGTGCAGACACACACTGGACGTGCATGAGGAAGTCCAGGTGTGTCACTCATGACACACACGGAAGCCATAACCTCCACCACGTTATCGTCTCCCCCTAATGCATCCGCATCCTCCTCCTCCTCCTCATCCTTGAATTCATCATCCGTCCCCCAGTCATCCTCCGGTTCACTCAGCACTCCCTCTTCCTCAACCACCTCTCTGTCTTCCTCACTGGCATCTCCTTCTGCTTGAGCTGCAGCTGCCGCGGTCCAGGCCAGATCCTTTGCTGCTTTTCTCCCATTCCTGCTGTAGTGTTTGCGCAAGCGGACATAGCACCGCACGAGGAGCTCCAGGGTTGAGACCTTGAGCCTGTTCCTCCTGGCAGTATGGATGAGCTTATGTGCGGAAAACGCACGTTCACACTCAGACGAGGACCATGGTTGTGAAAGGAGCTTCAAGGCCAAATCTAACAGCACTGAAAGATTGCACATGTAATTCACGTGCCACTCAACGACAGTCATTGTCCCACACTTCACTTTTACAACTGCAGCAACTGCCTTCGTATTCCTCCGCGGGGACACCATGGGATCATGGTTCACTGTTGTCTGGGCCAACTCGAAGACCCCAATCTCCTTCATGATTTTGTCCTGCTTATCATCAGGAATCAAAGCCGCCACCAAGGCTAGCTAGGCGTGCAGGGTGGTCGCATCCTTGGACAGGTCATTCCCAAAGTGCGCTGCATGCAGCCGTCGAGCAGCGGCATACAGAGGACACGATATGTCCTTAGACCAGGTGTGGTCCAGCCTACCCAAAATAAATATTACGTGGCACTCTGCAACCTTCCTCCCCTTCCTTCCTTTCTTATCGGCCAGTGCCCTCAGCTGTTCAGCATAGTCAAGCAACCCCTTGTAAATTTCACCAGCCCCCCCCCCCCACCAGGCGAGTAAGCCACACGCAACACCTTCACCAACGGCAACAGCAGATCCTTCAGCTGTCTCACCAGTAGCCAGAAGACCTTCCTGTTGTTCTTCTATGCCCCATGGCCACTGCTATGGCTTGACGGACAGGCTGGACATGCACTGCTCCCTTGGAGTAAGTCCCCCAAACCTTGTTCGTGGTGCAAGTCCAAGCGAGACACCAGAAGTGTAGCACAACGGATAGCACTTTGTTCTTAGGAACAACAGGTCCTGCGATCGAGTCTTGATGTGCACAGAAGGTTTTTTACCTTTCCAGCACAGGGGGTGTTTCTTAGACATTTCTCCATGCATGAGGAGAGTGTGCCACTTGGCGGTCAGTGGATGCGCCAATTGGCGGACTGGTGAGGTGGTGTGGAGTGACCAACCCAAAAGTGCCACTACCCACACACCTTAGAAGCCAGGCCTAGGACTATATGTACCAGGCTCATTCCTCATTGTAATTATACAATCTGGCCTTAGATGCTCCTCACAGAGTTGTCCAAATAAGGAACAGTATAAAGAAGACACTGGTTGGTCTAAGCCCCAGGAGTTAGTCTTTGACTAGCACCTCGCGCGAAAGTGACCAAGTGTTAAGTGGACACAGTTGCTAGCAAGTGATTGCCTGGGAACTGCTCAGTGTGGAACCGTGATCCTGAGGGTGATATCTTCTCTTATCTGAAATGCTAGGAGCGAAGGCAGGTGCTATTTTGTCGGCCCTGTTTTCTAGTCCGTTCGCCTCAGGCCGGTTGACAAAGGGTTATGGGCCCACACTGACCAGTTGTAAGGCATGTTTCGCTCAACTCTGGTACGCTCTCTCCAGGTACGCACGCCAGCTCCATCAGCTCCATCATCTTCATCAACTTCAATGGCTTGGTCTGCATTCAGCACACTGGGACCAAGGACAAGCTCTGTCCTTGGAGGCACGACCCTTGTGTCCCAACCAGGACAAGCTCTGTCCTTGGTCGCAAGACCCTGGGTGTGTTCGTGTAGATAACTTCTCTGTCTGCAGGTGAACATTACCAGGAGGGGTAAGCAACGGATCTGCATCCTAAACCTGTAGCAGACATCAGCTAACGTCAGCCTACATCGGCCTCAACGTAGCAGAGACGTGGGAAGCAGATAAGGGCAAAAAAAATGGTTGACCCATCAGGAGGAGTCGGGACTGCCGCATGGCAGTCCTCAAACTCAACAGTGGCTACCACAGGGCAGACCACTGGAGCAAATGTGAGTGCTATGTCACTGCCGCAAGGTCTTGGACCCTTGGGAGGAATCCCCATTTTTGAGGGGATTGACTTCCCCCTTTGGAGATGGCACTTTGAGCTAGCGATGAAAGTGCGCGGCTCCATCAAAATACTGAAGGGAGAGGAGCAGGTTCCCGCGGAAGGCACATCCGGGCATGAGGCATGGATGGATCGAAATGATATTGTCATGTCATTCCTCAGCAACACGATTGCTAAGAAGTATGTTCCCATCATTGACGGGTACACGGTGATTTCCGAAGCTTACGACAAGCTCAAGCGCGTGAACCAATGCACCTCCCTCGCGAACAGATTATTCATCCTACAACGGCTGATCAGCATGCGGGTGAATGAGGGCGAATCAATCCCCGATTTCCTACAGGAGTTTGAAGGACTCCTTGGCGAGGCTTGCCAAATGAACTGGGACCTTGAAAAGAACATGCAAGCCATGATTCTCCTCATGGCGCTACCAGAGAGCTGAGCCCGATGATCACCGTCATGGGCGGCTGGAAGGAGGAAGACCTGACGTACACGGCAGTGTCCGAGTACGTGCGAAACGAGGCCATGCGCCGCAGCAGAAGTGAAGCTAGCTTCTCAGTCTATGCCGCACGCTACGGTGGCCGCGGGAGCAAAGGGTCTGCCTCTGGTTAGAAAGGCGGCAGCGGAAGTGGTGGTGGCGGAGGCAACAATGGCGGCAAGGCTCCCAAGCGACAGGGTAACTGTCGCAACTGCGGCAAACCTGGGCACTAGGCAAGAGAGTGCAGGTCGCCAAAGAAGGAACACGGCGGAAGCGGTGGGAACAAAGGCAACAAAAAGATTGGCAAAGAAGGTACCAACATGATGGCACAGAGCACGCCTCCAGAAAAAGGAGCGGCGCTGCTCAGGCCAGGAGCTTTTGGGCTTGACTCCGGCACCGATCATCACTCTAGCAACGACCAGGCTGGATTTGTCTCCATTGGCCCCACCGATCGGCGGTTCAGATGCGCAAACGGTAGCATCGTGAACGCAAAGGGTGTTGGCGACAAGCTAGTGAGCATCACCCTCAATGGTGCGGAGAAGGATCTACGGCTACGTGACGTTGTCTACATGCCCTCCTTTGTGGCAAACCTTCTGTCCATGTCAAAAATAACGGACAACAGCATGACGGTGGTGTTCACACAGAAGAAGGCGGTCATCGCCAGGAACGAGGACATCAAGGTCCTCTACGCCAACAAAGATCTCGTGGCACAAGTTCCACGGGTTGACGGACTCTACGTACTACAGACAACGGCAGCAAAGAGCTCGGAAAACGAGGGCCATGCGGGTGCAGCGGAGGCAGTGGTCTCGACATCCACGCACGAGAGCACACAAACGAAAACTGAAAAGGTATCCTCTGCCGCAAAGGACGAAGACGCTGATCCGTGGCATAGACGCTTTGGGCATGTGGCAAACAGCACGCTCCAAGTCATCCAGCAACAACAACTGGTTCGTGGCATGGATGGTTGCAAGAAGGATGCAGTTGGGTGTGGCAGCCTATGTGAACCTTGCCTCCAAGGCAAGACCAAGCGAACGCGCTTTGAGCGCAATGGTCGCCGCGCTAAATCAACCCTTGACCTCATTCACACCGACGTGTGCGGACCCTTTTGCACGGCGTCAAACAGTGGTAGCAAGTATTTTCTGACCTTCATAGACGACCACAGCCGCAAGGTGTGGATCTTCGTCCTCAAAGCAAAGGGAGAGGTTAGAGAAGAGTTGCAAGAGTTTGTTGCCATGGTGGAGCGGCAGACCGGAAAGAAAGTCAAAGCGATGCGAAGCGACAACGGTGGAGAGTACGAGGCATGCAAGGGCTGGTTCAGGCAACATGGGATCAGCCATCAGCCCACAACGCCTTACACGCCGCAGAGCAATGGTGTTGCCAAACGGATGAATCAGACCATCCTCGGCATGGTGCGTAGCATGCTCTCTGATGCAAAGCTTCCACCGCGGTTCTGGGCGGAAGCGGCAAGAACGGCATGCTATCTTGTCAACCTGACTCCTGCGGCTGCTCTGGGCAGACGCGGAAAGAAGAAGGGAAAGTAATAGATGACGCCACAAGAAGTTTGGTAAGGGAAGAAGCCGGACGCATCACACCTCAAAGTATTCGGCTGCAACGCATGGGCAAAGGTCCAGGCGGGTGAGGGTGCCGGCAAGCTCGATGCAAGAGCGCGAAAGTGCGTTATGGTGGGGTATGAGACAGCCCACAAGACCTACCGCCTGTGGGACCTGGCAGGAAGAATATTCATCACCAGCCAGGACGTAACCCTTGACGAAAGGAAACCAGGCAAGGAAGAGATGGTTGATCCCATGCAAGCTCCAAAACAGGGAGAGTGGTTGGTGCTACTGGAGTTAGGAGATCAAGCTCCCTTCAACTGGCAATTGGTGCCAGCACAGCAGGCCGTAAAGAACAATGGTGGGGCAGGAAGAGCGGCTGCGCAGGCTGACGCAGCGGCGAGCTCCGACACAGAGTCAGAGACGTCCGAGGCCTCTGAAAACAGCTCAGAGGCCAGTGGCTCTTCAAAAGAAGAAAACTTAACTTCAGGGCAGCCTGCAGCGCAGGAGCAACAGCATTGGGGGGATCCACCAGCAATGCAACGTCGCGGCACACGACAAAGAAAACAAAATCCAAAGTACGACGCTGCCATCGGAAGCTGGACTAGACTGAGCGGGTCCTGTTTGGCTCATGGAGAGCCGCTCACAGTGGCTGAGGCACTGGCAAGGCCCGACGCAGACAAGTGGAAGGAGGCGGTGGACAGCGAGCTCGCGTCCATCGAAGAAAATGGCAGATGGGTGCTGGTGGACAGACCCGCTAACGCTCACATGGTGGGCTCAAAGTGGGTGCTCAGGTTGAAGCGGAAGTAAGATGATAGCATCGACAAGTACAAGGCAAGGGTCGTGGCAAAAGGATTCTCACAGCACGTAGGGTCTGAGTACGATGAGACCTTCGCACCGGTTGTCACGTTTGCCTCAATCAGGTCCCTGTTTGCCGTCGCTGCCGCCAAAGACCTTGAGATCCACCACATGGATGTGAAGACAGCTTTCCTTTATGGGAAGCTCGACAAGGAGGTGCTAATGGAGGTGCCGGAAGGTGTCAAAGCACCCGAGGGTAAGGTGTGCAAGCTGGTGAAGGCGTTGTACGGGCTGAAACAGGCCCCACGGATGTGGTACAAGGAGATGGACAGCTTCATGGCTGAGATATCCTTTGCACATTGCAAGAATGACCCCAGCATCTATGTGCGAGAGGATGAACGTTGCTTGCTGCTCGTGGCATTGTACGTGGACCATCTCATCATGTGTTCTTCCTCGCAGGAGGCCCTTACCGACCCCAAAAAAATCTGGCCAGCATGTTTAAGATGAAGGACATGGGACCTCTCGAGTACTACCTCGGGATTGCTGTTCACCGCAACCACAAAGCAGGCACCACCGAGCTCAACCAGACCAAGTACATCATGGACGTCTTGAAGCGCTACAACATGGAGGACTGCAAACCCGTCAGCACCCCCATGCCCTCTGACTGCAAGCTCTCCTCCTCCATGTCACCAAGCAACGAGGCAGACCGGCGGGAGATGCAAACCATTCCGTACCAGTCCGCAGTTGGGAGCCTCGTGTACGCGATGGTGGGAACGCGGCCTGACATTGCTTATGCGGTGGGTCAAGTGAGCAGGTTTGTGGCCAACCCTGGGCCAGAACATTGGCAAGCTGTGAAGCGAANGGTGGTGCGGTCTCGTGGGCAAGCAGGAAGCAAGAATGCGTCTCGCTTTCTACTGCTGAGGCGGAGTACATTGCACTGTCCGAAGTGTGCAATGAAATGCATGGGCTTCGCAGTTTGCTTGATGAGATAAAGGCACCACAAGAGGAAGCAACGGTCATCCGCATCGACAACCAAAGTGCCATCGCTATGGCAGAGGACGACATGATCTCCCGGCGTACAAAGCACATTGATATTCGGTACCACTACTCACGTGACCTTGTCGCCAAGGGTGTCGTGGAACTAGAGCACGTCGCAACCAAGAAAATGCTTGCGGACTTATTGACAAAGCCGCTAGACAGCAACTTGCATGTTGCATGTGCTCGAGGAGTCGGCATGGTGGATGCAAGAGATGAGAACTAAAGACCAAGAAAGTTGAGATGCACAAACACAACCTAGAGCTACAGGGTCATGCCGAAGAAAACTACCACAGCAGGTGGCCTAAGGTGCAAGGGAGAGATTGTTGTTCTTCTATGCCCCATGGCCACTGCTATGGCTTGACGGACAGGTTGGGCATGCACTGCTCCCTTGGAGTAAGTCCCCCAAACCTTGTTCGTGGTGCAAGTCCAAGCGAGACACCATAAGTGTAGCACAACGGATAGCATGTTGGACTTAGGAACAACAGGTCCTGCGATCAAGTCTTGATGTGCGCATAAGGTTTTATACCTTTCCAGCACAGGGGAAGTTTCTTAGACATTTCTCCATGCATGAGGAGAGTGCGCCACTTGGCGTTCAGTGGATGCGCGAATTGGCGGACTGGAAAGGTGGTGTGGAGTGACCACCCCAAAAGTGCCACTACCCACACACCTTAGAAGACAGGCCTAGGACTATATGTACCAGGCTCATTCCTCATTCTAATTATACAAGCTGGCCTTAGATGCTCCTCACAGAGTTGTCCAACTAAGGAATAGTATAAAGAAGACACTGGTTGGTCTAAGCCCCAAGAGTTAGTCTTTGACTAGCACCTCACGCGAAAGTGACCAAGTGTTAAGTGGACACAGTTGCTAGCAAGTGATTGCATAGGAACTGCTCAGTATGGAACCGTGATCCAGAGGGTGATATCTTCTCATAGCTGAAATGCTAGGAGCAGACGACAGGTGCTATTTTGTCGGCCCTCTTTTCTAGTCCGTTCGCCTCAGGCCGGTTGACACTTCCAGCGTACAATCCTTCTCACCTCCTTCTTTGTGCTCCTGAACCCCGCATCCTTTTGTGACCCAATCTGCTCCCAAACATCCAGCTGCACAAACTCCTCCAACTACTCCCTCAGCGCCAGCAACCTCTCAACCATGTCAAAGACAGAAGCAAAACGGGTGTCACACCTGTTCTTTAGCACCTTTCCCCCTGTCTTGTCCTTAAGCAATGTCCAAGGCATGGCATTATTCCTAAAAAAGGCAATCACCTTCTCACATTTCCCAATGATCCCAGCACCCCATGGCAACTTTCCAACGTCTTTCATGATGAGGTCTATGTTATGCACACAACATCCTTGGAAGAACAGCTTTGGGAAATTTTCCTGAGATACAAAAATGCTTTCTTGTTGACGGACGCACTGTCACAGATTACAGGAACAACTCTGTCCTCACCCAATGCTGCGATTGCTGCCTCTATCATGGAAGCAGCATGGTCAGCATCCCTTGTCAGTCCACTGGCATCACGTGAAAAAAGGTGGACAGATCCCATGGCATTCACTGCCATGGCATTGTAGATGGGTCTAACCTGCCTGTCTAACCACTCATCCACAGCCAGGCTTGTTCCATAGGTCGACCATCCCTGCATCAGTGGTGCATCAAGCTCAGCCAACTCTGCATCCAACTTAGGCAGCAGGTCAGTGGACACAGTGTCTCTGCTTGGCAGCCAGAAACCGGCAGTCGTCTTCTTCCCTGACTTGATGACTTCAAGGGGAACCGGTTCACGACAGAACGATATAGGCAGGGCTGCAATGGCCATCAGCTTTATGATGTCCAGCTGGCAACGGTCATTGCAGTACCTGTCTGAGTGCTCCACTATGGTTGATTGCTGGAAGGATGCAGCCTTGTTAGTGTCAAACAGTGGGATCTCACCCTCGAGATTTGTTGTGGCTGCCGGCCTGCTTGGACGGACGGTGTGTCCATCTTCATCGTCACTGGAGTCCTTCTGCAGCGTGATTCCCACGGTGGCTGCCTGTGTTGCCTTCTCTTATGCCACCCACAGCTTCAGCCAAGCGACAGGCTTGTCCTTGGTTCCCCATTTGGCACCCTCTCTCTTGAACAGTTTCGCATAGTATGGCTGCCATCCTGCTGCATGAGGAGGGACACGCTCTAAGCCCAAAGCGTCCCTAGTTGTTGGTGGAGGATGGGGACACTTCCCCACGTTCGGGTTATTGCAAGCGAAGTGGCAGCGGGTGCGGTCACACGCACCACTGAATTTCTTTGCACACACCCCACAAATGAACCCCGTCTTCTTGCTGCTTGTCGGAGACGGTTCGCAGTGCTTAGACAGTTCCTTGGTGAGAAAGTCACCAGTCAGTGCCCTCCTCCTAGGTGGATTCCACTTGCTTGCGTCAAACTGGGCAGATACAGCAGACACTGGTGCAGTTGTGGGACTGGATGCAGCAGTGGAAACTTTGTTTGAGCTTGGCTGTGAGCTTGGTTGGGAAGCCATGGTGAGAGGAATGTCCGCGGGGCGGAAACCCAGCGGCAACGCCTAATCTAACTATTGACTACACCGTGGAGTAGGGCGTTGTGCTGTTACTAAGACACAAGTATTGGTTGATTTGTCACAAATGAAGCAGTTCTTGGTGCTCGATGCACTGAGGGCTGCCTTGCCTTGGTAACGGCTGATTTGGCTACCAAATCGATGGTCTATGATCGACGATCACAAACCGTCAACTCGGCCGCCTGCATGGCCGAGGAACCGATCGTCTATCGATTCCTCCTTTTCATTGCATTGATCATGGTTGAAATGTGGTTTGAACGTTTGAATGGGGGAAAGCGGCATAATAAACACAATCCATTGTTTGTAATGGAAACAATGTCTTGGTCAGTTTGCAGGCAAACAATGTTTGTTGGACGCAATTGTCGAGAACATGAAATTTCAACAACTTAAATTTTGACCATCATCTCCGTTACTCGTTCATTGGTCTGCATGATTGTCAAAGAACGAGGTTGCACATGCAATTGGACATAGAAAGGTTGGCCAAGGATGAGGGCTGAGCGTTGTCCATCAGTCCACCTTGTCAAATGTTGACATCACCACATCCACATGCAAGAAACCCATTGGTCCATATATGTAGTCATGCCACATGGCAAGAATAATGTATCTGCCGGGAATGCAAGCATGCCCCTCGGAAAGGAGGGCTCCGGAGCCGAACACGGGAACTAATTATGCGGTGATAGTAATCCGCGTGACGAAGTGGGCGTGTCTGAAACTGTGGCTCGGACGGTCCCGGTAATGACCACGACCCAACACCACATCGATGGAGCATCGATGTGCCTCACGGTGCCGATGTCGTTGCAATGCACCTCCTACGAGCAACGAAGGCAACACTGCCACACGCGTCACTCGACAATCAACCCAACAACCCAAACCACGCCTCATTTGTAAGTTGACACTTGTATGTATGTGTTCGACCATCTGGACACCTGTCATCGAAGTACACTTACCGCTGATTAAAAATTGCTCAAGTGTCTCAAATTCTCAAACCTATTCTACCTCGCAACTTCTACCTGTTCACCATCTATGCGCCGTTTGGCATTACACTGTTCCCCTTGACGATGTTCCATTCTCAACGTTTGGGAAAATTTCCACCACCTTCCAGAAGAGTAAAAAAAATAAAAAACAATATCGATGCTTTGATATTGTTCAGTGGACGTGTCGATGGTGCTGAATCTTTATAAAAAACCGCACCTTCATATTCTTGAAACCCCCTGGTTTCTGGAAGGAGCTTCTGGAAGCAGTCACTCACCGTGCGACCTCACAAACATTTGCTTGGCTCAAGCGCCGATGACCCAAAATATGCCTTATTCTCAGTCTCGACATTGTATGTATGTGTTCAACTAACTTGACACTTGTCATCGAGGCACACTTTTGGCTAGTTATGAACTCCTAAGGCATCCCAAAATCCAAAACAGTGTTCTGCTGCGCATCTTTCCCTCTCCACCATGTCCTCTTCCAACTGGCATAACACTTGGTATCCGAGCGCAAATGGTGCTAGAGGGGCAAATAATGACCTCACGCATCTGGAGGACTACCTCGCACGAGTCGTGAGCACATCTTGCACGTTAAGAAATCACAAGTTTTGCGATTACCATGTGATCAGAGCGAGCGCAACTGACGACCAATAACGGGTCTCTTGCGACGATTCCGGCAATGGAGGAGCAAGAAGCACAGTCCATGGTACAAACTAATTCCCAGGCAACAACTAACGCTGGTGTGGCCAGCTACGTGGCCCAAGCGAATGGAGAAACCCCCAAAGCAATGTTCAATGTGAGAGGGTACATTGCATAGAACGCAATGGAATGCACGGTGCTTCAAACGATGGAGGGACGGTGAAGAGACACTTGAAAATGTAGAAGTTAGAGTGAAGAACAAGGGAGAAATGTTGCACCCAAGGCTTGCACATGGTTACTTAGTTTATACAACAGCACAATGGATAATGTTAGGAAATGGTAAACAAAAGGAGTGAATTATTTGTACATATTATGAGAAGAGAGAGGAAGAGAGAGAGAGAGAGAGAGATAGAGAGAGAGAGAGAGGGAGAGAGAGAAAGGGAGGGAGAGAGGGAGGGAGGGAGGAAGGAAGGGAGGGAGGGGGGAGGGAGGGGGAGGGAGATATGTGAATGTTTGGCAATGGCTATAAAGGTTTACACTTTTGATCTGTGAAAACATTGTTGCGTGAGCACGTTCCGTTCTTGAGATGTAGTAGAATTATCATTTCATATACCACAACTCATATTGTGGTTTTTTGAGTTATGCTAGCCATGCCATTTTCATATAATGGTGTTAAATCAAGATTGAGACAGGTCTCGATTTCCATTGTCTGCAACTTTTCCTGTCTCGTCGTCTCATACGGCATGACACAAGACAAGTTTGGTTTGTCTCATGTGAGATGAGACGAGAGGGAGACACGTCATTTTGCGTGCAAGATGAGGACAAGAATCTCGTTCCACGGTGTGATTCTCGCTTTTTTTATATGACCCCTGCCACGTGTGCGAAGGTTGTAAGAATCAATCGCGCAATGGAACTGTTAGCACAGAAAGAAGGCAGGTCCATTGCATGACACAATGGATTTATGACTCCTTCACACTGTTCAGTTTGTAAAACGTTCTTGCTACATTGCCATAAATAATTGATTCACTCTCCGTATTACATTTTTTGCCCCACGTAAGCTGGTTGTACGCTACAAAGGCCGGGTAGTCTTGGAGTTTTTTTTTTTTGCAGTGGTCCAGAGCTGCAATTGTCAAGCGAGGTGGCTAAGGAGTAACATGTTATCCTTTGAGCTTCATTGTTTTTTAAAAAATTGCTCGTAGTCAAAAGTAAAGACTAGGTAAAGTTGGTGCACTCTTGAAGCTCATTTAGTTGTTTTGCTTGCCCCTGACAATGGTGCAAAATGCGAGATTTTTTGGAACATGAGCAAGACCGAGACGAGACCAAGAAGAGTAGAATGAAAATGATTACGAGACCAAGATTTTCTCGTCCTCTATTCACGGGATGAGACATTTTGTATCAAAGTGGAAAAAGACGAGTTCGAGATAAAAAAAATATCGTCAATCATGGTACAACGGCTATATATTCATATTGGTTGGAACCTTCCATCGCCTCATGATATGCCCCGTTCTCACTGTCCGTGCAGTATTTGTTGTCTACGTGGGGTTAACATCCTACTTGTCTGTTTGAACTGGGTTCATTCATCATTAGTTACACAGGAGCTTTTATTAGTGCATGTAACTCTATAAAGGAACCCACAACTTGTGCACCCTCCAATTGAAACATGAGATTAGCTAATCCATTCAGATTATCTTTCAAGGACGTCATTTTTCATCACCTTGTTTGAGTAAGTCATGTTTATCATAATGGTATTGTTTGGTTAAAAGTTTTAGAGAAGAACTCGTAAAAAGGTGGATGTGAAAGGCATGTGCTCCATAATGTTCAAAGAATAAGGATGAGATTCAGCTCAATTGTACACAGTGCCACAACTTGGAGGGAAGTGAATTCAGAATAGAATATCTATACTTTAAAATTGGTTAATGTATTGGAAATTGGTAAAATAGTGTACTAAAATAGCGTCATCGTACGGTAAGGGCCATGCTCCTTGTAGAGATAAATATACACGATCTTCTTATCAACCAAGCTTAGGTAAAATCGGAGAAATGTCTGACGAGTGTGACCAGAAACCTTCCAACCATTTTTCTCTAAAATGTACCTTACATCACCTTCCCTTCTGTATTTCTCAAGGTCGTGTTGCAGTTTCTAGCAGGAAGTTATAGAAAACCATTCTCCTTTGCAATTCATGAATTAAGAGGGCT
>SZWC01000075.1:319261-352526 GCA_023375785.1 Penium margaritaceum
TCCCTCTCCCTCTGTCTCTCTCCCTCTCTCTCTTTCTATATCTCTCTCTCTCTCCCCCCCCTCACTCTCTCTCTTGCCCATTCTCTCTCTCCCTCTCTCTCTCTCCCTCCCTCCCTCTCTATCTCTCTCTCTCCTCTCTCTCTCTCTCTCTTTCTCTTTCTCTCTATCGCCCTCTCTCTGTCTCTCTCTCTATCTCTCTCTATCTCTTTCTCTGTCTATATCCCTCTCTCTCTCTCTTTCTATATATATCTCTCTCTCTCCTGCTCTCTCTCTCTCTCTCTCTCTTTCTCTCTCTCCCTCTCTATTTCTCTTTCTCTCAATCTTGACCTACTCCTCCTCCACACACACACACACTCTCTCTCTCTCTCTCCCTCTATTTCTCTCACCTACTCTCTCTCTCTCTCTGTCTCTCTCTCTCTCTTTCTCCCTATCCCCCTCTCTCTCTCACCATCTCCCTCTCCCCCTCTCTCTCTATATCTATTGCTCTCTACCTCTCTCTCTATACTTCTGTGTGTGTGTGTGTGTGTTTGTGTGTGTGTGTGTGTGTGTCTCCCCCCCTCTCTCTCTCTTTTTCTCTCTCAATCTCTCTCCATGTCTCCGCCTGTCCCCCCCCTCTCTATCTCTCTCTCTCTATTTCTCTTTCTCTCTCTCTCTCTCTTTCTCTATCTCTCTCTCTATCTCTCGGCCTGCTCCTCTCTCTCTAGCAGCTTCCCCCCCTCTCTCTCTCTTCCCCTTGCTCCCTCCCTCCCTCTCTCTCTCACTCCCACTCTCTCTCTCTCTCTCTCTATCCCTCTCTCTTTATTTCTCTCTCTCTATCCCTCTCTCTCTCTCATTCTCTATCTATCTCTCTCTATTTCTCTCTCCCTCTCCCTCTGTCTCTCTCCCTCTCTCTCTCTCTCTCGCTCTCTCTCTCTCTCTCTATCTCTCTCTCTCTCTCCTCCCCCCTCACTCTCTCTTGCCCTATCTCTCTCCCGAATGTCCTGGCAATATCCCAAAGACAAATGAAACACATGATTGCCAAGTAACTTGGTTGTTTCATCTTGGTTTACCAAGACAACATTATGGTTTTCTTCAAATGAAAGGATGATCATGTAAAACATTGGTGCAAAGCCCTCGCAATCCTTTCGGAGCAAAATTTATATGAGAAGATGGGCAAGTGCAAGTTTGCAAAATATGCACTCAAAAGCCTTGTATACTTAGTCAGCAAGGAAGGTATCCATGTTGACCCACAATACATCAAATCCATGGTTACTACGGATGTGACCATCGAAGGAGTAGCGAGACTATTCTTTGACCAGATTGTCTGCCTGCATGGGGTCCCACGATTGATCACCAGCGATCAAGATACGCGGTTCACCAGCCAATTCTGGCGAGATCTGATGCAGCGGTATGGCAGTCGACTCCAACTTTCAACAGCGTTCCATCCGGAAACCGATGGACAAACCGAGCGTGCCAACCAATTTCTCGAACAACTCCTTTGAACCCTGTGCAAACCTCACGGCACCGACTGGGAAGTCAAGCTACCAATCATCGAGTTCGCATACAACTCCGTGGCATCTGCCGCAATGGGGAAGACACCATTCAAAGTGGTCTACGGAGCAGAGCCAACCACTCTGATCGACCTACAGACCAAGAGTAACATCCCTGCCGTTGACATTCATCGACGAGATTTTTCCTCAATATAGTAAGAGACTTGCCAAACCCTCACAAAAATGCAAGCAGCCATGAAGCAGCAAGCTGATAAACATCAACAAACCGAGGATTTCAAGACCGGCGACAAAGTTTTGCTCAACTCCGCAACCGTCAAACTCCGCAGATCACGCAATCCGAAGCTTAAACCTCTGTGGTTGGGTCCTTTTGATGTTTTGGAGATGCGCACTCCAGTCGTTGCAAAACTCTGACTACTCGACAACATGCAGATTCACCCGGTCTGCCACATCAGCAAACTTTGATGATAAGTTCATCCAGCCGAAGATTTTCCTGGACGCGTGGTGCCTATTCCGCCACCCATGATAGCAGACGGTGACCATGAGTATGAGGTTGAGGAAATCCTTGATCACCGCCGGCAAGGAAGCGAAGATCAGCATCTGGTCAAGTGAAAGAATTACGATGCGGCAAACAACAGCTAGATGCCATACATGCAACTTTTGGACTTTGATCCTCTCATGGACGGTTACAAAGCACGACTCCGGCCACAAGATGGTAACGTGCCGGGAAATCGCGGCTAGAGGACGGGGAAGTTTTATGCCGAGCTGGCATACATGAGGCCAGAACCTCAAAGCGAGCTATTTTTTGCCTCGCCACTCCTGGCCTACTTCGCGACTTAGTCGTGGCAACCTTTTTCCATGCTCGAGAAGAATTCGTTTGAATACCCTGGAACTATCGCGCGATGAAGACCACTTTTGAGTCACTTCTCAAACTCGCCGAGACATACTCACGGCAATTCTCAACACTTCGAGACTACAAGCGACGATCTCTCAAGCGACTTCAACGGAAATCATGAACCAAGAATCAAACCTCAAAGCCCCCCCCCCCCCTGGAATCAACGAGGGACATCTTGAATCAACGAATCGGAACACGGCATCGCGTCACGCGGACCGCCAAAAGACCCAAATGGCCCGACCGAGCCTCATTCTCTTGCTCTCGCAATTCGTATATACAATGTTGGGTTTCAACACTTTAAACAACGAAGTACACTTTTTGCTTCTCAAAAATACCCATTTAACCCCAATCATGTGAAAAGTGACAAGTCTTGTTTTCAACTGTGAACCACTTCACTTCCGCCAGCGTAACACTAACCACCCTTTTGTAATGTATTATTTGATTTTGTATTTGGCTTCTCTCCTTCTACCCGACTAAGGCAACACATTGGTCTAAATGGAGGAGTTTCCTTTGGTTGCAGCCAAATCATGTGGCCCAAGTGTCATTTTGGTGGAAGCACAGCTGGTGGGCTCTGGAATACAGTTGCCAATTCCTCCAATGGAGATTCCATCCCCTATTATGTGCACTTGTTCACTTTACCCTCCATTTTCTGTAACTAGGCCAAAAACTATTGAGATCAATGTTGAGAAAATCTCTTGAATTGCAACATATACAAGCTGGAGTGGACCTTAAGTCAGGTCAGTGCTTATTCCGCACTGTAAATCAAAGGAAAGTGATGTTCCCCTTTTTGAGGGATGAAACATGTTGATTCAAAGCACATCATAATCCTTTTCTCCACAGCCAGGGTTCACCTAGAAGCATGCAAAACTGTTCAAGAAGGTTGAGAAACTTCAACATAAAGTTATGTGTCCATCATTGAATAAAAACTTTTGTTTTGCAATTACGAATCATGGGTACCTTACGGTTGTCACCTATAACAACTACACCATCCTATGGTTCATACCTGAGGCCAGATTGTCCACTAAAGCCATGGCTCATGAATTCTCGATCCACTCAAGTGTCAGCCACCACATTCAAGCATGCGCTAGCTACGTGTCCTTTGAACTGCATCATCATGATGCCTCCAATCTTGTGAGTAAAATAACATAATTACGGCAAGCCGAGTTTGTGGTGATCACAGAATGGGTACAACAGACGTCGTAACTCCCATGTTTCCCCCACTCATTCCATTGTTTTATTTCTATACATGACTTTAGTAAGTACCTTCCATTCTTTCAATTTGACAGGTTTGAAATCATTGACTAAAGATATAGCAAATGTGAATATAATGATTGCCTTTAGGGAATTCGCTATCATCGTTGCATTGCACAACCATTGTGGGGTGGTCGTCGTTGCCACAACGAAGGAATTGCAACCATGATGGTCAGCTAGTGGGGGGTGTGGCTCAATGAGATAGGAGATACTGCTGAGAAAACTCAACTTGTCGGAAAAAAACCGGATCACATCTTTGTTAAAAAAAAACAGTCGTAATCCATTTTCCCTTGTGAGTTATCCCCACTAATGTTACTTAGGGGTTGGGAGAACCCATACCATAGTGTTGGCCGTTTCCACATCCAAACTCATTTACACGGCAACGGCCTTATCCACGCCCATTTTTTCTGCCTCATGCTACACCATCCTCACAAGATGCTGCAGCTGAAGCCGATGGTGTGGCCTCTAACGCATCACCAGCAGCCTGAGGGTAGTGAGCCCTAAAGTGGCTGAGCTGCACATAGTTGTGGATGAGTACCCCGCAGAAGGTTGTGTTGCAATGCTCGTGCCTCTCGTAGCTTGTTTTGTTGCATTTGTGCTTGTGGTTGGGGTTTTTTTTCCCATGAATCTTCTTGACTAGGGTTTTTTAGGCTGCTTGCATGTAGCCCCACCTTACGTGGCTGTCCCTCTTGCCCTTCCAACGTCCATGTACAAGTTGTAACCTTGTTGTGTGTGGACTTTTGCCCGTCAATCTGAGGAGTGCTTTGGGTTAAGTGAATACACTTCACTCATGTAGTCACGTAACACCATCTATATTCTCCAATCCTAGCCCTTTCCTAGTGTGGTGGTCTTTTCATTCGACTTCTTGTTGACAAGACTTTCACAAAAGTACTCTTGTGACAAGTATTCTAGGCACTTGAAGGTTTGGGTCCCATCGCCCTTGGTGAGGCATTGGGCTTCCTATACAAGTACCATGAACTCACTCAAATAGGACTCAATTGATCTACCAAACTTCTTGAAGTCCTTGAGCTTGTGAAGTTCCCGTTGTACCTTCTCATGCTTGATGTACTTCTTGCACATGTTAGCATAGAAGGCCTCCCATATCATGGGCTTCCACTCCACGTGTACTTGCTACGCACCGTACTCATTCACCACGTAGTTCAAGATATTGTCGTCAAGTATTTTCATAGCAGGATTTCCCTAGTGACTGAGTGGAGCTTTGTGGACATGCAAAAAATGCTCCATCAAATTGTCCTTTTGGTAACCGTAATGCCCTTTTGGAAAGTTCTGAAGTTATGGAGGAATGAAGTTTTTATGACCAGCCTCAAGGTTGTCAAGGCTGGCAGGTCCAGGTATAAGGTGTGGCATGTTCTGGCCGGAGAAACATCCAAACTCGGGTCACGCTTTTCAATGCCTATTCGAGGTCTTCACATTTGCGTGTTGCCTCATGATCAGCCAGACATTAGAGCTAGTGAACATAATCACGGTCCATGATAACTTTCCTGAGGTGGGATAGCAGGCTGGCCAAAGCCAACTCATGCTCTGATGTCGTCAAATCCTTGGAAAAAACCTCAAGAGCCTTGCACAGTCCATGAACCTTCACCAACCGGAGGACAGTACGTTTTGCAGATACATCTTGGTAGAGTCTCACCTTTCAAAGGATGTTGTTGTCTTTCTTGATGCTTGAGGCGGCATGGAAATGCACCATCAAAGGATGTTGTTGTCTTTTTAAGTGCTCGGCTTGATTTTGACGTATAGTGATGACAATGGTCATAATCCTCATTGATATCGTCATCTCCATGCTATTCTTTGGGGTCCACGATTGGGTGGTTCTTCCCAAGGACATCATGTGTCTCGTGGGAGTTGTCCACCTACAGGTCCAATTGCAGGCTTGTGGCGGATTGCATGCTCACGGTGGTGGGTCCCAAATTGTTTAGTCCACCAAAGGCATGTGGTGAAGCCATCACCACCTTGCCCTTCATTGTATTGGATAGCCTCCCTCTTACTTTCCCATTATTCTATGCAACTTACATGTGCATCTTGTGTGAGCTTTGCCCACAATGTTGAAGATTTATCACGCCTTCTTGGTGCGGCTTGCTCCCAAGATTGGTGAGGGAACCATAAACTTGTTTCCTATTTTTTCATGCAGCTGCAGACAGCATGACCTTGCAATGAAAGCTGTAGGTTCCTAGGTGGCCTCGGCCATGGTCAGCATTATCACGTGCATGTATTAGCTAATCTTCCTCGCCATGACTCATGGCACAACATTGCATGCAATAAAAACCAAAAACCTGAAGTTATGATAAAGAGAACAAGAGATGATTTCCCCTACAAAAAATCAATTTACAGGAATATATGGCAAAAGAAATTTCTTTACTTGCTTCTGTTGCCCCCTCTTGTCTGGTTTTGTCTTCTCTTATTCGGCCTTCACTTTGTTGTTCTTCTTTTGGCACCTCTTACACCTTGTTGATGGCATGTCTTTCGAGCCCACGACAATGGGGAGGCCCTGAAAAAATCATCTCTTCCAATACCTTGATTCTTCTTTGCATCTCGTCAGGTTTTGGAGCTCCCTTGTTGTAAGGGGGCGTCTTGCACCAATTATATGTTCACGTGGAGGGGGAGGATGTTAGAGAATAGGAGAAAGGAGGGCTGTTTGGAAGTGGTTCTTCCCACACCATCCCATAGTAAATCAGATAGCCTCATAAGGGAGAGGAGATGTTAGGAGGATTTGGAAAAAAAAAAAGCCCGTCATGAGATTTCTAACATAATCAAAGGCAAAAAAAATGGTTGATTGTTAAGTACGTACCCCCTCTAACATTTCTTTTGTTGTTACGGCTTCCGGTGGAATTTTGTTTTATGTTGGAACTATCGAAACTAGCGCAAAGTTGGCTGTGATGGTCGTCCTGCTCAGATATTAGTGTAACAGTTGTGACTCCAGCTCTGGTACTGAATTCCTTGTTGGAAGTCGCAGATTGGTATCCACAGTTTTCATGATGGGGTTTTCCCGTTTGCATCACTTTAAGGCAATTGTCATCAATGACTCTCATAGGGAGATTTTAATATGCTGAATCTCCATGAACTCATTTGTGCTTTTAATTGTCCTATGTCCCAAACAAGGGGGATAACATCTTGGACTCGTGAGAAGGTATGTAGGAGTTTCCCAATAACAAAATAACGTTTTGCGTGAAACAAACTTTACTTTTGTTTTTGACTAGTGCAAAAATGTCGTGTGCGAGGCATGTCCGCCATTTTTGTGCCAAGTTTGTGGTTTCTCAAGCGCATTTTCCAGCTCTCCCTCACCCCTTCTTTCACTCACCTTGTGACGTGACAACAGGAGGGGGAGGTTGAGGGCTTGAGGCCACCGACCTTCACCCTTTCGGCATCACGGCCTCCTGGCCGCTGATCAAGTGGCCAGCTTCATTGGCGGCTGGCAGTTTGCCCGCCCATGACTGGCTGGTCACCTCGTTGGTCACCAAGCATCAAGCTGGCTGCCAGCTGGCTGGTGGCTAGGAAGAAGCTGGCCAAAGGCCAGCCCTTGCCGTAGCGAGAGATGGTTGTGAATTACACCTTGCTTTTGGAAGGGATGGCGGGGCTGGCCCTCCTGCTATAGGAGTATGTTTTGACCAGCGTATCTGAACTAGTTCAAAGATCATCAAAGGGGACAATTTTATGCTAGCAGATTTAGTCTGGAGAATAAATCTGTTTATTGGAGCAAAATAAAAGCATTATACCTCTTAGGATGTTTGACAACGCTTTCTCAAATGTTGGCCATAGCACAACTATTGTGCCTTTACCATTCATCGTGTAAGACATGGCAGAAGCAGTGAGACGGCAAGGAGTCAAGGCTAGAAAAACCTCATGGCTGTTAGAGAGCGGCAAAAGACATGGCACGCACTAGGGGTTTTTTGCAGTCGCAAGCGTATAAGTCACACGACAACGAGATGGTCCTTGTCAGGAGAGCGAGAGCAATCGAAGCGAGTGAGCGAGCAGCGTGCTTGCTCTGGCTCAGCGCTTGATCCGCACAATTGCGGATTAAGCCCTGTTCGCACATTTTGTCTGTCGTCCAAACTCAGGCAACACAATATTCACCATGAGTACCAACCCGGGTGGGACGAATCCTAGCTCAGAGTTTGCATGCAGTAGGAGAGCCTGAGAGATTGTAACACTATGAGTTCCATGACTCATAGCCACGTCTTGGCGGCGGGGAATGCGCCGGCTGCAACGTCTTTTCTCTCTCAGTGACCTGCATCAGTGATGTGCGAGGTGTGCAACAAAACCAGAGGTTACCACGTGTCTCTGACACGCAAACCAGCACTCCCCCATGACCCACAGCCGACGCACACTACACACACACATGAGCGTCACAGAATGTGACTAACATGACAGAATACACATATGTATGGAAACAGGGGCTCAACCGGGCACATCACGCGCACACAACAAGCCAACGGAGTGGACTGCAGCCTTGAAGACATTGCTGCTGAGCGCCTTCGTGAGGAAGTCAGCTCTCTGCTGTCGTGTGTCTACCCAAACGACCTGGACATTGGCTGCAGCCACTCTCTCACGAACAAAATGATGCTCAACATTGATGTGCCTAGTGCGAGGGTGGTGCATGCCGTCATGTTCAGCAATGGCCTTGGTGCTTTGATTGTCACAGCGAAGAGTGATGCAACAAATAGGAACACGCAACTACTGCAAGAGGCGACACAACCAAATTTCCTCGCACGTGCCAGCGACCAATGCAACATACTGAGCCTCGCTAGAGCTACGAGCCACGCAGCCCTGTTTGCCACTCTTCCACGACACAGTTGTCCCCCCCACCAGGAACATGTAGCCAGTGCGACTGCGTGCATCAGCGTCATGTGCGTAGTCACTGTCCGTGTAGCCATCAACCACAATTGATGGTTGTGCACGATAGCACAAGCCAGTATGGGCAGTGGAGAGGGCGTATCTCACGACACGCAGTGCAGCTTCCAAGTGTCGTGCTCGTGGAAACTGGGAGAACTGTGCTATAAAGTTCACGGAGAAGGCTACGTCCGCCCTGGTCGTTATAGCCAGATACATGAGAGAATTGATTACGCAAAGACAGTCTGTGACGTCAACCGCCTCCCCCAGCTTTGACACATCAAGTGTCTTCAGCAAGCGATGTCAAGCTGGGGTCATCGGCGTTGACGCCGTGGGCACTCTCTCTAGGAGGGAAGCAAAACGCTCCCCCAGGCTGCAAATGTAGACAGCCTGATGAACGTGGAGGACACGGCGAGGGCGGTCTTTATCTAGCTCCATGCCCAGAAAGACACGAGTTGGTCCGAGATCCTTCATTTTGTAGGTCGCCTGAAGGAGTGACTTGACCGCTTTCATGGCCTCCGGACTGGGTGACGCGATCAGCAAGTCATCAACATACACAAGAACAGCAACAAAGGGGATTGACGGAGGAGTGACAAAAAGAGAGGGATCGACAGTACTCCGTCGATAGCCGCCTTTCTCAAGCGTGGACGTGATTTCTTGTTCCAATACCGAGATGATTGCTCCAGGCCGTACGATGCTTTCCGTAGTCGCCAGACCCTGTTGGTCCCATCACAGAACCTAGTGGGTTGGACCATGTAGATTTCTTCGTCCAACCGCCCGTGGAGGAAGGCGTTGTTGACATCCATATGCTCAAGCTCCCAATCTTGCTGAGCAACAAGACTTAGTAGGGCACGAGCTGTGGTGTAGCAGCCAGCAGGCGCGAATGTATCATCAAGGTTTACATCTGGGACTTGGGAGAATCCCTTTGTCGTGAGCTGAGCTTTGTACTTGTGAAGGGTCCCTTCGGGCTTGTACTTATGCATTAATACCCAGTGCGCATAAATGGCTTTGTGCCCTGGAGGCAGGTCAACCAGCTCGTACACTGCGTGGTCGTCCAGAGCCTTTAGCTCGTTGCGCATTACTGCTGCCCACTACTCTGCATCAGGAGCTATGCGTGCTTGGCGAGCTGTGGTAGGCTCTTGCGAAAGAGCTGCAAAGCCAGTGGCTGCATGACACTCAGCGACGGCGGTGGCAGCAGTAGCAGCGACTGCACGAGCGTGCTCAGAGACGAGCAGTGCCTGGCCTAGGGCGGAACTCGGGTGGACAATCCCAGTGGCAAGGCCCAGTGCATCCATGCCTGTCGGCACATTGGCAACCTGAGCTGTCTGGGACCAAGATGGGTGGTCGGACGGGACATAAGAGCTAGAAGTGCGCTGCGGGAGTACACGAATACGTCCACTACGAACGAAGGATGAAACCGGTGCAGGGCAAGTTGGCTTGAAAAGCACCGGGTGAGTGGTCTTGACAGACACACGGGAGGCTGGCAACACGTCGGTGATGATAGGACGTGCTGCTGACAGGGAGGAAGACAGTGGGACAGACGCAGGGGCAGACGAGGAGGAGGTAGACAATGGGGCAGACACAGAGGCGGACGAGGAAGAGGGGGTGGCCAGAGAGGGTGATGTGCTGGCCGAGCCAGATGAGAGGGGCGTAGGCGAGATAGGGGTCGGCGGCACGCCGAACGACTGGAGAGGGGGAGGTGGAAAAGGAGAGGCTCCAGCACGAGAGACGGTTGGAGGGACCGGACCGACTTCCCCCCCAACCGAGAGAGCAGAAGAAGGGAGGCAGCCGACAAAAGACGACCAAGATCACGGAGAAACACCGACTCAAAGAATAACGCATCACGAGATTCAATGAGGCGGTGGCGGACAGGGTCCTAAAACCGCCATGCCTTCGACTGAGATGAAACGCCCAAGAACGGACACAGACGACCGTGCGGGGACAACTTGCCATCGCGTAAGTCATCAAGCAACCAGACAGAGGCAATGCAACCCCAGACACGAGCAAGCCAAAGGTGAGTGCGAGCACCAGACCAACGGTTGACGGGTGTGACGGAACAAGGAAGGGGCCCATGCGGAACCCGATTCCACACCCATGTCATATACCTCATAGCCTCAAAGGCAAAGAGCAGAGGAAGGCCAGACTCAAACATGAGCATTCAGACACCGTCAGCGAGGGTACGATTCCAGCGTTCCGAGACACCATTCTGTTGGGGTGTATAAGGAGCGGAGGTCTCCAAACACACCCCCTTGGATGCAAGGAAGCGGGCAGTGGGACAAAGAAACTCGCCGCCGCGATCCCTACAAAAGATGCGTAGGGAGCGCTGGCAGGCCCGCTCCGCCTGGGCAAGCCAAGTTTCAATAGTGGGACAGACGTCAATCTTTTGGCGAAGTGCAAAGAACTAAGGAAAATTCATAAGTGAGACACAAAACGTAACGACCAACGTCACCAAGAAGGTCATGGGACAGAGGACCCATGACGTCTGCATGCACACGGTCAAGAGGATGACTGGACCGAGACCGAGAGTCAAAGAAAGGAGAGCGATGCATCTTGCCTTGAGCACAGTCAAGGCAGTTAGAGGGACATGGAGCAGGGAAATTGAAAGGGGACAGTCCTAGAGCAGGTTGAAGACAAAGCATGCTGGAAATAGCATGAGTGTGCACATGTGCGAGATGACGATGCAACAGATGGACAAGGTCAGGAGAGAGAGAGAGGGGACGACATGGACAAGTGCAGCACCAACCTAGGAGGAAGGCGAGGTGAACAAAGGAGCACGGTACAACTTGTCATACTTGACTCCACGAAGAACGATGCGACCAGACGGACGCACACGCACGGTGCCAACTCCAAGACTAGCAGAGAAGTCCATGTGTTGGTCATCGAGGGAGGGGATCCACAGCAGATTAAGCTCCAAGGACGGGACGTACAGCGCGTTAGTAAGGTACACCGGGCCACTAGGACCGACAAAACGAACGATGCCAACACCTTGCACAGGGAGTAACTACCCGGACCTTGTACGTACAAGACGGACATCACCAGTCGAGCCGAGAGAGACAAACGAGGAACGAACAGATGTCATGTGGTGAGTGGCCCCTTAATCAAGGATCCAGAAGCCACCCGACGCACAAACTAGGGGAATGACACCACACGTCGCCACAGTGCCAACAGGAGGGACAGAGCGAGGAGAGGACGCACATGCAGCAAGACAATGCGGGAGAACGACAGACTACCAACGTTCAATCCACGGAACGGAGGGAGCCAACAACCCATGCACATGACCGGGGGGGTCACCAAGAAGGGTAGAGTCACTCTGACACGTGGGACCATTGGCCAACAAAGCAACACCCTCACCTCCCTGATCACCCCGGCGAAGGAGTTAAAGGAGGGAATGCTCTAGGTGACGCTCACTGTCACCCGCAACAGACAATGCAGGAGTGTGGGTCAAAGCGCCATAGGAAGGAGGGAACCAGGAAGGAACGGTGTAGGCTGAGGTGGGTGGAGCTGCGTAGGGCGGAGCACGGTAAGGAGGCGGCCAGCCCCAAGGGTATGGGACTTGGGGAGGAACGCCAAAAGTGGAGTAGGCCTGGGTAGAGGACTCCGACAGCTCCGAGGAGGATGAGGCCGTGCTGGAGGAGGATGTAGCAGCAGCGGTGGTACCGGTGCGGGCCCAGTGGACGCGCATGGCACGAGCAAGACGGAGGTCATCTGGAGGAGCTGGACAAGCACGCGCTGAGTGGGTAGAAGAGACACAGTTCCAGGAGACTACCACACCGGGGCTTCGGGAGGAGAAAGTCGATGCTTTCTCCTGGCCTTTGCCCTTTTCTTTTCCACGACCACGGCCGCTGCCACGTCCCTGAGAGGCAAGGGCTATGGCAGTGGAGCTGGAAGAGGAGGATGAGGAGGAAGAAGAAGATGTGAAGGATGAGGAGGCTGTGGCAGGGGGTGAAGCAGAGGTTAGTCCTGCGACTCCTGTGACAGCAAATCGGTGGAGTCGTTTGTTCTGGAGACTAGTCCACCACAGAGCAAGGCGCTTGGTGGTGAAGTCCTAGAGTGCCCCTACTCCAGGAAGTGACTTTGCTGGAATAGGCTGGTAGGCAAGGCGCTGCAGCTCATCAGCCTTGACGTCGTGAAGGAGGTCGGAGAGCTCAGGAATGAGCCCGTTGACCATGGTGAGGACAACAGACAGCTGCCCAAGCGCAGCCTTACCGAGCTCACGAAGGAGTTTAAGCCCGCAAGCCTAGTAGGCGTCAGCAGACTCGTCAGCACGCATCAGCAGCGTGTTGAACTGCATAGTGAGAGCACTTTGTGCAGCTTGACCAGTGATGGTGGTGCGACGACGCAGCATAGAGTAGGCACTAACAAGGTCAGCATCGCGACCAATAGCGGGATCGGTGTTGAACGTGCCAATGTCGTCCACAAGATGCTCAGGGACAACAGGAATGAGAGCGCGAAGGGCACGAACATCTTCAGCAGGAGCAGGGACAAAAGGCGGGTGAGCAGCTGGGTCATGAGGGAGGTAGTACTCCCAAAGACTCTCGCCTTACGCCCACGTGCTGAAGCGGACTTCCCAAGAGGAGAAAGCAAGGCGTGGGGTGAGAATAGGTGGCTGCGAGAAGAAGTCATGCTGGCATGGGATAGGGGGAGACGTGCCAGCAGGATGCACTAAGGACGGATTGGTAGCAGCAGAGGGATTGGAAGATGCACCAGAGTTGGTACTAGTAGTGGAGCCAAAGGCGGCAGTGACAGACGCAATGGGCAGGCGCTTGAAGACAATTGCAGCAACCTCATCAGCAACAGCAGTGTGGTTGTCATCTGCTTGCTTGATGCGATCCCTAGCTTCACGCTGTGCCTCAAGCGCGTGATTGAGCTGCCGCTGCAAGTCAGTGATGATCGACTCGTCATCACCAGGCATGGTGAAAAACAAGGGGGCTCTATCGAAAATTGTTCGGCAAATTTTTCCCCGCCCGAGTGGGTGTGAGAAAAAGGGAAGTGCCTTAAGCACGTGAAGAAGATGTTGCAGGACAAATCCCAACCCCAACCCGAACAAAAATGCAGAGCAGAGAGGCAAAGACCACCGGCATGCAAGGATAAGGAAAGCAGGAGCAGCAGTCAAGGAGTGGGTACCACAAGGGAAGGGCGGAGAAAGGCAAGGAGAGGTGTGATGGAGGTTGCTGCTGTAACAGCAAGCACAGCTATAATGGACGCTGTAGGGACCGCTAATGCAAGAGCACCGGCGATCGACACTGCCACTACGGTCACAAGAGCAGCATTCACAGAGATGGCACCAATCACTATACTAGCAGCCGTAGATGATCCTAGCAGTGGAGCTGCTGCTACTGTAGAGGTGGGGGTGCGAATGGATGCTGCTGCAGATGCGGCAGCAGACGTAGTGGAGGCAATATTGGAGGCGATCGATGACCGGCGATGGAGACCTGTGTGAAGATATCAGTTGCTGTTGCAGCAATGGGCCCGATGACGACAGCGGCCTTGGTGTAGGCCTCGGTAGAACGGCCCGCTGCAGCAGTTGCAAGAGTACGAGATGCCCTGGCCGCAGCCGCAAAGGTGGCTACTGCTGTAGTGGTTGCTTTTATGGCAGCAGAGGCAACTATAGTAACAGCAAGCGATATAGAGGCTACGTTGCTATTGAGGTAGGCGAAGAGGCTTGTGGCCACAGTCTTGGAAGCAGAGAATTCGCTCCCCCCGATGTGTCCTGGGTAAGGGTAGGGGAATCTCTCACCGGATGACGCCGAGGCCGAGACAAGCGGCCCGACGGAGGAGACCCCGCTACCGCTCTGTGATGATGCCGCACCCGACGACTCGCGCTGCAATCCTCGTAGTAGGGTGCAGGCGTGGCGGCGGCATGGACTCGTTGTGAGCCAATGTGGCCGCCGTTGCCACCGGAGTGGCTGAGGTAAGAGACCGGTTGCTTTGATTGCAGCTGCCACCGATGCTGTTGGTCGTGCTACTACTACGGTCTAGGCTGTGGCTGCCAAGAGATGCGGGAGACCGGGGGTGAAAGAAAGACTACGGCTATGGAAGTAGCGGCGAGAGTAGTCGCGAGGCCATAGTGACGGCCTCCACAAATGCAGTGGAGACAAGCGTCATCGGTAGTCAAGAGTCAAATGAGGGGTGGCAATGCAGTGTGTGTTGCTCCTTCTACACTGAAATAGATATGGCGTTGCTGTGGAGAGGCAAGAAGCGGGTCTGCTGTCACAATAGATGGTGCGGCTACCCTGTCCACTAGATACGTGGAGTTCAGCAGATCTCGGCTACGGCAGGGACTGTTGGTGCTGCTGTGGCAGAGACTAGCAGCAGCGGGGGTGGCGGCTGGTGGCGCAAGGAACTCGAGGCCTATCCGCGTTGCAAAAACACGCAAAGTGAGAAAATGCGTGGAAGCTTCCTAGCAACACAGCCACTGACGAGGCGTCAGTACCTGGTCAGACAGTGACGACAGTCACAAGTCGTGCACACAACGGAAAGGATTTGGCTGGGAGACACAAGGCAAAGTGTCTGAATTCTTCAATAGCATATGCAGAGAGAGATAACAAATGACAGGTCCAAGGCATAAATACCGGCCGCGGCGCACGTCGGGTGTTGCACGCAGCAGTCCAAGAGTTGTCCTAAAACCGGCCCAAAACCACTATTTTGGCCGTAACCTTGCGCACACATGTCAGAACGCTACGCCGTCTGAACCTAGACGTACAAAATCACAAGCCGGACACTAGGACTGGTCACATGCATGCATCCGGCATCAAACAGTGGACACACAATGCAAATACATGCAAATCTGGCCAACGGCCAGTCCACCGATGAAGTCCTGCGTGCTGCAGAAAAACTGCAAAAAGTCTCCGGTAGCGTCCAGAGCTCTGGAAACGGTCGTTGGTCAGCTCCAAGCTGGTAGTCCGCCACCAGATGACGCACCGGTACCGCCTGGGTCCGCATCAGGGATCTGCACGAGTATGGACACGGCCGAGTGGTCAAAGTAAACTGTACAGGTCGACAAGAACGTCACAATTCACAACACTCCCCCATGACCCGATGGTACGCATGTCCATACACGTGCAGCACTAAAACGAGTACAACAATGCGTGCAACGACGGAACGAATGGCCACCACAACACCCCACACTCAACCACTCTGAGGCAAGGCACGAAGTCCGACAGAATGAATGGCCACCAAGAACTTTCCGTGTGCTAGTGCCTTCGTCAAGAAGTCAGCACGCTGCATGTCAGTGCCAACCCAAATGACGAAGATCACGTGTCGCTCCACCTGGTCACGCACAAAGTGATGCGCCACTGCAATGTGCTTTGTGCGAGCATGGAAGACACCAGAGTTTTGCGCAATGGCAAGAGCACTCTGGTTATTGCAACGAAGCACAATGGCGGGTACTGACTGACCCAGCTCAAGGAACAGGCGCTTCAGCCATAACGCATCAGCAGCCCATGCACCCAGAGTGACATACTCTGCCTCCGATGAGCTACGTGCAATGCAGCCCTGCTTCCCGCTGCGCCAAGACATAGCGGTACCACCGAGCAGGAACACGTAACCGATGTGGCTGCGTCCGTCTGGGCTCCAGGCCCAGTCGTTGTCAGTGTAGCCGTCAAGGACCACCGAACACTGCCGCCGAAAGCAGTGTCCGAGGTACGGTGTGGAGACCACGTACCGCACCACTCGCAGAGCCGCATGAAGGGATCTACCACATGGAGCCTGCAAAAACTGGGCAAGGAGGTTGACGGCAAATGCGATGTCCGGACGTGTGGTAGTGGCCAGGTACATCAGAGATCCAATGAGACGGAGGTACAAGGTCACATCCACTGTCTCCCCCAGCTGTGTGAGATCATCCACATCCAGGGCATCCTGCCCTGCGAATGTGAGAGGTGTGGAAGCTGTGGGCACAGCGCCGAGGAGGTCGCTGAAGCGCTCCCCCACAACTCGTACGTATCGGGCCAGGTGTAGTAGCAAAATACGACGTCTGCGGTCTCGTACGATCTCCATGCCAAGAAACACCATTGCAAGACCAAGATCCGTCATCTTGTAGGCAGTCTGAAGGACGGCCTTGGCCTCCTTTGTGGCCTCCAGTGAAGGAGACGTAATCAGAAGATCGTCGACATAGACCAGGGTGGCGGTGAACCGCTCAGGCGTCCGGCAGATGAAGAGAGAGGGATCGGCCTTGCTCTGTACATATCCCGCACGAGTCAGGGTGCCAATAATCTCCTGGTTCCAACACCGAGGAGATTGCTTGAGGCCGTACAAGGACTTGCGCAAGCGCGAGACCTTGTCGCCGTCTTCAAAGCCGGGTGGCTGAGCCACGTAGATCTCCTCATCCAGAGGGCCATGGAGGAACGCATTGTTCACAACCATCTGGTGTAGTTCCCAGTCATGCTGAGCTACTACACCAAACAGAGCTCAAGCTGAGGTCATGAGGCCGACAGGGGCAAAGGTGTCAGTGTAATTGATGCCCTCAATCTGAGAGTACCCCTTGACAACCAAGCAAGCCTTGTGGCGTTTCACTGAGCTATCTGGCTTCACTTTCTTGGAAAAGATCCACTTGATTCAAATAGCCTTCCTCCCTGGTGGAAGGTCGACTAGCTCTGTGCTCTCGAATGGCGCGAAGCTCATCCTCGCAGGCAGCACGCCAAGCTTCAGCATCCTGTGATGAGAGAGCTTCCCTCAGTGTGCCCGGGTCAGCCGCCAAAGAGGGAGAGCTCTGCGTGGCAAGAGCGCACGCCTCAGTGCTAGGTCTGACAACCACAAGATCGGCTGCTATATCACAAGTGATGTGGAACTCGCGAGTGACGAGGTCGTGCCCTACGGGACACGCTGGGTGTACCTCTGTGTGCTCAATGCGGACACTCAGGCCTAGGGCCTTTGTGTCGGGGTCACCACTCGCGACGCTGCAAGTGGAGCGCCTGGGTGTAGGGCCAGACGCTCGTTGAGCTCCGGAGGCCAATGGTGGAAGACGACCGCCAGGCTCACGGGAGTAACCTGGGCTCGAGGGGCGCACCTCTGGCTCAAGAACGGGCACAATCACAACCGAGAAGAGCTGAGGCAAGGGAGTTGGTAAAGTTGTACGAGGACATGCGTGTGTTGGAGACACGGGACGCGGTGTGACAGTAGGGGCAGGTGAGGCAGGGCTACACACAGAGGCAGGTGTGCCGGCGGACACAGGAGTATGCACGGGTGTAGGATCATGGGTACCTGAGGGAGGCGAGGGAACCGGGGTAGAAGCCGGTGGTGCTAGAGAGGTCTCTGGGCCGACAGCGATGATCGCTGGCTCATCAAGAGCCGAAGACCGTGAAGTGGAGGGAGCTTGAACGAACACATCAGCCTGGCGATGGGTGCTCGCAGGCAAAGACTCCCCCATCCGGCGAGAAACCTCACACGTAGGGACGTGCGTGACAGACATTGACGTAATCGACGTCAGATCACGGTAGGTGAGGGACTCAAAGAAGAGCGCGTCGCGTGACTCAACAATGCGATGACGGGTAGGGTCCCAAAAGCGCCAGGCCTTCGATCGCGGGGAGATGCCTACAAAGGCACACAAGCGACCTCGCGCTGAGATCTTGGACCCCTGCTGGTCCTCGGTGTACCACACAGAGGCCAAGGACCCCAAGACACGAGCGAGACAAAGGTCAGCACGGTGGCCAAACCAGAGCTCATACGGTGTGACGTGGTCCGGAAGGGGACCGTGCGGGAGGCGGTTCTAGACCCGAGTCATGTAGGCAAAGCCCTTAAAAGCGAAGGACTCTGGGAGACCGCACTCAGACCGCATAGCGCGAACCGCATCCTCCATGGTGCGGTTCCAACGCTCGGCAACACCGTTCTACTGAGGAGTAGCAGGAGCGGAGACCTGGTGAAAAATCCCGTGCTCAGCGAAGAAGCTATCCATCTCACCTAGAAACTTGCCGTCAGGATCTGAGCAAAACGTGTGCATTGTGAGGCAAGACGGACGCTCAACCATCACTAGCTAGAGGCGAACCGCGAGAGCGGCGTCACTCTTTTGGCGCAGGCTGTAGACCCAGCGCATCCGGGTGAAGTCATCAGTGAGAGTCAGGACGTATCGACCCTTATCGGACAAAGACTTGACAGGAAGAGGACCAAGAAGGTCCGAATGGACCAACTCCAGAGGGCGAAGTGCGCGAGAATGAGAGTCAGGGTAGGTGGAGCGATGCATCTTACACTGGGTGCATAAGAGACTGTCGGTCTTGGGCGGCTTCTAAAAAGAAGCCGCATCAAGACCGAGAGCGGGCTGTGTCCGAACGAGCTTCAACAAAGTGTTGGAGCCTACATGACACACACGGCGATGAAGCAATTGCTAGTGCTCAGGAGACAAGACACCAGTGACAAAAACACGAGCTGAAGGGGAAGGGGAGCAAGGAGCAGAAGTCCGGGAGACACGCTACAGGTCATCCACAACAGAGGCACGCAGAACCACACTACGAGTGTCAATGGCAGTCACAGTTGCGGACTCGGTAGTGTGCTCCACAAAGAGTCCCATCAGTGTACAAGTACGTACAAAAAGCAAACTGAGCTCAAGGTCAGGCACAAACAGCACCTCAGAGATATACAAGGGGCCAAACGGACCATCGAAATGCACGACCCCAGCACCCTGGACTGGCAAGGACTGACCAGAGCCTGTGCGGACGGAACAAACAGACGCAACAGGGCCGAGAACAACGAAGTCACTACGACGACACATCATGTGATGAGTGGCACCTGAATCGATGATCCAAGTGCCACCTGAATCACGACTGGAGGACGTCACTATACAACGGGCAATGGAACACTCGGCCTCACACGAACGCTCGGCAGCAGGTGGGGAGAAACGACAAAGGGCACAAATGCAAAACTCATGAATCCAATCTGTACGGTCAGGTCCATCATCATCACATGCTGACTGTGCCCCCCCCACACGAGTCATCCCGAGCCACAACAACCGAAAAACTGACTGTCTATGAATCACTCGGCTGTGACAACACACTCGCACCTCCCTGAAAACGGAGCACCAGAAGGTGTCGGATCTCGGTGATGGTTCGGTCGCGTGGGTCCGGATCGCTGCTACTCGCCGGTGGAGAAGCAGGAACAGTTGCAGTCGTGGCCGCCATGCGTCCGGAGGAGGGCGAGGATGACGTGCTGGACGTGGAACGGATGGCGTGTGCAGCCTGGAGCTCGTGATTAATCCACGTCTAGTCGAGTGACTGCTGGCACTCGGTGTAGCGATGGGCGCCTCCATAGTTGTACCAGTGAACGGAACGTCCACTGCTACCACTGGAGGGCGACTGCTGCTAGCCTGGTCCTCGCTTCCCCTTCTTCTTCTTCCCCTGAGCTGCTGCTGCAACACCCTGTGTCTGAGTGGGAGTGGGAGGGGCCGAAGAGGAGGAGGATAACAAGGACGTGATGGAGGATGAAGAAGGACACTGCGGGGGGATGGTGGTGATGATGCAACGAATGCTGCAGCAAGGGAAGTCTCCTGATGGGCCACGGCTGCCTCGCGGGCTGAAGTCACCTGGAGGAAGAGCTGATGCGCCCAAGGGAGAAGCTGCAGAGTGGCTCAAAAGGGCTCGAGGACAGCGTCGCTGTACCGTGTGAAGATGTCAGTGTACTCAAGGAGAACTCCGAGCATCATCGTACGGAGCGCCCACAACTATGTGCCTCCGAAGGTCCTAAGGCGCGTGTAGATGCACATGGCGCGTCGCCAGTAGTCCGCTGCAGGCTTTGCAGGCCCCTGATGGAGATAGTGAAAGGCACGAATGTGTGCTGCACGGGTGACGTACGTCTCTGCAGCCAGCAAGGATAAGGCCAGATCTCAACCCCCACGTGGGTCGGCGCCCGTGCCTATGTCGGGCTCTCCAAGGAAAGGGCGAAAGTCGACGACGGTCTCGCATGGCATGGCATAGAGGAGTCCGCGCATCGCCCTGGCTGCTGTCAGTACCTGTGCTGGGTCTGTGGGCTGATAGGGGCTGTGGTAGTAGGGCCACACGCCCTCTGAAGTATCCCAAACCTAAAAAGGGATCTCCCAGCAATCGAAGGCGTCCTCAGTGATGTACCGTGGAGGTGGTGTCTCAAAGTCCTTGGGTTGCCGCTCCGTGGGGAGAGCAACCACAGGCCGAGGAGGACGAGAGACGGGGAAGACTCCTGGAAGGGGATATTCACTGGGATAGTCAGGTGACGATCGCACCGTAGGGATCCAAGGAGATCTGGTGCCCGTCTGCAACTGACGGAGGCGCTCCTGAAGAACTCAAATCTCACGACCCGGGGAGTCATCTGGCATGCCTGGCATGAATGGCTCATCATCCAGGAGGTCACGAGATGGTGGGTCTGGTCGAGCTCCTGTAACGGGTACCTCTGACTGCTGTGTAAAGACCGCGACGCCAGGAGCTCCCTCGGAAACCTGCCGTGGGACTGTGGACTGGCCACGCAGGAGCTCAATCAGCGTACAAATGGCATCAGTCTGATCCTGCTATAGGCGACGCATCTCAACCTGGTGGCTGCGTAGGTCATGAATGGCCTGCGAGCGTGGGCTCAGGACCCCTGAAGAGGAGGAGGAGTGATCACCTGTCGCTATCTCCTTGTTATCCAACGAGTCCATGTCGCCTCTCAGTATGGGTTGACAGGCCAAGCTTGTCGGATTTTGAAAGCGTCAGTGTTTCTCGAGGAAATGAGATGCTGGCAATTTTTTATTCTCAGGCCAAAATTTTGGCTAAGTATGGTGCCGACGTCAGCAGGTGGTTGCTGACGTCAGCACGACATTATGACATCAGCAAGCAAAAAATGGTGACATCAGCTCGACTCCCCCCCTTTTTTTCTCTCGCGGTTCTGCACGAGCGTGCAGCCGCTCCGCGGTGGCTGTGCAGAAGCTGTGCGGAAGCTGTGCAGTAGCTTCCGCTCAGCTGTTGCTGTAGCTGCGCTATTAGCTGCAGTAGTAGCTGCGTGGCTACGTGCGCAGCAGTGGCAGCAGTAGCTGCGTAATGCTGCTGCTGCTACTGCATGCTGCTGCTACTGCTTACTGCCACCGCAACGCGCTGCCGCTACTACTCCTACTGCTGTGCTGCTGCTGCTGCAGCTGCTGCTGCTCAGCTATTGCTGACGCGGCTTCCACTGCTGCTGCTGCGCCGCTTTTGCTACTACTGCTCTGCTGTTGCCACCGCTGCCGCTACTCGCTACTGCTGCCGCGGCCGTTGCTGCGGCTGCGGACGGCGGTTGTAGTCGCTGCAGCCGCCATGCACTACTGTAGCTACTGCTATGGCGCTGCTTTTGCTGTTGCTGCTTCTCTGCTGCTACGTTGCTGCTTGCACGGTGGCAACGCCGCTGCTACGGTCTCACGTGACGGGTGTGGGCTGCGTCGACGGCGGCCGGCTGTCTTTGACAAGCCCCAGTAGATCTGCTGCAGCGGTGACTCTAACTACTGCTGCACTATTGCGTCTCTGCTGTGCAGATCAGTGAGAACAATCCCACTGCTCTGAAACCATGAGAAAATGCGTGGAAGCTTCCTAGCAACACAGCCGCTGACGAGGCATCAGTGCCTGATCAGACGGTGACGACAGTCACAGGTCGTGCACACAACGGCAAGGGTTTGGCAAGGAGACACAAGGCAAAGTGTCAAAATGCTTCAATAGCATATGCAGAGAGAGATGAAAAATGACAGGTCCAAGGCATAAATACGTGCCGCGGCACACGGCGGGTGTCGCACGCGGCAGTCCAAGAGCTGTCCTAAAACCGTCCCAAAACCACTGTTTTGGCCGTAACTCCACGCACACATGTCTGAACGCTACGTCGTTTGAACCTAGACGTGCAAAATCACAAGGCGGAGGCTACGACTGGACATGCATGCATCCGGCATCGAACGGTGGACACACAATGCAAAAACATGCAAATTGAGCCCACGGCTTGTCCACCGATGAAGTCCTGCGTGCTGCAACAAAACTACAAAAAGTCCCTGCTAGCGTCCACAGCTCTGGAAACGATCGTTGGTCAGCTCCTAGTTGGTAGTCCACCACCAGATGACGCACCGATACCGCCTAGGTCCGCATTAGGGATCTGCACGAGTATGGAAACGGCCGAGTGGTCACAGTAAACTGTATAGGTCGACAGGAACATCACAAATCACAACACAAAGACCAGCCACCGTCCTGTGCCTTCGATGTCACTGTGGTGGGAAGACACCCGCACGACACACGCCCCTGGTACGGCAAAAGCAGAGGAGGTGGCGGTGGCGTTGACAGTGGAGGCGGGAACGGCGGCGACGGTGGGCCGACCCACTTCCCAGATCGGTTGCAACTAGAAGAAATGCACGTGCTCACTGATCGTCATAGTCCGCACACATCCGACATCTCACAAAGGGCGTAGCAAAACTTTGGATTGTCTGATCACATTTTCTAAGACGTGGGGGCCACTGAAGTTGTCGTTGACATTGTCTGCACGATGAAATGCTCTTCCTTTGGTACACGATACCATGGTCACCTGGATTCCCAAAATGGAACCCTTGGTATTGTTCTCATTATTCCCCTCAGCACTCTCCTTCCCCAGATCCTACAGATTTCAAAAGGCGGAGTTGCCACCACTGCGACGGTTGCAGCAGTGCAGCAGCTTCCTTGTGCTCAAGCGAAAAGCAAAGCCAAACTGGTGCCTCGGGCAGACGCGGAGGTATCGACCGCTACAAGAAGGTACACGCCTCCATTCGCTCCACTGCACATGACACGCCTTCTTGGGCCAAGGAACTCCATTCTTGCACACATTAGAAAGGCTGGGTTGGCTCGATGGTGGCGTTGAAGTTTGAGGGGGACTGGCTGGACGAGGGCAAGATAGAGGGGTTTTGGCTGGAGGAGGGCTAGGTTGGCTAGATGGAGGGACTCTGGCTAGAGTAGGTCCAGTTATAAAGCCCGGCATAGAATAGGACGTGCAGGGACTAGTCGCACTGTAGCACCTGCAATAACTGGTGGAGCTCACGTATCCGAAGAACAGGCTGCCCTNTGTGCTCAAGCGAAAAGCAAAGCCAAACTGGTGCCTCGGGCAGACGCGGAGGTATCGACCGCTACAAGAAGGTACACGCCTCCATTCGCTCCACTGCACATGACACGCCTTCTTGGGCCAAGGAACTCCATTCTTGCACACATTAGAAAGGCTGGGTTGGCTCGATGGTGGCGTTGAAGTTTGAGGGGGACTGGCTGGACGAGGGCAAGATAGAGGGGTTTTGGCTGGAGGAGGGCTAGGTTGGCTAGATGGAGGGACTCTGGCTAGAGTAGGTCCAGTTATAAAGCCCGGCATAGAATAGGACGTGCAGGGACTAGTCGCACTGTAGCACGCGCAATAACTGGTGGAGCTCACGTATCCGAAGAACAGGCTGCCCTGCTTAGAGCACATTCTGCTGCATGCCGATGTGTCGGCCACATCAAGAACCCCGTCGTAATTACCATTGAGTGCCACACCATTCACGTTGCAAACGGGGCACCCATCGCTCCCAATGCAGGAATCAGCATGAGCCTTATTGCAGGATACAAGGAGCAGAAGGACCAGAAGCATCCACATCCGGTGGAGGAGACGGAGAGTGTTGTCAGCTGCGGGTCCGATTGATGCATGACGATTGGTGCGGATCTTGTTTGGTGGCTCCGTCATGATGTGTTCCGTACCCTGCATCCCAAATGGTGCGCACAGCATAGGAATGGAAGCGTCAGGACACCTTTCACCATAGCAGGCCGAGTCACGACCACTCCAGTAGCTACAAATTGAGTCACTGGGAACCAAGAGGAGACTCAGTAGCACCTGGCACCTCACAATTGAGCAGCATGCTGGTCACTGCGATCCGAGTGGTAGCAGCACTCGTTCGCCTTCCGTCTTTCACGGCAGAATTCGAAAGTGTATGGGCGTTTAAGGGTTGACGCCGCTCGGAGATGCTACATAGCGCCAACACCTTCCTGAGTACCGAAAGCATAAGCACGGGGGGAGGGGGGGAGTGAGAGACTGACCAGTATGGCTACGAGAACTGAATCCCGCAGGGATAGCTTGTTCGTGCGGGATAACATGTCACTCGTACCCACGTCACAAGAGCATAACTATTTGCAAAGAATTGGGTTGCAAACATCTGATCACTGCAAAGACAAGGGAGTCAACTGCCAAAAAAGGGCTGGAGTTGTGAAACCCGGACGTGTCGTAATGAGGTTGGTTAGGACAATGCGGCAAGGTGGTGGGAAGGATGAACAGTACACATGGGGTGCTGCAGTCGAAAGTAGTGATAGTATCTACAGGAAAATATCAATGTACCCTGCGTTTGGCGAGCAACATCGCCAAACCCCCTGTGGACAGGATTTTGGGCACAAGTCCCCCTGACTTCACACTTTTGGTCACTCCAAGCCCCAATTTCGTTTTTTTGGGCACAATAAGCCCCGTCTTCTTGTATGGGGTATATCGTGTCGGTACGATATACCCCGCCTTCCGGGGTATATCGTACCGTCACCATACACCCCGTGTAGGCATGGCCCATACCCCTTAGTGCGTTTGTTATGGAACGGTTGTTTTGTTTTTGTAAATTTTCACCCCTAACGCATCCTATAGTCCACGAACATGGCCAGTGGACCTTTCATTGTCGTTGCCCAAAACGTTCTCCGTTGCCAACCCGTCCCCATCGTGTTTTTTTGTCCTTTTTCAGGTTTTGTCCTTTTAATGGCCGCGTGCACCGCTTCCCCCCTTCACGACAGGTTGAGTTCATCGAACTTGTTGCGACATGCGTTTCTTTGTAGCCTCTTAACGGATACCCCCCCATATGTTGTCGAGAGTCAACCCCCCGTTTAACGAAAGCGATCAACATTCATCGCGACCCGTTGAAACCCGCAGCCCCCCCCTAATGGAGGAACGCGTGGTGCCTTTGCATTCGTTCACGCCTTGACGTCGTCGTCGTCGACCGTGGGGGGGGGGGTGCTGCGCTGACTGGCGGCTTGCCCGCCATTGTGTTCCGTTGACGTTCGTGCTTCGCCGCGGGCCCCCCCCCCCCCTCCGACCAGGAATGGCGCCAAGTGTCGCGTAGTGCAGACGACGCCATGCCGCCCCTTCCCCCCTCCACCCCCCTACCTTGGCGTTGTGCTTCAATGTCGCCCCCCCCCTTCTCCCTGACAAGGGCGGTGCGTGATAGCAAGTGCAGACGGCCCCCCCCCCCCACGGCGCGGATGTACGTGTCGCAGACCACCCCTCCCCCCGCCCGGGCGCGGCGTTTTCCATGGCACCTGTTTTTAGGTCACATATGCAGCAATCTGTCGTCACGACTGCATTCTGTACGTCCCCCCTGTCGCCCAACCTCACACCATGGCCGCACAACTGCGTGCGCAAGCGTAGCGCAACCAGCAACGCCCTGCATTTGGCCCTAGGTCCATGCTGAACGGCCAAGGCTTTCTTTCCAACCCGCCCCCTCACCAGGTCATCGTCATTTCAAGCAACAAGGAGCCTCCGCGGCCTCCACCATCACCCGAGCGCCAGCCTCCACAGCGCCTAAACCAGCGGCAGCGCGTACGCCCCCTCCGTGAAGTAGCACCAGGTATGAATGACTTCTCATATTTCCTGTCACCTGTTTTCTGTTTGCTAGTGTGTGTTTAGTATTCAGTGTTCTCTGTGTAATATTGTATGTTTTCTGTTGTATGTCCTTTGTTCATTGTTGTATGTTTTCCGTTATATCGTTTCCGTTCTATGCTTTCGGTTTTTGCTATTTGTCTTACGTCTCTCTCTTGCATGTTTACTGTTCTATGCTATGTGTTCACTCATCTTTCATTTCTCTTTTCAGTTTTCTGTTTTCTGCTTTCTGTTCTCTCATCTTTGTTCACTGTTCTCTATTTACTGCTGCCCGTTTGCGCTTTTGTCTACTCAATTTTTTTCTCCCTATCCTTTGCAAATTCTTCTATGTTTACTCTTGTATGTTTTCCCTCCCCTACACTCTGGTCTCTATTCCTTGTTCTCTGTTCACAGTTCTCTCTTCTCTGTAATGTCGTATTGGTTGACGGCTTTCTGTTATCTGATGTTTATTCTATGTTCTTTGTACTCTTTTTCTCTGCACGGTTGTCTTTCTCTCAAGTCTATGCTCTGTATTGCGTTCTATTTTGACAACTCTCCCTTGTCTACGTTCTTCTTTCATTGTACAATTGTCTCTTCTCTGTTCTCTAGGCACAGTTTTCTCATTTTTGTGCAATGTTATGTAATGTTTCCTCTTTGTCTATTGTTTTCAGTTTTCTGTTGTCTTTTGTATGTTTTTTGTTCTTTGTTTTCAGATCATTCCTGTCTGCTGTCAGTTTTCTCATGTAAGTCTTGTCCTCAACGTTCGTTGTTCTCTGTTTTTTGTTGTAAGTCCTCTGTTTGCTGTCGTGTGTTTTCTATTCAGTGTTCTATGTTTACTGTTTTATATTTTCTGTTCCCGTGCTTTGTTCAATGTTGCATGTTATCCGTTTCATGGTGTGCGTTCTATGATGTGTGTTTTCTGCCATTTGTCTTATGTTTTCTGTGTCATGTTCATTGTTCTCTCTTTTTTGTTTACTGTTTTCAGTTTCGGTTTTGTATTCTGTGTTCACTGTTCCCTGTTCAGTTTTCACTTTTCACTTTGTTATGTTTTTTGGCCTCTGTTTAATGTTTTCTTATACGGTTCTCTATTCTCTTTTCTCTGTTGCATGATTACTGTGCTATGCAGTGTCTTCAGTGATCACTGTTTTCTGATTTCATACTTCTGTTTGCAGTTTCACTGGTCTCTCCTCTCTCTTCGCTGTTGTCTGCTTACAGCTCCCTGTTTGTGCATTTCTTTTCTCTGTTTCTGTTCTCTATTTTTTGCTCTTTCCTCTATGTTTACTCTTCTATGTTTTCCCTCCCCTACTCTATGTTCTCCATTGTTTCTTCTCTGTTCACAGTTTTTTCTTCTCTGTAATGTGTTATCGGTTGACTGCTTTATGTTATGTCTTGTCTATTCTGACTTCTTTGCAGTCTGTTCTCCTGTTCACTATTCTATTATTTCTCAAGTCCTCACGCTGTACTGTGGTCAAATTTGACAACTCTGAGTTGACTAGGTTCTTCTTTCACTGTACCTTTGTGTGCTCTCAGTTCTCCATCCATCATTTTCTGTATTATGTGCACTGTTGTGTGATGTCTGTTGTCTGTTCATTCTTTCTTGTCTTCAGGTTTCTCGTGTTTCATTTCTGTTCTCTATTGATTTGTTTTGCATTTTATGTTCTGTGTATTATGTTCCATGGTCTGTGTTGTCGAACTTTAGTGATGTGTCGTCTATTGTCTGTCCACTGTGATGTTTTCTCTGTTCTTTGTTCATATTGTGTGTTGAATTATCCATCTTTAATGTTTTCTTCTTTCTTTCCTCTTTTGCCTTGTCTGTTTTTTGCTTTCACTTATATACTCTATGTTTTGTGACTTCTCATTTCATTCCTCACCTCTCTGTTATATGTTTGCTGTTCTTAGTTTTCTATTCACGCCATTGGTTTTTTTCTTTTTATGCCATGTTTTCTTGTTCAACAAGACTGCTGTTCGCCAGGTACTTATAGGCTATCCTGTTGTCATTACTGACCTCATTATAGTATGGCGTTGTCATTTGAACGGTCTACTATTTTCTCCGTTCATTTTTCCACCTTTCTTCGTCCCCATTCACACGACATCTTATAAAATGTTTTGTCATGTGTTCTCTTTCCACCTGCATGCGCAGACTCTTCTGACGATGAACCTCCCGCGATGCCGGTACTTCATGAAGAACAACTTCAAGCAGCGGAGCCTGACTCCGATGAGCCACCCGGATTTCCTCCGGGTGAATGCTACGCGAAGAAGCAACAGTGTCGGGCGGCCATCGAGGACTACGCTGTTTGACAGCGTTTTCCACTGTGTTGGGAGAGGAGTGAACCCAGGCGTATAGCCGTCCATTGCGCCAACTACCCGCAGTCTGAATGCGCGTGGACACTGCGCGCAAGGTGGCAGCAGCTGAAAGGTTATGTGAAGGTCACATCATACGTCGAAGGCCACAACTGCCAGCCTTTGGCCTCTCGTGGTAACCCAGCACGCACTCTAGCATGTGTCGTTCACCACATTCACGATGTCGTCGACACCAACGTCACTGTTGACATGAATGCATTGCGACAAGTGGTGTACGCCTGCACGGGCGAGCACCCAGAGTACCTGGTCATGAACCGGGAAAAGCGGCGGGCCATCAAGGAAATAATGGGAGACATCGACATGTCTTGGGAACTCTTCCCTTCCCTTTGCAGAGAGGTGAGACTTGTGAACTGTACTCGGATTGGTTATAACTCTGGTTGTGGTCTGTACTACGCATGAGTATTGCTTCTTTGCATGGTTGCTGTACGTTGTACTTTGCACAAAACTTATTTATATTCATGCGCAATGTCCTTCTGACGTGCACTATGTGGCTTGCAGATAAAACAGTTGGATCCAATGTCCTTCGTCGTTATTGAGGAGGACCGCAACCATCCCTTTCGGAGGGCATTTTGTGCCCCCCGTGCTTCGCGTTTTGAATTCGAACACTGTCGTCACATTGTCATGATGGATGGTACATTTTTGCGCCATGGGTATAGTCAGGTGTTGCTCATTGCATAGTGTTTTGATGCAAACGACCATGATGTGCCGCTGTGTTGGGCACTTGTGCCGGGTGAAAATGGCAAAGAGTGAGACTAGTTCTGCCAGCTGCTTGTTGTTGCATTTCCATCAGTGGCTGTGGGGGTCTGTCGTTATCACCGATCATGAACGTGGAATGAGCACTGCAATAGACGCTCGCATGCCTCCAGCTGCGCATGCTTTCTACTATTATCACATACATGAAAATGTCAAGAAGCAGTATGGTGCAGGAGCTGCTGAAATGTTTTTGGCATTTGTACATGCACGGACTGATGCTGGGTGGGAGCGACAGCAAGCAAGATTGGCACTGTGCGACCTTGAAGCTCATGAGTACATTCTTGGTGTGGGCGGCGAGGGTGGTATTCCACTAGAGAACTGGAGTGCACTGCATTTTCCACTGCCGCGGGAGGGACATACCACAAGCAATGTAGCAGAGAGTTTGAACTCACGCATTAGGGAAGCACGTCGTGCATACCCTGTGTACCGCTTTTACTCACTGTGGCCATACAAACAGCAAACGTTTGTGACTCGTGCACGCGTAGCCGCAAGTGAGGAGAATGTCTTAGAAGGCAAGCCGTATGAGCGTGTTGTTGCTGCCATTTGTGATTCCCGTAAGTACGTTGTGCAAGGTGGCCCGTGGACGGGAAGTGTTCGTGGCCCACGGAGTGACGTTCCTCGTACTGTAGACTGTGCACGACGCACATGCTCTTGCAGCGTGTTTCAAGAGATGGGTGTGCCGTGTGTGCATGCCACCGCATTATTGCTACACCTTGGTCGCAATGCCGAGGACTTCTGTGACCCGTCTCTCACTGTCGACAAGCTTTGACGCAAGTATCAGCGGCCAATGCCGAGTGTGTCATTGCGTACCCTCTAGTACGCCAAAGAATGATGGAACCCACCTTCCAACCGTCGTGGACATGGGCGGCCACAATCTGTCCGACATCAACGCAATGCAAGACGACGGGCCAACGTCATGTTTTGTCATTGCGGTCAGAGGAGCCACCCTATGCGCTTTTGCCGCAACATAGTACAACCAAGTCCATCGGCTCTTCGTGCCGCAAGAGCTGTTGAGGTGGCCCATGGTGAACTTGCGGATGTGCGCCATGCGAGTGAGGACGAGGACTTTAACGAGGATAGGGATGATGGGCTAGCGGACAATGAGGACAATGACGAGTTGGAGGACGTCAATGTGTACTTTGATAGTCAGGTTTTGGATGAGTAGCCATGTATTTGGGTTTGCTGATAAGACATGTCAAACTCTGTTATCGCGGTTAGTTACATGATGCTCCAATTCATTTATAGGACATGTCAAACAGAAGACACTTGCATTGGGTCTAATATGCCTTCTGCATTTTGGCATGCAGTTATTAAAACTTGTTAGGTTTTAGAACGTGCTCCACTGAAGATAAATAGATTTGTTTCTCACTTAAAATAATCATTGCATATACAACATGGTATTTTGGCAACAGTCTACATTGGTAATCAACTTGTCAAACTTAGACAGTTTGTGTGGTTAGTGATCTACGCCCAGCACTGTATCCTCTCCTGTATGCAAGCCGAGCTTCAGTATTCAAGACGGCTCTTGCACATGCTGGACAGTAGTGAACTTCACGAATGAAAGCAAGAAGGCAAGCAAGCAAGAATGCGCATATGAAAGCGGCAAACTGGCCATCGTTGTGTATAAATAGTTGAACCATGCTTTGCCTGCATGTAGTAACACACAATGCACATGAATAAGGAGGACTATTACATACATATTACAACATCATCCCAAGTACACCACGTTCCATCGAAACCACAGCAAGTTCCCTCCACCCCAAACTAGCATCCCAAGATAACATGCAAGTCAGGGCATCAATAATATTCTTCCACTCTACCTGCCATTCCCGCATTCTACCGTCGATGAAACCGTGTTCACTAAAAGCAACTGCACGCTCTTCAGGTCTGTCAAACTCAGCCAGCATCAAATCCTTCAACTCTTCTTGACACTGACTAGCCTCGCTCAAGATGTCTACTCCCTCTTACATGTGTTGCATAATGTAGTCGTGCAATGCAGTCAACCGTTCGGCAAAATCAGCTCTTTCTTATAACAATTGAGCTCTACGCAATTCCACAATATTCAGACAACATCATGGCCGCCAAAAACGATTCCTCGCAAGACATCATGCCGATGAGGCTGCACACTGCTGAAAGACCACCTTGTGCACAGCAGAGAGGAATAGGTGATGTCTGTAGCGTCAACGGATGTGAGGTGTGGCACTGACCTCTTTCACCTTCAAAACACATAGTCCCAAAAAAAAGCAAGCAGAAGTGAGCAAACAAGCACGCATACCCACATGCAATGGGGCGGGAGCAACGTGGCGAACGGGCTGCAAGCATGAAGCACGCAAGCAAACAAGCAGGCAAGCAAGCAAGGAGGCAGTCAGAAAGCAAGCAACAGTGAAGCCGGCAGGCAGCGAGCAGGCAGGGAGAAAGCAAGTAAGCAGGCAGGCAGAAGTAAAGCAAAAATAAGGCCGGCAGGCACTGAGCACACAGGGAGCAAGCAACCAAGCGAGCAGGCAGAAAGCAAAAAAGATTGAAGCTGGCAGGCAGCGAGCAGGCAAGTAGCAAGCAAGGAAGCAGGCAACAGGAAATCATGAAAGAGGCAGCAAGCAGCAAGGAGACACGCAGCAAGCACGCGGCATGGGAGGCAGACGTACAAAGCAACCAGCAAGGGAGCGAGCCAGCACGAGTCCCCCACCCTCCCTCCCACGCCGCATAGCCCTCCAACGCCCGCCACCTACGACAGCTCGCCTAACCCCATGGCCGCCGCCACAACGCGTACAGCCGACATTCCTCCATTGAACAAGGCCATGTGGTGGACATGGAGATGGCCGAGGTGTGAGGGAAGGAGGACGTAATGTATGGGGGAGGGGGATGCTCACACTGTGAATGTTGTCTCTCTTTGCGGCGCTGAGGATAGTCATTGGCACGGGCCTCTTTTACAATCGCGGGTCTTCGTCGTCGGCAAAATACGGGTCGTGGACCCGAGCGTCTGTGGTGTGCGGGGTGTCCGCACTTGGCGCGGAGTTTTGCCTTCCATGCGGGTATGCGGCGTCCGCGTGCCCACGGTGATGGAGTGTGTTGCTAGTGCGGAGCTTGGTCGGCACTTCGATTCGCAACGCCAATGCGTTGCGACAAATGAAAGCAGCGGAGATGTTAGGGTGGGCCATTCCATGGCGGAAAATTGGGCCAAGCTAGGCACAAAGAGGGACCGTATGGAGGGTTGCAAATGACATATTCCGTTCATGTGAGAAAGTTTTGGGAAAACCGCGGCACGACATGGAAAAAAATGAAATTGCAAACTCGACGTAGAAGTATGTACAATTGTCTAGCTTACGTACGTACCTTTTTCACATTCAGGTAGATGACAAATGTTTTACGCTAGGGTGAAAAGTAATATCCAGCATGCCACGTCGACTGACCAATCTTAGTTGCCACAGCCATAAGAGATTGGCGGGCGGTGTACACCTATATGTATACATATGCATGTACATGTATATGTATACCTATATGTATATGTACATTTATATGTACATGTACATGTATATGTATATTTATATCTATATGTATATCTTATTGTATATATATATATGTATCTATTTCAGTATCTATATCTATATATGTATATGTATATTGCTACCAATATGTACATCTAAATGTATATGTATATGTACATGTATATGTATATCTATATGTATGTGTACACGTATAAATGTATTTATATGTATATGTACATGTATATGTATATGTATGTGTCTCGTCATAAGTATGTGTATTTCTATAAATATATCAGTATGTATATCTATATGTATATACATATGTACATGTATATCTATATGTATGTCTATATGTCTATCTTTATCTGTATGTACATCTAATTACTTATGTATATTTAGATGTAAATGTTAATGTATATGTATATGTATATGTATATGCATATGAATATGTACATGTATATGTATATGTATATGTATATGCATATGTATATGTATATGTATATGATTATGTATATGTATATGTATATGTATATGTAAATGTAAATGTATATGTATATGTATATGTATATGAATATGTATATGTATATGTATATGTATGTGTATATGTATATGTATATGTATATGTATACGTATATGTATATGTATATGTATATGTATAT
>SZWC01000075.1:352676-380034 GCA_023375785.1 Penium margaritaceum
TATGTATATGTATATGTATATGTATATGTACATGTATATGTATATGTATATGTATATGTATATGTATGTGTATATGTATATGTATATGTATATGTATATGTATACGTATATGTATATGTATATGTATATGTATATGTATATGTATATGTATATGTATATGTATATGTATATGTATATGTATATGTATATGTATATGTATATGTATATGAATATGTATATGAATATGTAAAGATACTATCACTGCTTTTGACCGCAGCACCCCATGTGTACTGTTCATCCTTCCCACCACCTTGCCGCATTGTCCTAACCAACCTCATTGCCAGATGTCTGGGTTTCACCACTCCAGCCCTTTTTTGGCAGTCGACTCCCTTATCTTCACAGTGATCAGATGTTTGCAAACCAATTCTTTGCAAACAGTTCTGCTCTTGTGACGTGGGTACGAGTGACATGTTATCTCGCACGGACAAGCTATTCCTGCGGGATTCAGTTCTCGCAGCCATACTGGTCAGTCTCTCACTCCCCCCTCCCCCCTGTGCTTCTACTTTCGGTACCAAGGAAGGTGTTGGCGCTATGTAGCATCTCCGAGCGGCGTCAACCCTTAAACGCCCCTACACGTTCGAATTCTGCCGTGAAAGACGGAAGGCAAACGAGTGCCATTACAAGTCGGATCGCAGTGACCAACATGCTGCTTAATTGTGAGGTGCCAGGTGCTACTGAGTCTCCTCTTGGTTCCCCGTGACTCAATTTGTAGCTCCTGGAGTGGTCGTCACTCGGCCTGCTATGGTGAAAGGTGTCTTGACGCTTCCATTCCTGTGTTATGCGCACCATTTGGGATGCAGGGTACGGAACACGTCATGACAGAGCCACCAAACGAGATCCGCACCAATCGTCATGCATCAATTGGACCCGCAGCTGACAACACTCTCCGTTTCCTCAACCGGATGTGGATGCTTCTGGTCCTTCTGCTCCTTGTATCCTGCAGTAAGGCTCATGAATATTCTTGCATTGGGAGCGATGGCTGCCCCGTCTACAACGTGAACGGTGTGGCACTCAATGGTAATTACGACAGGGTTCTTGATGTGGCCGACACATCGGCATGCAACAGAATGTGCTCTAAGAAGGGCAGCCTGTTCTTCGGATATGTGAGCTCCACCAGTTCTTGCAGGTGCTACAGTGCGACTACTCCCTCCACGTCCTATTCTATGCCGGGCTTTATAACTGGACCTACTCCAGCCAGACTCCCTCCATCTAGCCAACCCAGTCCTCCTCCAGCCAGAACCCCTCTATCTAGCCCTTGTCCAGCCAGTCCCCCTCAAACTTCAACACCACCATCGAGCCAACCCAGCCTTTCTAATGTGTGCAAGAATGGAGTTCCTTGGCCCAAGAAGGCGTGCCTTGTGCCGTGGAGCAAATGGAGGTGTGTTCCTTCTTGCAGCAGTCGATACCTCTGCGTCTGCCCGAGACACCAGTTTGGCTTTGCTTTTTGCTTGAGCACAGGGAAGCTGCTGCACTGCTCCAACCGTTGCAGTGGTGGCAACTCCGCCTTTTGAAATCTGTAGGATCTGGGAAGCAGAGTGCTGAGGGGAATAACGAGGACAATACAAAGGGTTCCTTTATGGGAATCCAGGTGACCATGGTATTGTGTACCGAAGGAAGAGCATTTCATCGTGCAGACAATGTCAACGACAACTTCAGTGGCCCCCACGTCTTAGAAAATATGACCAGACAATCCAAAGTTTTGCTATGCCCTTTGTGAGATGTCGGATGTGTGCGGGCTATGATGATCAGTGAGCACATGCATTTCTTCTAGTTACAACCGATCTAGGAAGTGCGTCGGCCCGCCGTCGCCGTCGTTCTCGCCTCCACTGTCAACGCCACCGCCACCTCCTCTGCTTTTGCCATACCAGGGGCGTGTGTCGTGCGGATGTCTTCCCACCACAGTGCCATCGAAGGCACAGGACGGTGGCTGGTCTTTGTGTTGTGATTTGTGACGTTCTTTTCGGCCTGTATAGTTTACTATGACCGATCGGCCGTTTCCATACTCGTGCACATCCTTGATGCACACCCAGGCGGTACCGGTGCTTCATCTGGTGGTGGACTTTTAGCTAGGAGCTGACCGACGACCGTTTACAGAGCTCTGGACGCTACCAGGGACTTTTTGCAGTTTTTCTGCAGCACGCAGGACTTCATCGGTGGACTGGCCGTGGGCCCAATTTGCATGTTTTTGCATTGTGTGTCCACCGTTCGATGCCGGATGCATGCATGTCCAGTCGTAGCGTCCGGCTTGTGATTCTGTACGTCTAGGTTCAGACGACATAGCATTCTGACATGTGTGCGCAGAGTTACGGCCAAAACAGTGGTTTTGGGCCGGTTTTAGGACAGCACTTGGACTGCCGCATGGGACACCCGCCGTGTGCCGCGGCACGTATTTATGCCTTCGACCTGTCATTTGTTATCTCTCTCTACATATGCTATTGAAGCATTTTGACACTTTGCCTTGTGTCTCCTAGCCAAACCCTAGCCGTTTTGTGCAAGACCTGTGACTGTCGTCACCGTCTGACCAGGCACTTACGCCTCATCAGCGGCTGTGTTGCTAGGAAGCTTCCACACATTTTCTGATGGTATCAGAGCAGTGGGACAGTTCTCACTGAGCTGCACAGCAGAGACGCAACAGAGCAGTAGTAGTGAGAGTCACCACTGCAGCAGATCTACTGGGGCCTGTCGAAGACAGCCGGTCGCGGGCGACGCAGCCCACACCCGTCACGTGAGACCGTAGCAGTGGCGTTGCCACAATGCAAGCAGCAGCGTAGCAGCAGAGCAGTAGCAACAGCAGCACAGCGCCGTACCAGTAGCTACAGTAGTGTATGGCAGCTGCAGCAAGTGTAGCCACCATCCGCAGCCGCAACGACGGCCGCGGCAGCAATAGCGAGTAGCGGCAGCGGTGGCAGCAGCAGAGCAGCAGTAGCAATAGCGGCGCTGCAGTAGCAGCGGAAGCCGTGGCGGCAGCAGCAGAGTAGCAGCAGCTGCAGCAGTAGTAGCGCAACAGCAGCAGCAGTAGCGGCAGCGCGTGGCGGCAGCAGCAAGCAGCAGCCGTAGTGCGTAGCTGTAGCAGCGGCATTGCGCAGCCACTGCTGCCACTGCTGTACACACAACCACGCAGCTATTGCTGCAGCTGATAGCGCAACTATAGCAACAGCTGAGCGGAAGTTGCTCCACAGCTTCCGCACAGCTTCAACACAGCCACCGCGGAGCAGCTGCACGCTCGCGCAGAACCGCGAGAGAGAAAAGAAAGGAAAAAAAGGGGGAGTCGAGATGGCGTCAACATTTTTGCTTGCTGACGTCATCAGGTCGTGCTGATGTCAGCAACCACCTGCAGACGTCAGCACCATACTTAGCCAAATTTTTGGCCTATGAATCAAAAATTGCCAGCGTCTCATCTCCTTGAGAAACACTGACGCTTTCAAAATCCGACAAGCATGACCTGTCAACCCATACTGAGAGGCGACATGGACTCGTTGGACAACAAGGAGAAGGCGACAAGTGATCAGTCCTCCTCCTCTTCAGGGGTCCTGAGCCCACTCTCGCACGCCATTGAGGACCTACACAGCCAGCAGGTTAAGATGCGTCGCCTACAGCAGGATTAGATTGATGCCATTCGTACGCTGACTAAGCTCCTGCGTGGCCAGTCCACAGTCCCACGGCAGGTTTTTGAGGGATCTGCGTCGCTGTCTCTACACAACAGTCAGCTCAGGCACCCGTTACAGGAGCTCGACCTGACCCGCCATCTCCTGACCTCCTGGATGATGAGCCATTCATGCCAGATGACTCCCCGGATCGTGAGATTCGAGTTCTTTAGGAGCGCCTTTGTCAGTTGCAGACGGGCACCAGATCTCCTCGGATCCCTACAGTGCGATCGTCACCTGACTATCCCGGTGACTATCCCCTTCCAGGAGTCTTCCCCGTCTCTTGTCCTCCTCGGCCTGTGGTTGCTCTCCCCACGGAGCGGCAACCCAAGGACTTTGAGACACCACCTCCACGGTACATCACTGAGGACGGCTTCGACTGCTGGGAGATCCTTTTTCAGGTTTGGGCTACTTCAGAGGGCGTGTGGCCCTACTACCACAGCCCGTATCAACCCACAGACCCAGCACAGGTGCTGACAGTAGCCAGGGCGATGCGCGGACTCCTCTGTGCAATGCCACACGAGACCATCGTCGACTTTCGCCCTTTCCTTAGAGAGCCCGACACAGGCACGGGCGCCAACCCATGCAGGGGTTGGGATCTGGCCTTATCCCTGCTGGCTGCAGAGACGCACGCCACCCGTGCAGCACACATTCGTGCCTTTCACTCTCTCCATCGGGGGCCTGCAGAGCCTGCAGCTGATTAGTGGCGACGCGCCATGAGCATCTACACGTGCCTTGGGACCTCCGCAGGCACACAGTTGTGGGCGCTCCGTACGATGATGCTCGGAGTTCACCTTGAGTACACTGACATCTTCACACAGTACAGCGACGCTGTCCTCAAGCCCTTTTCAGCCACTCTGCAGCTTCTCCCTTGCTCTTCCTCTAGGTGACCTCAGCCCGCGAGGCAACCGTGGCCCATCAGGAGACTTCCGTTGCTGCAGCAATCGTCGCATCATCACCACCATCCCTCCTGCAGTGTCCTTCTTCATCCTCCATCACGTCCTTGTCATCCTCCTCCTCTTCGGCCCTGCCCACACCCACTTAGACACAGGGTGTTGCCGTAGCAGCTCATGGGAAGAAGAAGAAGGGGAAGCGGTGACCAGGCCAGCAGCAGTCGCCCTCCAGTGGTAGCAGTGGACGTTCTGCTCACTGCTACAACTGTGGAGGCGCCCATCGCTACACTGAGTGCCAGCAGCCGCTCGACTAGACGTGGATTACTCACGAGCTCCAGGCTGCACACGCCATCCCTTCCACGTCCAGCAAGTCATCCTCGCCATCCTCCGGACGCATGGCGGCCACTATTGCAGCTGTTCCTGCTTCTCCACCGGCGAGTAGCAGCGATCCGGACCCACGCGACCGAACCATCGCCGAGCTCCGACACAATCTGGCGCTCCATTTTTAGGGAGGTGCGAGTGTGTTGTCACAGCCAAGTGATTCACAGAAGGTCAGTTCGTCTGTTCTTGTGGCTCGGGATGACTCGTGTGGGGCGGGCACAGTCAGCATGTGATGATGATGGAACTGACCGTACAGATTGGATTCATGAGTCTTACCTTTGTGCCCTTCGTCGTTTCTCCCCACCTGCTACCCAGCGTCCGTCTGAGGCCGAGTGTTCCATTGCCCGTTGTATAGTGACGTGCTCCAGTTGTGATTCAGGTGTCACTTGGATCATCGATTCAGGTACCACTCAACACATGACGTGTCGTTGTAGTGACTTCGTTGTTCTCGGCCCTGTTGCGTCTGTTCGTTCCGTCCGCACAGGCTCTGGTCAGTCCTTGCCAGTCCAGGGTGTTGCGGTCGTGCATTTCAATGGTGCATCTAGCCCCTTGTATATCTCCGAGGTGCTGTTTGTGCCTGACCTTGAGCTCAGTTTGCTTCTTGTACGTGCTTGCACACTGATGGGACTCTTTGTGGAGCACAGTGCCGAGTCCGCGACTGTGACTGCCATTGACACTCGCAGTGTGGGTCTGCGTGCCTCTGTTGTGGATGACCTGTACCGTGTCTCCCAGACTTCTGCTCCTTGCTCGCCTTCTCCTTCAGCTCGTGTTTTTGTCAATGGTGTTTTGTCTCTTGAGCACCAGCAATTGCTTCATCGTCGTCTGTGTCATGTAGGCTCCAACACTATGTCAAAGCTCATTCAGACACAGCCCGCTCTCGGTCTTGATGCGGCTTCTTTCGATAAGCCGCCCAAGACCGACTGTCTCTTCTGCGCACAGTGTAAGATGCATCGCTGCACCTACCCTGACTTGTTCTCACGCACTTCGCCCTCTCGAGTCGGTCCATTCGGACCTTTTTCGTCCTCTTCCTGTCGAGTCTTTGTCCAATAGGGGTCAATACGTCTGACTCTCACTGATGAATTCACCCGGATGCGCTTGGTCTACAGCTTGCGCCATAAGAGTGACGCCGCTCTCTCGGTTCGCCCTTGGCTAGTGATGGTTGAGCGGCAGTCTCGCCTCACACTACACACCTTCCGCTCAGATTGTGGCAGCGAGTTTCTAGGCGAGATGGATAGCTTCTTCGCTGAGTACGGGATTTTTCACAAGGTCTCCGCTCTTGCTACTCCTCAGCAAAACGATGTTTCCGAGTGTTGGAACCGCACCATGGAGGATGCGGTTCGCGCTATGCGGTCTGAGTGCGGTCTCCCAGAGTCCTTCGCTTTTAAGGGCTTTGCCTACATGACTTGGGTCTGGAACTGCCTCCCGCACGGTCCCCTTCCGGACCACGTCACACCGTATGAGCTCTGGTTCAGCCACCGTGCTGACCTTCGTCTTGCTCGCGTCTGGGGATCCTTGGTCTCCGTGTGGTACACCGAGGACCAGCAGGGGTCCAAGGTCTCACCGCGGGGTCGCTTGTGAGCCTTTGTAGGCATCTCCTCGCGATCGAAGGCCTGGCGCTTTTGGGACCCTACCCGTCATCGCATTGTTGAGTCACGCGACGTGCTCTTCTTTAAGTCCCTCACCTACCGTTATCTGATGTCGATTACGCCAATGTCTGTCACGCACGTCCCTACGTGTGAGGTTTCTCGCTGGATGGGGGAGTCTTCACCTGCGAGCACCCCTCGCCAGGCTGATGTGTCCGTTCGAGCTCCCTCCACTTCATGGTCTCTGGCTCTTGATGACCCAGCGATCATCGCTGTCGGCCCAGAGACGTCTCTAGCACCACCGGCTTCTACCCCGGTTCCCTCGCCTCCCTCAGGTACCCATGATCCTACACCCGTACATACTCCTGTGTCTGCCAGCACACCTGCCTCTGTGTGTAGCGCTGCCTCACCTGCCCCTACTGTCACACCGCGTCCCGTGTCTCCCACACACGCATCTTCTCGTACGACATCACCAACTCCCTAGCCGGAGCTCTCCTTGACTGTGATTGTGCCCGTTCTTGAGCCTGAGGTGTGCCCCTCGAGCCCAGGTTACTCCCGTGAGCCTGGCAGTCGTCTTCGACCATTGGCCTCCGGAGCTTAGTAAGCATCAAGCCCTACACCCAGGCGCTCCACTTGTAGCGTCGCGAGGGGTGACCCCGGCACAGAGGCCCTAGGCCTGAGTGTCCGCACTGAGCACACAGAGGTACACCCAGCGTGTCCCGTAGGGTACGACCTCGTCACTCGCTAGTTCCACATCACTTGTGATGTAGCAGCCGATCTTGTGATTGTCAGACCTAGCACTGAGGCGTGCGCTCTTGCCACGCAGAGGTCTCCCTCTTTGGCGGCTGACCCAGGCACACTTAGGCAAGCTATCTCATCAGAGGATGCTGACGCTTGGCGTGCTGCCTGCGAGGATGAGCTTTGCGCCATCCGAGAGCACGGAGTTTATGAGCTAGTCTACCTTCCACCTGGGAGGAAAGCTATTCAGATCAAGTGGGTATTTTGCAAGAAAGTGAAGCCAGATGGCTCACTTGAACGCCACAAGGCTCGCTTGGTCGTCAAGGGGTACTCTCAGTTTGAGGGCATCGATTACACTGACACCTTTGCCCCTGTCGGCCGCATGACCTCAGCTCGAGGTCTGTTCCGTATAGTAGCTCAGCATGACTGGGAACTACACTAGATGGATGTGAAAAATGTGTTCCTCCATGGCTCTCTGGATGAGGAGATATACTTGGCTCAGCCACCCGGCTTTGAGGACGGCGACAAGGTCTAGCGCTTGCGCAAGTCTTTGTACGGCCTCAAGCAGTCTCCTCGGTGTTGGAACCAGGAGATTACTTGCACCCTGATTCGTGCGGGATATGTATAGAGCGAGGTTGATCCCTCTCTATTCATCTGCCGGACGCCTGAGCGGTTCACCGCCATCCTGGTCTATGTCGCAACCTTCTGATTGCGTCTCCTTCACTGGAGGCCGTGAAGGAGGCCAAGGCCATCCTCTAGACTGCCTCCAAGATGAAGGATCTTGGTCCTGCAGCGGTGTTTCTTTGCATGGAGATCGTACCAGACCGCAGACGTCCTACTCTGCTACTGCACCAGGCCCGATACGCACAAGTTGTGGGGGAGCGCTTCAGCAACCTCCTTGGCGCTGTGCCCACAGCTTCCACAACTCTCATACCCGACGGGCAGGATACCCTGAAGGTGGATGATCCCAACAGCTGGGGGAGACAGTGGATGTGACCTTGTACCTCCGTCTCATCGGATCTCTGATGTACCTGGCCACTACCACACGTCCGGACATCGCATTTGCCGTCAACCTCCTTACCCAGTTTTTGCAGGCTCCACGTGCTAGAGCCCTTCATGCGGCTGTGCGAGTGGTGCGGTAGGTGGTCTCCACACCGTACCTCGGACTCTGCTTTCCCCGGCAGTGTTCGGTGGTCCTTGACGGCTACACTGATAGCGACTGGGCCTGGAGCCCAGACGGACGCAGCCGCACCGGTTACGTGTTCCTGCTCGGTGGTACTGCTGTGTCCCGGCGCAGCGGGAAGCAGGGCTGCATTGCACGTAGCTCATATGAGGCAGAGTATGTCGCTTTGGGTGCAGGGGCTGCTAAGGCGGTATGGCTGAAGCGCCTGTTCCTTGAGCTGGGTCACTCAGTACCCGCCATTGTGCTTCGTTGCGACAACCAGAGTCCTCTTGCCATTGCGGAGAACTCTGGTGTCTTCCATGCTTGCACAAAGCACATTGTAGTGGAGCATCCCTTTGTGCATGACCTGGTGGAGGGACACGTGATCTCCGTCATTTGGGTTGGCACTGACATGCAGCGTGCTGACTTCTTGTTAAAGGCTAGTGCCTTTGTCACGGACACGGAAAGTTCCTGGTGGCCATTCATTCTGTCGAATTTTGTGCCTTGCCTGAGAGTGGTTGAGTGTGGGGTGTTGTGGTGGCCTTTCGTTCCGTCGTTGCACGCATTGTTGTATTCATTTCAATGCTGCACGTGTATGGACATGCGTACCATCAGGTCATGGGGGAGTGTTGTGATTTGTGACATTCTTGTCGACCTATACAGTTTACTATGACCACTCGGCCGTGTCCATACTCGTGCAGATCCCTGATGCGGACCCAGGCGGTACCGATGCGTCATCTGGTGGCGGACAAAAAGCTTGGAGCTGACCGACGACCGTTTCCAGAGCTCTGGACGCTACCCGAGACTTTCTGCAGTTTTTCTGTAGCACGCAGGACTTCATCGGTGGACTGGCCGTGGGCCTGATTTGCATGTGTTTGCATTGTGTGTCCACTGTTTGATGTCGGATGCATGCATGTCACCAGTAGTAGCGTCTGGCTTGTGATTCTGCACGTCTAGATTTAGACGGCGTAGCGTTCTGACATGTGTGCGCAGAGTTACGGCCAAAATAGTGGTTTTGGGCCAATTTTAGGACAGCTCTTGGACTGCCGCGTGGGACACCCGCCGTGCGCCGCGGCAGGTATTTATGCCTTGGACCTGTCATTTGTTATCTCTCTCTGCATATGCTATTGAAGCATTCTGACACTTTGCCTTGTGTCTCCTAGCCAAATCCTTGCCGTTGTGTGCACGACCTGTGACAGTCGTCACCGTCTGACCAGGCACTGACGCCTCGTCAGCAGCTGTATTGCTAGGAAGCTTCCACGCATTTTCTTACTTTGCGTGTTTTTGCAACGCGGATAGGCCGCGAGCTCCTTGCGCCGTCAGCCGCCACCCCCGCTGTTGCTGGTCTCCACCACAGCAGCACCAAAAGTCCCTGCTGTAGCCGAGATCTACTAAACTCCACGTATCTAGTGGACATGGCAGCCGCACCATCTATTGCGATACCAGACCCGCTTCTTGCCTCTCCACAGCAGCGCCATATCTGTTCCAGTGTAGAAGCAGCAACACACACTGCATTGCCACCCCTCATTTGACTTAGTAGTACCGAGGACGCTTGTCTCCACTGCATTGGTGGAGGCCGTCACTGTGGCCTCGCGACTACTATCGCCGCTACTTCCCTAGCCGAAGTCTTTCCTTCACCCCCAGTCTCCCGCATCTCCTGGCAGCCACAGCCTACACCGCAGTAGTAGCACGACCAACAGCATCGGTGGCAGCTGCAATCAAAGCAACCGGTCTCTTACCTCAGCCACTCCGGTGGCAACAGCGGCCACATTGGCTCACAACGAGTCCATGTCCGCCGCCACGCCTGCACCCTACTACGAGGATCGTAGCGCGAGTCGTCGGGTGCGGCATCATCACGGAGCGGTAGCGGGGTCTCCTCCGTCGGGCTGCTCGTCTTGGCCTCGGCGTCATCCAGTGAGAGATTTCCCTACCCTTACCCAGGACACATTGGAGGGGAGCGAATTCTCTGCTTCCAAGACTTCAGCCACAAGCTTCTTCGCCTACCTCAACAGCAACGCAGCCTATATATCGCTTGCTGTTACTACAGTTGCCTCTGCTGCCATAGAAGCCACCACTACAACAGCAGCCACCTTTGCGGCTGCGGCCAAGGCATCTCGTACTCCTGCAACTGCTTCAGTGGGCCGTTATACTGAGGCCTATACCGAGGCCGCTGTCGTCATTGGGCCCATTGCTACAGCAACAACTGATATCTTCATACAGGTCTCCGTCTCCGCATCGTCGATCGCCTCCAATGTTGCCTCCGCTGCTCTGCAGCCGCATCTGCAGCAGCATCCATTCGCACCTCCACCTCTGCAGTAGCAGCAGTCCACTTCTAGTATCATCTACGGCTGCTAGTATAGTGATTGCTGCCATCTTTGTGACTGCTGCTCTTGTGACCGTAGTGGCAGTGTCTATCGCCGGTGCTCTTACATGAGCGGTCCCTGCAGCGTCCACTATAGCTGTGCTTGCTGCTATAGCAGCAACATCCATCACACCTCTCCTTGCCTTTCTCCGCCCTTCCCTTGCGGTGCCCACTCCTTGACTGCTGCTCCTGCTTTCCTTATCCTTGCATGCCGGTGGTCTTTGCCTCTCTGCTCTGCATTTTGTTCGGGTTGGGGTGGGGATTTGTCCTGCAACATCTTCTTCACGTGCTTAAGGCACTTCCCTTTTTCTCACACCCACTGGGGCGGGGAAACCTTTGCCGAAAATTTTCGGCAGAGCCCCCTCGTTTGTCACCATGCCTGGTGATGACGAGTCGATCGTCACAGACTTGCAACGGCAGCTCAATCACGCGCTTGAGGCACAGCGTAAAGCTGAGGATCGCCTCAAGCACGCAAATGACAACCGCACGGCTTTTGCTGATGAGGTTGCTGCAATTGTCTTCAAGCGCCTGCCCATTGCGTCTGTCACTGCCGCCTTTGGCTCCACTAATAGTACCAACTCTGGTGCATCTTCCAATCCCTCTGTTGCTGCCAATCCCTCCTCAGTGCATCCTGCTGGCACGTCTGCCCCTATCCCACGCCAGCATGACTTCTTCTTGCAGCCACCTATTCTCATCCCAAGCCTTGCTTTCTCCTCTTGGGAAGCCCGCTTCAGCGCGTGGGCGTAAGGTGAGAGTCTTCGGGAGTACTACCTCCCCCTTGACCCAGCTGCTCACACGCCTTTTGTCCCTGCTCATGCTGAAGCTGCTCGTGCCCTTTGCGCTCTCATTCATGCTGTCCCTGTGCATCTTGTGGACGACAATGGCACGTTCAACACCGATCCCGCTGCTGGTCGCGATGCTGACCTTGTTAGTGCCTACGCTATGCTGCGTCGTCGCACCATCATCACTGTTCACGCTGTATAAAGTGCTCTCACTATGCAGTTCAACACGCTGCTGATCCGTGCTGACGAGTCCATTAACGCCTACTAAGCTTGTGGGCTTAAGCTCCTTCGAGAGCTGGATAAGGCTGCCCCTGTGCTGCTGTCTGCTGTCCTAAACATGGTCAACGGGCTCATTCCTGAGCTCTTCGACCTCCTTCGCGACGTCAAGGCTGATGAGCTGCAGCGCCTTGCCTCCTAGCCTATTCCAGCAAAGTCACTTATTGGAGTAGGGGCACTCTGGGACTTCACCACCAAGCGCCTTGCTCCGTGGTGGACTAGTCTCTATAACAAACGACTCCACCGATCTGCTGTCACAGGAGTCACAGGACTGACCTCTGCTTCACCCCCTGCCACAGCCTCCTCATCCTTACACATCTTCTTCTTCCTCCTCATTCTCCTCTTCCAACTCCACTGCCACAGCCCTTGCCTCTAAGGGACGTGGGAGCGGTCGTGGTCGTGGCAAGGGAAAGGGCGAAGGCCAGGAGAAAGCATCGACTTCCTCCTCCCGAAGCCCCGGTGTTGTAGTCTCCTGGAACTGCGTCTCTTCTACCCACTCCACGCGTGCTTGTCTAGCTCCTCCAGATGACCTCCGTCTTGCTCGCGGCATGCGCGTCCACTGGGCCCGCACCGGTACCGCCGCCGCTGCTACATCCTCCTCCAGCGCGGCCTCATCCTCCTCGGTGCTGTCGCAGTCCTCTACCCAGGCCTACTCCACTCATGGCGTTCCTCCCCAAGTCCCATACCCTTGGGGCTGGCCGCCTCCTTACGGTGCTCCGCCCTACGCAGCTCCACCCTTCTCAGCCTACACCGTTCCATCCTGGTTCCCTCCTTCCTCTGGCGCTTTGACCCACACTCCTGCATCATCTGTTGCGGGTGACAGTGAGCGTCAACTGGAGCATTCCCTCCTTCAGCTCATTCGCCTGCATGATCAGGGAGGTGAGGGTGTTGCTTCGTTGGCCAATGGTCCCACGTGTCGGAGTGACTCTACCCTTCGTGGTGACCCCCCCGGTCATCTGCATGGGTTGTTGGATCCCTCCGTTCCGTGGATTGAACGTTGGTAGTCTGTCGTTCTCCCACGTTGTCTTGCTGCATGTGCGTCGTCTCCTCGCTCTGTCCCTCATGTTGGCACTGTGGCGACGTGTGGTGTCATTCCCCTAGTTCGTGCATCGGGTGGCTTCTCTATCCTTGATTAAGGGGCCACTCACCACATGACATCTGTCCGTTCCTCGTTTGTCTCTCTCGGCTTGACTGGTGATGTCCGTCTTGTACGTACTAGGTCCGGGTAGTTACTCCCTGTGTAAGGTGTTGGCATCGTTCGTTTTGTCGGTCCTAGTGGCCCGGTGTACCTTCCTGACGCGCTGTATGTCCCGTCATTGGAGCTCAATCTGCTGTGGGTCCCCTCCCTCGATGACCAACACATGGACTTCTCTGCTAGTCGTGGTGTTGGCACCGTGCGTGTGCGTCCATCTGGTCGCATTGTTCTTCGTGGAGTCAAGTGTGACAAGTTGTACCGTGCTTTTCTGTTCACCTCGCCTTCCTCCTAGGTTGGTGTTCCACTTGTCCATGTCGCCCCATCTCTCTCTCTCTCCTGACCTTGTCCATCTGTGGCATTGTCATCTCGTACATGTGCACATTGATGGTGTTTCCAGCATGCTTCGTCTTCAACGTGCTCTAGGACTGTCCCCTTCAAATTTCCCTGCTCCATGTCCCTCTGACTGCCTTGACTGTGCTCAAGGCAAGATGCATCGCTCTCCTTTCTTTGACTTTCAGTCTCAGTCTAGTCATCCTCTTGACCGTGTGCATGCAGACGTCATGGGTCCTCTGTCCCATGACCTTCTTGGTGACGTTGGTCGTTACGTTTTGTGTGTCACTGACGATTTTTCCCGCTTTCGCTGGGTCTTTGCACTTCTCCAAAATATTGACGTCTGTCACACTATTGAAACTTGGCTTGCCCAGGCAGAGCGGGCCTGCCAGCGCTCCCTACGCAACTTTTGTAGTGATTGCGGCGGCGAGTTTCTTAGTCCCACTGCCCGCTTCCTTGCATCCAAGGGGGTGTGTTTGGAGACCTCCGCTCCTTGCACACCCCAACAGAATGGTGTCTCAGAACGCTGGAATCGTATCCTTGCTGATGGTGTCCGGACGCTCCTGTTTGAGTCTGGCCTTCCTCTGCTCTTTGCCTTTGAGGCTATGAGCTATATGACATGGGTGTGGAATCGGGTTCCGCATGGGCCCCTTCCTCGTTCTGTCACACCCGTCAAACGCTGGTCTGAAACTTGCACTCACCTTTGGCTTGCTCGTGTCTGGGGTTGCATTGCCTCTGTCTGGTTGCTTGATGACTTACGCGATGGCAAGTTGTCCTCGCACGGTCGTCTGTGTCCGTTCTTGGGCGTTTCGTCTCAGTCTAAGGCATGGCGGTTTTACGACCCTGTCCGCCACCGCGTCATTGAATCTTGTGATGCGTTATTCTTTGAGTCAGTGTTTCTCCGTGATCTTGGTCGTCTTTTGTCGGCTGCCTCCCTTCTTTCGCTCTCTCAGCTGGGGGGAAAGTCGGTCCAGTCCCTCCAACCGTCTCTCTTGCTGCAGCCTCTCCTTCTCCACCTTCCCCTCTCCAGTCGTTTGGTGTGCCGCCGACCCCTGTCTCGCCTACGCCCCTGTCATCTGGCTCGGCCAGCACATCACCCTCTCCGGCCACGCCCTATTCCTTGTCCGCCTCTGCGTCTGCCCCACTGTCTACCTCCTCCTCGTCGGCCCCTGCGTCTGTCCCACTGTCTTCCTCCCTGTCCGCAGCACGTCCTATCACCCCCGACGTGTTGCCGGCCTCCCCTGTGTCTGTCATGACCACTCACGTGCTGCTTGTCGAGCCCACTCGCCCTGCACTGGTTTCATCCTTCGTTCGCGGCGGACGTCTTCGTGCACTCCCGTAGCGCACTTCTAGCTCCTATGTCCCGTCCGACCACCCATCTTGGTCCCAGACAGCTCAGGTTGCAAACGTGCCGACAGGCATGGATGCACTGGGCCTTGCCACTGGGGTTGTCCACCCCAGTTCTGCCCTAGGCCAGGCACTGCTCGTCTCTGAGCACGCACGTGCAGTCGCTGCTACTGTCGCCACCGCCGTCCCTTAGTGTCATGCAGCCACAGGCTCTGCAGCTCTTCCGGAAGAGCCTACCACAGCTCGTCAAGCACGCATAGCTCCTGATGCATAGTAGTGGGCAGCAGTAATGCACGACAAGCTAAAGGCTCTGGACGACCACGCTTTGTACGAGCTGGTTGACCTGCCTCCAGGACACAAAGCCATTGATGTGCACTGGGTATTAAGGCATAAGTACAAGCCCGAAGGGACCCTTCACAAGTACAAAGCTCGGCTCACGACAAAGGGATTCTCCCAAGTCCCAGGTGTGGACTTTGATGAGACATTCGCGCCTGTTGGCCGCTACACCACAGCTTGCGCCCTGCTAAGTCTTGTCGCTCGGCAAGATTGGGAGCTTGAGCAGATGGATGTCAACAACGCCTTCCTCCACGGGCGGTTGGATGAAGAAATCTACATGGTCCAGCCTCATCCAACAGCCCACTGGGTTCTCTGATGGGACCAACAAGGTATGGCAACTACGGAAAGCACTGTACGGCCTGAAGCAATCATCTCGGTATTGGAACAAGAAATCACGTCCACGCTTGACAAAGGCGCCTATCGACGGAGTACTGTCGATCCCTCTCTTTTTGTCACTCATCTGTCAATCCCCTTTGTTGCTGTTCTTGTGTATGTTGATGACTTGCTGATCGCGTCACCCAGTCCGGAGGCCATGAAAGCGGTCAAGTCACTCCTTTAAGCGACCGACAAAATGAAGGATCTCGGACCAACGCATGTCTTTCTGTGCATGGAGCTGGATAGAGACCGCCCTCGCCGTGTCCTCCACGTTTATCAGGCCGTCTACATTCGCAGCCTGGGGGATGTTTTGCTTCCCTCCTAGAGACAGTGCCCACGGCGTCAACGCCCATGACCCCAGCTGGACAGCGGTTGCTGAAGACAGTGGATGTGTCAAAGCTGGGGGAGGCGGTTGACGTCACAGACTGTCTTTGCGTAATCGACTCTCTCATGTATTTGGCTACGACGACCAGGGCGGACGTAGCCTTCTCTGTGAACTTTCTAGCACAGTTCTCCCAGTGTCCACAAGCATGACACTTGGAAGCTGCACTGCGTGTCGTGAGATACGCCCTCTCCACTGCCCATACTAGCTTGTGCTATCGTGCACAGCCATCAGTTGTGGTTGGTGGCTACACGGACAGTGACTGCGCACATGACGCTGATGCACGCAGTCGCACTGGCTACATGTTCCTGGTGGGGGGGGGGACAACTGTGTCGTGGAAGAGTGGCAAACAGGGCTGCATGACTCTTAGCTCTAGCGAGGCTCAGTATGTTGCATTGGTCGTTGGCACGTGTGAGAGAATTTGGTTGTGTCGCCTCTTGCAGCAGTTGCGTGTTCCTATTTGTTGCATCACTCTTCGCTGTGACACTCAAAGCACCAAGGCCATTGCTGAACATGACGGCATGCACCACCCTCGCACTAAGCACATCAATGTTGCGCATCATTTTGTTTGTGAAAGAGTGGCTGCAGGCGATGTCCAGGTCGTCTGGGTTGACACATGACAGCAGAGAGCTGACTTCCTCACAAAGGCGCTCAGCAGCAATGTCTTCAAGGCTGCAATCTACTCCGTTGGCTTGTTGTGTGCGCGTGATGTGCCCGGTTGAGCCCCTGTTTCCGTACATATGTGTATTCTGTCATCTTAGTCACATCCTGTGACGCTCATGTGTGTGTGTAGTGTGCGTCGGCTGTGGGTCATGGGGGAGTGTTGGTTTGCGTTTCACAGACACGTGGTGACCTCTGGCCTCGTTGCACACCTCACACATCACCGATGCAGGTCACTGAGAGAGAAGAGACGTTGCCGCCGGCGCATTCCCCGCCACCGAGACGTGGCTATGAGTCATGGAACTCATAGTGTTACAATCTCTCAGGCTCTCCTACTACATGCAAACTCTGAGCTAGGATTCGTCCCACCCGGGTTGGTACTCATGGTGAATATTGTGTTGCCTGAGTTTGGACGACAGACAAAATGTGCGAACAGGGTCTTATACGCAATTGTGCGGATCAAGCGTTGAGCCAGAGCGAGCACGCTGCTCGCTCGCTCGCTTCGATCGCTCTCGCTCTCCTGACAAGGACCATCTCGTTGTCGTGTGACTTATACGCTTGCGACTACAAAAAACCCCTAGTGCGTGCCATGTCTTTTGCCGCTCTCTACCAGCCATGAGGTTTTTCTAGCCTTGACTCCTTGCCGTCTCACTGCTTCTGCCATGTCCTACACGATGAATGGTAAAGGCACAATAGTTATGCTATGGCCAACACTCGAGAAAGCGTTGTCAAACATCCTAAGAGGTATAATGCATTTATTTTTCTCCAATAAACAGATTCATTCTCCAGACTAAATCTGCTAACATCAAATTCTCCCCTTTCATGATCTTTGAACTAGTTCAGATACGCTGGTCAAAACATATTCCTATAACAGGAGGGCCAGTCCCGCCATCCCTTCCAAAAGCAAGGGATAATTCACAACCATCTCTCGCTACGGTGAGGGCTGGCCTTTGGCCAGATTCTTCCTAGCCACCAGCCAGCTGGCAGCCAGCTTGAAGCCTGGGGACCAATCAGGTGACCAGCCAGCCATGGGCGGACAAACAGCCAGCCGCCAATCAAGCTGGCCACTTGATCAACGGCCAGGAGGCCGTGATGCCTAAAGGGTGAAGGTCGGTTGCATCAAGCCCTCAACCTCCCCCTCTCATTGTCACGTCACAAGGTGAGTGGAAGAAGGGGTGAGGGAGAGCTGGAAAATGCGCTTGAAAAACCACAAATTTGGCACGAAAATGGCGGACATGCCTCGCACACGACATTTTTGCACTAGTCAAAAACAAAAGTAAAGTTTGTTCCATGCAAAACTTTATTTCGTTATTGGGAAACTCCTACATACCTAATCACGAGTCCAAGCTGTTATCCCCCTTGTTTGGGACCTAGGACAAGTAAAAGCATAAATGAGTTCATGGAGATTCAAAATATTCAAATCTCCGTACGAGGGTCATTGATGACAATTGCCTTAAAGTGGTGCAAACGGGAAAAACCCATCATGAAAACTGTGGATACCAATCTGCGACTTCCAACAAGGACTTCAGTACCAGAGCTTAAGTCACAACTGTTACACTGATATCTGAGCAGGACGACCGTCACAGCTAACTCTACGCTAGTTTCGATAGTTCCAGCATAAAACAAAATTCCACCGGAAGCCGTAACAACAAAAGAAATGCTAGAGGGCGTACGTGCTTAATAATCAACCATTCTTTTTTGCCTTTGATTATGTTAGAAATCTCATGACAGGCCATTTTTTGTTTCCAAATCTTCCTAACATCTCCTCTCCCTTATGAGGCTATCTGATTTACTATGGGATGGTGTGGGAAGAACCACTTCCAAACAGCCCTCCTTTCTCCTATTCTCTAACATCCTCCCACTCCACATGAACCTAGAATTGGTTTAATACGCCCCCTTACAACAAGGGAGCTCCAAAACCTGACGAGATGCAAAGACGAATCAAGGTATTGGAAGAGATGATTTTTTCAGGGCCTCCCCGTTGTCGCGAGCTCGAAAGACATGTCATCAACAAGGTGTAAGAGGTGCCAAAAGAAGAACAATAAAGTGAAGGCCGAATAAGAGAAGACAAAACCAGACAAGAGGGGGCGACAGAAGCAAGTAAAGAAATTTCTTTTGCCATATATTCCTGTAAATTGATTTTTTGTAGGGGAAATCATCTCTTGTTCTCTTTATCATAACTTCAGGTTTTTGGTTTTTCTTGCAAGCAATATTGTGCCATGAGTCATGGCTAGGAAGATTAGCTAAGACATGCACGTGATAATGCTGACCATGGCCGAGGCCACCTAGGAACCTACAACTTTCATTGCAAGGTCATGCTGTCTGCAGCTGCATGAAAAAATAGGAAACAAGTTTATGGTTCCCTCACCAATCTTGGGAGCAAGCCGCACCAAGAAGGCGTGATAAATCTTCAACATTGTGGGCAAAGCTCACAGAAGATGCACATGTAATTTGCATAGAATAGTGGGAAAGTAAGAGGGAGGCTATCCAATACAATCAAGGGCAAGGTGGTGATGGCTTCACCACATGCCTTTGGTGGACTAAAAAATTTGGGACCCACCACCGTGAGCATGCAATCCGCCACAAGCCTGCAATTGGACTTGTAGGTGGACAACTCCCACGAGACACATGATGTCCTTGGGAAGAACCACCCAATCGTGGACCCCAAAGAATAGCATGGAGATGACGATATCAATGAGGATTATGACCATTGTCATCACTATACGTAAAAATCAAGCCGAGCACTTAAAAATACAACAACATCCTTTGCTGGTGCATTTCCATGCCGCCTCAAGCATCAAGAAAGACAACATTATCCTTTGAAAGGTGAGACTCTACCAAGATGTATCTGCAAACCGTACTGTCCTCCGGTTGGTGAAGGTTCATGGACAGTGCAAGGCTCTTGAGGTTTTTCCAAGGATTTGACGACATCAGTGCATGAGTTGGCTTTGGCCAGCCTGCTATCCCACCTCAGGAAAGTTATCATGGACCGTGATTATGTTCACTAGCTCTAATGTCTGGCTGATCATGAGGCAACACGCAAATGTGAAGACCTCGAATAGGCATTGAAAAGCGTGACCCGAGTTTGGATGTTTCTCCGGCCAGAGCATGCCACAACTTATACCTGGACCTGCCAGCCTTGACAACCTTGAGGCTGGTCATAAAAACTTCATTCCTCCATAACTTCAGAACTTTCCAAAAGGGCATTATGGTTACCAAAAGGAACAATTTGATGGAGCATTTTTTGCATGTCCACAAAGCTCCACTTAGTCACTAGGGAAACCCTGCTATGAAAAGACGACGACAAGATCTTGAACTATGTGGTGAATGAGTACGGTGCGTAGCAAGTACACGTGCAGTGGAAGCCCATGATATGGGAGGCCTTCTATGCTAACATGTGCAAGACGTACATTAAGCATGAGAAGGTACAGCGTGAACTTCACAAGCTCAAGGACTTCAAGCAGTTTGGTAGATCAATTGAGTCCTATTTGAGTGAGTTCAGGGTACTTGTATAGGAAACCCAATGCCTCACCAAGGGCGATGGGACCCAAACCTTCAAGTGCCTAGAATACTTGTTACACGAGTACTTTTGTGAAAGTCTTGTCAACAAGAAGTCGAAGGAAAAGACCACCACGCTGGGAAAGGGCTAGGATTGGATAATCTAGATGGTGTTGCGTGACTACATGAGTGAAGTGTATTCACTTAACCCAAAGCACTCCTCAGATTGAAGGGCAAAAGTCCGTACACAACAAGGTTACAACTTGTACATGGACGTTGGAAGGGCCAGAGGGACAGCCACGTAAGGTGGGGCTACATGCAAGCAGCCTAAAAAACCCTAGTCAAGAAGATTCATGGGAAAAAGAACCCCAACCACAAGCACAAATGCAACAAAACAAGCTACGAGAGGCACAAGCATTGCAACACAACCTTCTGCGGGGTACTCATCCACAACTATGTGCAACTCAGCCACTAGTGCTCACTGCCCTCAGGCTGCTGGTGATGCGTTAGAGGCCACACCATCGGCTTCAGCTGCAGCATCTTGTGACGATGGTGTAGCATGAGGCAGAAAAAATGGGCGTGGATAAGGCCGTTGCCGTATAAATGAGTTTGGATGTGGAAACAGTCAACACTATGGTATGTGTTCTCCCAACCCCTAAGTAACATTAGTGGGGACAACTCACAAGGGAAAATGGATTACGAGTGTTTTTTTTTTAACAAAGATGGGATCCGGTTTTTTTCGACAGTTGAGTTTTCTCAGCAGTATCTCCTCTCTCATTGAGCCACACTCCCCACTAGCTGACCATCATGGTTGCAATTCCTTCGTCGTGGCAATGACGACCACCCCACAATGGTTGTGCAATGCAACGATGATAGCAAATTCCCTAAAGGCAATCATTATAGTCACATTTGCTATATCTTTAGTCAATGATTTCAATCCTGTCAAATTGAAAGACTGGAAGGTACTTACTAAAGTCATGTATAGAAATAAAACAATGGCATGAGTGGGGGAAACATGGGAGTTACGACGTCTGTTGTACCCATTATGTGATCACCACAAACTCGGCTTGCCGTCATTACGTTATTTTACTCACAAGATTGGAGGCATCATGATGATGCAGTTCAAAGGACACGTAGCTATTGCATGCTTGAATGTGGTGGCTGACACTTGAGTGGATAGAGAATTCATGAGCCATGGCTTTAGTGGACAATTTGGCCTCGTGTATGAACCATAGGATGGTGTAGTTGTTATATGTGACAACCGTAAGGTACCCATGATTCGTAATTGCAAAGCAAAAGTTTTTATTCAATGATGGACACATAACTTCATGTTGAAGTTTCTCAACCTTCTTGAATAGTTTTGCATGCTTCTAGGTGAACCCTGGCTGTGGAGAAAAGGATTATGATGTGCTTTGAATCAACATGTTTCATCCCTCAAAAAGGGGAACATCACTTTCCTTTGATTTACAGTGCGGAATAAGCACTGACCTGACTTAAGGTCCACTCCAGCTTGTATATGATGCAATTCAAGCGATTTTCTCAACATTGATCTCAATAGTTTTTGGCCTAGTTAAAAAAAATGGAGGGTAAAGTGAATAAGTGCACATAATAAGGGATGGAATCTCCATTGGAGGAATTGGCAACTGTATTCCAGAGCCCACCAGTTGTGCTTCCACCAAAATGACACTTGGGCCACATCATTTGGCTGCAACCAAAGAAACTCCTCCATTTAGACCAATGTATTGCCTTAGTCGGGTAGAAGGGAGAGAAGCCAAATACAAAATCCAAGAATACATTGCAAAAGGGTGGTTACTGTTACGCTGGCGGAAGTGAAGTGGTTCACAGTTGAAAACAAGACTTGTCACTTTTCACATGATTGGGGTTAAATGGGTATTTTTGAGAAGCAAAAAGTGTACTTTGTTGTTGAAAGTGTTGAAACCCAACATTGTATATACAAATTGTGAGAGCAATAGAATGAGGCTCAGTCGGGCCGTTTGGGTCTTTTGGCGGTCCGCGTGACGCGACGCCATGTTCCGATTCGTTGATTCAAGATGTCCCTTATTGATTCGATGGGGGGCTTTGAGGTTTGATACTTGGTTCACGATGTCCGTTGAAGTTGCTTGAGAGATCGTCGCTTGTAGTCTCGAAGTGTCAAGAATTGCCGTGAGTAGGTCTTGGCAAGTTTGAGAATTGACTCGAAAGTGGTCTTCATCGCGCGAGAGTTCCGGGGTATTCAAAAGAATTCCCCTCGAGAATGGAAAATTGTAGCCACGACTAAGTCGCGAAGTAGGCCAGGAGTGGCGAGGCAAAAAATAGCTCTCTTTGAGGTTATGGCCTCATGTATGCCAGCTCGGCATAACACTTCCCCGTCCTCTAGCCGCGACGTCCCGGCACGTTACCATCTCGTGGCCGGAGTCGTGCTTTGCAGCCGTTGATGAGAGGATCAAAGTCCAAAAGTTGCATGTATGGCACCTAGCTGTTGTTTGCCGCGCCGTAATTCTTCCACTTGACCAGATGCTGATCTTCGCTTCCTCGCCGGCGGTGATCGAGGATTTCCTCGACCTTGTACTCATGGTCACCGTCTGCTATCATGGGTGGCGGAATAGGCACCACGCGTCCAGGAAAATCTTCGGCTGGGTGAACTTATCGTCAAAGTTTGCTGATGTGGAAGACCGGGTGAATCTGCATGTTGTCGAGTAGTCGGAGTTTTGCAACGACTGGAGTGCGCATCTCCAAAACATCGAAAGGACCCAACCACAGAGGTTTAAGCTTCGGATTGCTTGATGTGCGGAGTTTGACGGTTGCGGAGTTGAGCAAAACTTTGTCGTCGGTCTTGAACTCCTCGGTTTGTCGATGTTTATCAGCTTGCCGCTTCATGGCTGCTTGCATTTTTGTGAGGGTTTGGCAAGTCTCTTACTAGATTGAGGAAACATCTCGTCGATGAATGTCAACGGCGAGGATGTTACTCTTGGTCTGTAGGTCGATCGGAGTGGTTGGCTCTGCTCCATATACCACTTCGAATGGTGTCTTCCCCATTGCGGCAGATGCCACGGAGTTGTATGGGAACTCGATGATTGGTAGCTTGACTGCCCAGTCGGTGCCGTGAGGTTTGCACAGGGTTCAAAGGAGTTGTTCAAGAAATTGGTTGGCACGCTCGGTTTCTCCATCGGTTTCCGAATGGAACGCTGTTGAAAGTTGGAGTTGACTGCCATACCGCTGCATTAGATCTCGCCAGAATTGGCTGGTGAACCGCGCATCTCGATCACTGGTGATCGATCGTGGGACCCCTTGCTGGCGGACGATCTGGTCAAGGAACAGTCTCGCTACTCCTTCGGTGGTCACATCCGTAGTAACCATGGATTTGACGTATTGTGGGTCAACATGGATACCTTCCTTGCTGACTAAGTATACAAGGCTTTTGAGTGCATCTTTTGCAAACTTGCACTTGCCCATCTTCTCATAGAACTTTTGCTCCGAAAGGATTGCGAGGGCTTTGGACCAATGTTTTACGTGATCATCCTTTCATTTGAAGAAAACCATAATGTTGTCTTGGTAAACCAAGATGAAAAAACCAAGTTACTTGGCAATCATGTGTTTCATTTCTCTTTGGGATATTGCCAAGACATTTGTGAGCCCAAAGCACAAAACCTAAAACTGATAATTTCCCATGTACGTCCAAAATGCTGCTTCTGGCACATTATCTTCCAAGCTACGGGCTTTATGGTGCCTTGACACAGATACATGGACAAAAAGAATCTTTCCCCTTGTATTTGGTCAAACAGGTCCACAGTTGATGAGAAGGGAAGTCAAGTTTTCATCTACCAGCTTGCTCAGCACCTGGTAGTCTACCCTCATGCATAAAACACCATCCTTCTTGTCCACAGGACAAATAGACACACCATAAAACGAGTTTCTCGGCTTGATCCACCATTTCTTAATGTGCCCTTTGATTTGGTATTTGGCCTCACCCTTCTCTAGGACGAAGGTGATACATTCTTCTAAATAGAGGGATTGCCTCAAGTTGCAACAAAATTATGTAGCACCTATGCCATTCTGGTGGAAGCACAGTCGATTGGTTGCATAATACATCTGAGAACTCCAGCAGCAAAGATTTGATCTCTTGTGGCATGTCTTCCTTCACTTTGTTCTCCACTTTTTGTAGGTGAGCCAAGATGTATCAACAACCCTGTCTTATATGTCGTTTGAGTTGTGCTGCAGACGAGCTGGTATGGCCTTAAAGTTGAATTAGTGACAACTCTTCATTCGAAAAAGAGATTTAAGCAATGCTCTCACTTTTGAAGGATCAAGTATTTTGATTCAAAACACATATGTACCTTCTTTTTGGTGATCCAGGGATCACCTAGAATGATGTCAAGCGGGTCCTAAAAGTTGAGTATCTTCAATGTGACACTCTGTGAGTACCCTTGAATACAATTGTTTGCTTTGCACGTACCAATCACATGTACTGTATGGTTGTCACCAACATCGACCATGCCATTGAATGGCTTGTACTTTAGGCCCACCTTTTCCTTTAAACCAAGGCTAACAAAGGAGTGATCCTGTGCAGTTTTAGCCAGCATGTTCACAAGAGCAACTGCTAAGTGTCCTTTGAACTGCATCGTTATTTCACCTTCACTCTTATGAGTGCAAGCCAAAAACATTCGTTGTTATGGAATCGGTATGGCACACACTGTAACTCCCATAAAATTCACACTTGGGTCCACCTCTTATGGTAATGTGTGAATTCGATAAGCACCTTTTGGTGTCTGACTTTGGATGGGTAAAACCGTTGGCCAAAGGTACTGCAAACGTGTTTGAGCACACAGCTTTCAGGGCGTTTCCTTCAATCAATCCATTGCAACATTCTTACACAATTGTCAGTTTTTTACCACTAAGCAAGTTTGATCATTTATCCTTTCTAGATATGCAAGGTTAACTGGGCAATGATGATCAGAAAATGATGAATGCTATTCCATGAGAGGGGCAAAAAAGCCAAAAAATTTGAACTCATCAAAATTATAAATTTCTTTGCATCCTCATCAGAGTACTTTAATCCACACCTGTGACCCATCTTCCCTGTTGAGTGGCCCCAAAAAACATCACTCAAGGGTGTGGAAAACCCGCTGCTTGACTTTGCCCGTTTCTACGACCGGACCCATCTCCACAGCCACAACCCTGTCCGCGATCCTCTAACCAGCCTCAAGCTACACCATCCCTATGAGGTGCTGTGGTTATAGCCAATGACGCAGCCTCTTCTCCACCAGTAGCACACTCGTAACACTCAGCCCAAAAGTGGCCATGGTACATATAGTTGTGGCAAAGTCCCTCGCAAAAGGCAGTGCTGTGATGCTCACGCAATGCCCAATGCTCATCATTTTCACAGTTTCCCTTGTGGTTGGGGGCCTTTTTCCCGCCAGTTTTCTTGTCAAGGAGGTTTATATGCTGCTTTTCATTAACCCTGGCCCACTCCCTGGTTTTCCCTCTAGCCCTTGCAGCATCCATGCGCATTTTGTGGCCTAGTGTGCTTATGCATTTAGCCGCGCATCCGAGCTGTGCTTCAGATTCATCGAATGCACATCCCTCATGTTTTCATGCAACATACTACAACTTGTGCAATCCTGGACCACTGTCGTTGTGGTTGTCTTTTCCTTCATCTTCTCACAAGAAAGACCATCATGCAAGTACTACAGCAGCAAGTACTATAGGTACTTGAAAGTCTGGGTTCCATTGCCCTTGTTAAAGCTTTTGGCCTCGTCCACGAGTGTGATAAATTTGCTCAAGTCAGCCTCAAGCGAGCTGCCCAGCTACTTTAAGTCTTTGATCATGTAGAATGCAAGTTGTGCCTCCTTGTCATGGGTGCAATACTTGTGCATGATAGTGTACAAAGCCTCACACGGCATGGGCTCCAAATCGAGTTGTGGCCATTGTGCATCCCACTCCTTGACCACATTCTTGACAAGGTTATATTCAACTTGCATCGTGGCAAAGTTGCTCAACTGGCCAAGTGGATCCTTGTGGACACGTAGAACGTACTCCGTGCAATTTAGCCAGTTGATGAGCTTCATTTCCTTTCAAAATATCTCTACGATGTGGAGGAAGGACGTTTTCATCACCGGCCCCAATGTCATCAAGCCAGGCAAGTCCTCGCTACCGCTAACAGTAGCATGAGTACTTCCGGTGCGCTCTGGCTGCTGGTGCACCCTCATCTACTGATGACCTCAATCAGATTTTACACCTCCTTGGTTTCATTTCTATTTCTCTAGGACACCATGGAGTGTACACCCACGTGGAAAAAAAATCTATTTTCCTAGGCATCCACGGTTTGCACAATCATGTGGTACAAAGATACGATTCTTCTATGCCGCCACAAGAGTGGGCACAATAACGTGGATTCAATCAAAGTTCATGAGCCACGAGTCACAACACTAGGAAACCAATAGAACCTAGTAAAACAGAAACAAAGATAAAAGTGAATGGAACTCAAGTAGTTGAGCACGGCCCAAAACGTCTTGAGGAGGGGAGGGAAGGGGGGCAGCTCTAAGTCTAGAACTTGAGTTACCACACACTCGTCCCTTACTCCTCTTGTCCTGTCTTTTGTCTTCAGGTCATCTTCGGCAACTTCTTGAGATCTCTTGATGCACCTTGCGCCCCCTTGGAGGCATCTCCTTTGTGCCCATAACCATGGGGAGACCTCCAAAACTCCCAAAGGTATTCCCTGTTGGCCTGAGGATGAGTGTGTACCCTAGAGGGTCCCTAGCAGTGTCTGGTTCACACCACCAACTGTTTTTGGAGAGACAAAAACTGTGGAGGAAACTGGTTCCTATGATAGCAGAAAATTGGTCAGAGATTGTGGAAATGTTTTTGGCATCAATTGACTGAGAATGAAATCTTGATCAAGGCTCACAAGTAGTGGCATTCTATAGCCATTGAATCAAGCTTTCCAAAACACAAAGGCATGCCAGATTTGAAGCTTCCTAGCAGGTTCTATGACTTATATAGAGTGTCCCTTTGTAGGTTGTCCCTTTTCCCACCTATGAAGGCATCCCTTCCCTCCCCTAGAAGCTTCTGCCCTTTCCTAGATTCCTCAACTTGCTTCTACTAGGAGAGAAGGTATCTAGAAGACCAAGACACCTCTATAAGCCTTGTAGGACAAGTCACCCCTTCTAGAATGTGTGCCACCTTCATGGACCCTCACATAGACTTCTAGAAACTCAAGGACGAACTCTAGAGCTTGAACTAGCTTCCTGGAATCTATTTTCCACCTCCCTTGAGGCAGGGCAGAAATTCATCTTGTGGGACTTGAACCCGGGCCCCTGCCTCTAGAGGTGGACACCATGAACCACTAAGCCACTTGAGTTTGTCTTCTTGGTGTTCT
>SZWC01000075.1:380371-404888 GCA_023375785.1 Penium margaritaceum
AGGACAAGTCACCCCTTCTAGAATGTGTGCCACCTTCATGGACCCTCACATAGACTTCTAGAAACTCAAGGACGAACTCTAGAGCTTGAACTAGCTTCCTGGAATCTATTTTCCACCTCCCTTGAGGCAGGGCAGAAATTCATCTTGTGGGACTTGAACCCGGGCCCCTGCCTCTAGAGGTGGACACAATTAACCACTAAGCCACTTGGGTTTGTCTTCTTGGTGTTCTTTTTTGGAGTCACTCCTGCCATGGTGAGGAGCATCTTTCCAACAATCCCCCCTTGCGTATCAGCCATGGCAGTTGTCCATGCTCAACCCGCAACTCAAGAGGCTTGGGAAAGCCCAAGCTCCATGCAAATAGCATCTTGCCTATCCTTGGGTTGCGCCTTTGTCATGGCATCAGCAAACATGTGCTTTGTGCCACAGTGCACAAGCACCACATCACCCTTTGCAACAAGGTCAAGCGCAAAGTGATGCCTGATCTCTATGTGCTTAGTCCTCTGGTGAAACACAAGGTTCTTGGTAAGGCTGATGGCACTCATGTTGTCAACGTTGACCGCTGTCGGCTTCTTTTGCGGCACCCCAACCTCTTTGAGCAATCGCCACAGCTATAGCGTCTGCTTTGTGGCTTCTGTGAGTTTGATGTACTCCGCCTCGGTGCTAGACAACACCACACAATCTTGTTTCTGGCTTGCCCAAGACACCGCTCCACCACCAAGCACAAAACCATAGCCTAATGTTAGCTTGCGATCATCAACATCACCTGTCCACTCAGCACCAGAGTAGTGAACCAGCTCGAGGGAGTCATTCCGAGCTCCCCCTCTAAACACAAGTTGCGAATGTATCGTCGCCTTCAAGTAGCGGAGGATTCTTTTAACCGCTTGCCAATGTAGAGGCCCCGGATCAGCGACATAGCGGCTCACTTTTCCCTCGGCAAAAGCAAGATCAGGCCACGTTGCCACCATGGCATACATTATGCTTCCAACTACAGACTGATACGGTACTCCAGCCATCTCCTCCTCGTCCTCCGTGCTCGGACCCATGCTCAAGCTCAACTCATATGTTGTTGTCATATGTTTGCCAATGGGGTTGCACTCCTCCATGGTGTAGTGGTGGAGCACCTCCTACACATATTTTTCTTGTCCCATCTCGAGCGTACGTGCTTTGTGGTCCCTCTTATTCTTGATTCCTAGATAGTAATCTAGCTCACCCATGTCCGTCATCTTGAACCGGCCGCATTTTTTGTTGTGACTCAAAATGGGACAGAAAGCTTATAGGAAGCTTACTAGAGCCTGCCTTGAGGATGACACTTGACAGTCTTAGGACACGCCACGTAGGAGCCCATGATTGAGCCCATGTTCAAGCCCATGCTCGAACTGAGATCACATGTTGTTGTCATAGGTGTGCCAATGGGGTTGCATTCCTCCATGGTGTAGCGGTGGAGCACCTCCTACATATGTTTTTCTTGTCCCATCTCAAGCGTACGTGCTTTACGGTCCCTCTTGATGGTGATGCCTAGATAGGAATCTAGCTCGCCCATGTCCACCATCTTGAACTGGCTGCCAAGCTGTTTCTTTAGGCTCTTGAGCTCCCCATCATCCAAAGAAACAAGGATGAGGTCATCCACGTAGAGGACGAGAATTTGGTAGAGCCCCGGCTACTTACGCTCGTACACACCGTGATCCGCCTTGCAGCGCTTGAAGCTAAGCTCACTCATGAAACTGTCCATCTTGAGGTACCACATGAGCGGAGCTTGCTTCAATCCATAAAGTGCCTTGCAAATCCGGCACACCTTACCCTGCGATGCATCCACCCCCTCAGGCACCTCCATGTAGAAATCATTGTCCAGGTCGTCATTGAGGAACGCAGTTTGACGTCCATTTGGTGGATTTCATAGTTGCGTGTTGCAGCCACCGAGAGGATAGTGCGGATGGAGGTAAACTTGGCCACTGGTGCGAAGGTATTGTTGTAGTGCTCCCCTTTTCTCTGAGCATACCCTTTCACCACCAGCCGCACCTTGTACCGCTCCACCTCCTCCTCCTTTGTGAGCTTCTTCCGGAAGACCCACTTGGAGCCGATAACTTTCTCGCCATGTGGCCGATCAACCAGCTCCCAAGTGCTAGTCTCCTTGTGGGAGGCAAGCTCAGGTCTTATTGCTCACGCCCACTCAGCCCCATCCTTTTGCTGCAGTACCTCCTTCACAGATTGAGGCTCCTCTTGTGTAACAAAGGCTTGTGCAAACCCGGTCCAAATGCCCTTGTTGGCATCGTACCTCTTTGTCCTTCTTTGCACATGGCTGCTCGTGTGGGACAGTTGAGGCGGTTATTGTTGTTGCTATCCCCTTTTGGCGCCATCCTCTCTAAGCGCCTGCTCCCCTTCTCTTGGAGACATTGGAGACATCGGTCGACTCCCCGCCTCCACGTCCATCTCCGGTGCTTACGATTCCTCATCCAAACTGGCCGGAACAAAGTCTACCGCTCGCCCATCCCTTGGGCAATCCTCTTCCGTTGGTGCTGATGCAAGGACGTCACCCTCATTCACGTCCTCCGGCATCTCCCCCTTAAGGAGTGGAATCCACTCCCCATCTTGGAGAGACCTACCTCCTTGTCTGTCCAACAGCTTTTCTCGTCAAACATGACATCGCGACTCCACACAATTTGCTGCCTCCTTGGGTCAAAGATCCGGTATGCCTTACTTTTGCTCTCATACCCAAGGAAAACACACCGACAGTTTGTGGGTCCAATTTGCTCCGTCCCTCACGTGCCTGCACCACCGCATGTGTAATGCAAGCATACGTGCGGAGGTGACCTATAGCCGGCTTCCTCCCACTCCACACATCTTATGGCATCTTCCACACATTGATCTCCTTGTCCTTCAGCGGCTTTGTCAGCGTGACATTCATGATGTACGCTGCTCTCCTTGCCGCCTCCGCCCAATACCGTTGTGCAAGGCCGGCGTCACTCAACATCGACCGCACCATATTGAATATCATGCGGTTTGCTCTCTCTACAATGCCATTTTGCTGCGGGGATTGCAAAGTTTTTTTCTGCCATTCAATCCCCTTCCTCTTCATCCACCCAATGCAGCCTGCATATTCATTGCCGTTGTCACTCCAGAACGCCTTCACCTTCAACTGTGTCTGCAGCTCCACATCTGCCACAAACTCATGAATGCACGCAAGGACCTCGCTGTTATGCTTCATGAGGTAGAGGTAGAGTTTGCGGCTGTGGTCGACGATGAAGGTGAGGAGTAGCGAGCTCCACCGATGGAGCTCTCAAGTGGTCCACACACATGTGTGTGTACCATTGCCAACTTTGTCGATGCACACATCCCCTTGGCCACAAACGGTTGCCGTGTTGATTTGCCGATGACGCATGGCTCACACACGGTCTCTTTGGCTCCATCAAGGCCACTGACTTTGGAGACCCCACACCACCTCTCTCTTTGCCATTTCCTTCACTGTCAATGGAGAAATATGGCAAAGTCAGCGGTGCCACAGGTCAAGGTCTCTTTCATCCTTCATTGCAACATTGGCGGCGTTGGACCCGGCCCGGCTGCAGAGGATCTTGGCACGTAGCAGGTACAAGTCATCCTCCCTTTTGGCGAGTGCGATCACCTCACTTTTGCCCTCCTTCCAGATGACGTCCTCCTTCTTTGTGAAGAGCACCTCAAGTCTCTTATCAGTGAGGCGGCTGACGAAGAGTATGTTTGTCCCAGGGGTGGGCATGTGAAGCACGTCGTGGATTATGCTCGTAACAGGTTTGCCGTCCACAATTGACTCAATGCGGACGTTACCCTCACCGGCGGCCACCTCTATTTTGCCATTGGCCACTGTCATGCATCTCTCTTAGGCACTATAGGTGACAAATTCCGCCCTATTGAATTAAGTGTCGCGGCCTGATCCCAAGTCAATGAGGGCAACTCCCGAATCCTTCAAGTCCGTGGGATTGTACGCCATGAGGGCCTTCTTGTCTTTCTTCCCGTCCCGCTGTGACCGGTCTGGCTTCTTCTTTGGGCAGTTGCATGCATAGTGGCCCTCCTTGCCACCATTGAAGCACTCTCCCTTCTTTTCATCCTTCTTGATGCCCTGCTTGGCACCCTTCCACTTGTCGTCTCGGCCTCCACTGTGAGGATGATCTGTGCACGTAGAAATTGATGCCGCTGCACTCTCTTGACCACCACCTCACATCCAGTTGTAGCGCACGTACTCAGCAAACTTCGGGTAACTCAAATCATTAGAAGGCCAGCCACCAAGGACTGTGATCATGGGACTCAAACTGTCCGGCAAGGCCAGAAGGAGGATCATAGCTTGTAGCTGAGAGTCGACCTCCCAACCAGTGGCGACGCACTCCGCTACGAGTGACTCAATTTGGTGCATGATCTCCATGACGTTGTCGCCTTCATTGGCTCAGAGGGTGACGAGCCGTTTGAAGATGAAGAGATGATTGGCAAGGTTGCTTGATTGGTACATGGAGCAGAGTTTCGACCATTATTTTGCAGCCTGGGTGCATCCTTGGATGTACCCAAGTTGTGGCGGGCATAACACGAACACAAGAAGCGCCAACGCCTTTTTGTTAGGCCTCTTGTATGCCTCTTTTACCTCAGACTTTGCAGTCTCTGGTGGATTAGTCTCATCACCCTTCAAGAGCTCAAACAGTCCCTTGTCTTCAAGAAAGACCTCACACTGCAACCTCCATAAGGAAAACCATGTCCCATCAAACCTAACGACAGTGCGGCTGCTCTCTTGCTCTTTGGCGGCCATGTCTTGATCTGGGAAACGTGAACACAAGCTGGTTTGGGACGTCCTAAATGTGTGGGCCCAGAACCCTTTGTTGGCCTGAGGGTGAGTGTGCACCCTAGAGGGTCCCTAGCAGTGGCTGGTTCACACCACCAACTGTTTTTTGAGAGACAAAAACTGTGGAGGCAACTGGTTCCAAGGATGGAAGAAAAATGGTCAGAGAGTGTGGCAATGGTTTTGGCATCAATTGAATGAGAACGAAACGTTGATCAAGGCTCACAAGTAGTGGCATTAATTGAATGGAGGGGTTCTCCCCTCAGTGTCATTCTGGGTAAGTTGTCATCAACGACCTTTGCTAGGTGACTAAGATATTTTCGGTATCCGGAGATTCATTTCCATCTTTACCTCATCTTCTCATCATAAGTACCAAAAAAGACAATTATTGCTACAAAATTGTGAGTTTGAACAAGTTATTTTTATGAAAAAAAGTCAAAGTTTACACTTAGCAATATTCATTTTTGTTTTTTGCATGTCGGCAAGCAATTGTCACATGAGAGGCACATGCAACATTTTTGCGTCGCCAATTATTTCTTCTTTTGTGCATTGTCTTTATCACTCTTTCCCCTTGTCTTGCTCATCTGATTATGCGAGGAGCAGAGGGCGAAGACAGGGCTCCGGGCCACACACTTTGGCCGTCGAGGCCTCGTGGCCTCTTGGCCACCAATCAAGCAACCAACTTGATTGGCGGCTTGCTGGTGGCTGGTCGATGACTGGCCGGTCACCTGACCGGTCACCGGCCATTATGCCGCCCGGCTGCCAGCGTACCGGCAACCAGCAAAGGAGAGAACTGGCCACCATCCAGCCCTCTCCATGGCAATGGGTGGTGTTCAACCATCCCTTGTTTCCAAAAGGACGGAGGGTCGAACTATCCCTCCCGCTACACGTGTCGACCCATGAAAGGTCCAAGTTGTAGTCATAGTAGAAACAGATTTTTTCAAGGGCAAGTTTGCTTCCGGTGTTGATCTCCTGAAAACATGGGGTGTACTCTGCCACATTGCAACAATCACATTGGTGTTGAAGCCTGCACCGCACGGCAGATGTTTCATTGAATTTCCCAAAGCATGCAAGTGTGGGGCGCATGCAGTCCATCTAGTTCACTGGTGTTCAAAGAGTCCTGCCACGGCGGATTAATGTACTTGAGATGTAGAAGGCGTGAGGTCAACCATGTGAGAGCGGTCGCGCGAGCCGTTGATCCAGCTCCACTGGTCTCCAGCTTCCATTTGATGGTATTTGAATGAGACAACCACCTCAAAGCTGTGCCACACAAATGTGAGGCCGCGAGGTCAGTTCTGTTTTTGTCGTTGTTGACCCCAACAGTGGTGAATTAAACCTCTAAACTCGTCACCCACATCCTGACCATTGGTCCTTTGGAGTTTTGCACGGTTGAACAGATGAGAGAGCGCTAGCTCAATTCGGAGTTCACTTGAGAGTTGAAGATTTCTCTTGGTGAGCACTGTTTCTCACGCATGCAAATTTTGAAACTTCTCCATTGCTGCATTGAGTTGTTGGAGCAGATGGGTGTTGAGGCTCTCGAGTCTCAACAGCTTCTGGTACAGATATTTGTTGATGCGAGCCTGTCGGATGGTGCCGCGCATCATGCTGGGTGTGGACCTGGCAGACAATGGCAAGGGCGAAGGGTTCACTGAGCCCAAGGGGTCCACCACCGAGGTCGCCGGCGCTGTGCCATTTTCCATGAAAGATGTCGTTGCTTCTTGGTTTGCCTGGAGAGAATCGTTAATCACGTGCTGCTGATCCTCCATTGCCGGAGCCTTTGCTGGCTACTCATGCTCATTGCTGGGTGCCCTCACTCTGTGCACCATTTTCATTGCAAGGTCAGAAAACGTCTGAACGATAGAGGTGAGGTGAAGACTCGTGCGAGGTTCTTGCCTTGTAGTTAATGCGCCGGATGCTCCTCCAGAGTTGTTGTGCTGATATACAAAGTGTTGTGCTGAGAAGAACGTGGATGGAGCATAAGGATGAGGTGTGGAGCAGAAGATGTTTTGAAGAATAGGGACAACTAGATGATTTGTGTTTGGCAAAGAAGGTGCTGGAGAGTCTCGAACAGGTCCTCAAGGGTAATGCAGCTGAAGAACCAGAAAATGTCCTAGCGGTCCAATTGTGCCCCTAGGATGATGGAATCGAGGCCCCGGAACTGCAAAATAATGGTCTCGAGGCGGGTGTGAAGACACATGGCATGCCTCTTGTTTGTGATTGTTGAACTCGACAAGCCTACGGACCATCATCATGTTCGTTTTGGTAGAAAACAGAGTCAGCACCACCTCCTATCCATGGTGAGGGTATTTCTCAGTCCTGGTCCCTGTAGTGCCCACGAAGGGCCAGAAGTCAACAACAATCTCATGAAGGATGGCATATGTCAGAAGAACAAGACGAGTAGAGCAAGTGATGGTAGAGGGAAGCAGAAGCAGGGGGAGTACGGAAGTAAAGAAATGTGATGGAAGCCTAGACAACAACGTGATGTCAGGGAGTTTGCCGGAAGAGGACGAAAGATGGCATGCAAAAGTCAAGGTAGAGTGTTGGATTGGAAATAAGAAAGGAGCACGCAGAGAGAATGCTGGGAAAAGAATTGAAGCCTTGATGGATTGAGTAGAGCTGAGCTGAGGACTAAAAATTTCAGAGCAAATTGATGCGAGAGGGAAAGCTGAGATTTGATGGCAAAGATTGAGCCGGATGGAAATGGTAGAGCTAGCAAATGGTCACAAGGAACGCAGAACCAAAGGTGAAGAGGATGGATAGAATTCTTTTGGTTAAAATAGGAGGGAGTGAATGTACTCCTTTTGTACGTGAAGAACATGATAAGGTAGACTAGCTGGTTGCACGCGAATGACTTAACGTTGCTTTTTGTAAGGCGGTCGGTGTCAGTCTTAGTAGACCGTTAGACCGTTATCTAGTCTCTCCTGTGACAGGTGTACCGGTAGCTCTCGGATTATCCAAGGGCCTTCTGAAGAAAATTTTCAGCAAGAGACAAGAGTATTTCTGACACCCTCCCTGAATCTGACTCAATTCTTGTGAGAAAGCTGGTGTCATCCCAGCACCAGTTATGAAACCTATGGTTTTCCTACTTGTGTCTTGACTGGTGTATGTTTAGTAATCTTAAACCAGCTGAATTTTTGCCGATGAGACGACACAAGAGTGTTGTAGTCTTGGAGATTCATACGCTGGTGGGGGAAAGAGGACACAGGCATGTGTGTAGCAAGCCTCTCCACATTTTACTGAAGGTGCATTTCCTTCTGCGGATAAGAGGATGGAAGGTAGGTGCAGAGCTACTCAATAGAATATTACGGATCTCTTCCTCCATAAATGACATCAGAGTGGAGTGGAAGTTTGAAGGATCCTCCTCCTCTATAAAGGGGGAAGTGTTGGAGATTGTGGGAGTTCAACACGCCTTCAATCTAGAAGAGGTGGAAGAGATTTCAGAAGTCTTGCGACCACTGCACAATAGTGATAGTGCCACTTGTTGTGAGTGACACCTCCTCACATTGTGTGGGGGAGTGTCAAGGAATGAGCACAAGTTGATTGGCTTGTAGATACATGTCATGTGGTTGATGATAGGCCAATTAGCTTGACAAGGGTTTCTCCTAGCAATGATTGTCATGGCTTTCGGGGCACTGTGCCGCTCAAAGTCTGACTCAAACTACTCTTAGGGGTGCTGCGGTAGAGTGCAGTGAAACGATGATGGAGAGTGCTACCAATAAACTACTCAAAAAACGAGCCCTGCCATGGCTTGTCTTCTGTATCCATGAAGATTGGTGCGGAGCTGTTGCAAAGATTTGAAATGGAGGAGTGACAGCTTGTTTTGTCCATTTACTTGAGACCAGTGAGCAGGACGACGGGTGATTTCTGATGCCCCAGTACCAAATAATATTGATTTTCTAGTTTTGTGGATGTTTTGGTGATGATCAATGGACAAATATTCTGGGGGTGATGCACTTGGGAGCCAAACTTGTGCGTGATGTGATGATAACAGCTTGACCATATATTTCTACAATATTTTGCAATGGCCCGGCGAAGTAGAAAATATGGTAGCGAATAGCGGCAGATGATGGACGATGGAATGAGCGCAAGGGCAGACAGCATGCATGAAATTATGGTAAGGCTTCAGCCCAAGTCACCATGAGATTGTTGGTTGACCGGGCGGATCCTAATGCCGAGCAGTGGAGCTCACAACGGATGAAGGCGGATGATTTGAGGACATGAATCTGGGTGCAGGGGCATATCATGTGCACAATTGATGTAGGGATAGAGATGTAACGAGGGGATGGCAGAGGCTAATTGTTAGCTACCGAGCTAACATCTCTGGCAGAGAAGCCGCAAAACCGTAAAGCTCACAAAGGTTTTTTGGCCTTCCTTTGTTGACATGTTTCATGTACCCCAAACTTAATCATGTATACACTTCACCTTCAAGCGTACAGACGCCATAGCATTACATCTCAAGAAGAGCTCAAGTTGTCAACACGCAAGAGAGCATCAAGCAAGGATTGATTGATCAGCATGCAAGACAAGCCCTTGTATAGTTGTCTGTCCAATCCTACAACTCAAATGCACATTCTTGGGAAGTGGCCTGAACAAACCACATCACCAAGAGACTCGCACTGTGGGCTTGATACATAAGCATCCTAGTGTCAAGGTGACAGAGCAATCATGTAGCGTCCAAGAAGCTACGGAATTTTGTTTTTGGAAGCTTCCATAGCAAACAAGATGTGCATGGGGCCAGGATCAAACTCATGACCTCCAACTTTGCCAAATCAACAAAATGGCCAAGGTAACCACTCACCCACATTGTGTACTCACAGGTGATATCTCACATGGGACACTGAACAAGTGGCAAAAGCTATCAACAAATCTCTCCCTTGTACCAAGGTACAAGGGTACTTGTCCTTGTTGAGCATCATCATTCATCATCATTCATCATCACTTGCGTTGACCATGCCGATACCTTGCCTGCCTGCCTGGTGGAGATCCTTGTCAAGTGGCTTTGTAAGCATGTCAGCCCGGTTCAACTTGGTACCGACATACTCAAGCTCCATTGTTTGCTTGTATGCCAAGTCTCAAGCATATTGGTAGCCGATCTCGATGTGCTTTGTGCGCCTCGAGAGGACAGGGTTCTGAGACATGTCAATCGCGCTCATGTTGTCGATCTTCATGACCGTTGCCATTGCCTGTGGTGCCTTCATCTCAGAGAGCAAGCTTTGTAGCCACTGCATCTCTTTACACACATCAGCCAAGGCAATGTACTCAGCTTCAGCTGTTGACAAAGAGACACATTCCCGCTTACGACTTGCCCAACTGACTGCACTTCCATTCAGCATACACACAAAGCCGGAGAAGGATTTTCTGCCATTGATGTTCCCTCCCCAACCAGCATCGGTGTAGCACATGAGGCGGAGTGACACGGATCAAGTAATGCCTCCAAACTGGAGCCCCACGTGCCGCGTCCCCAGAAGGTAGTGCATGATGTGCTTCACGGCCTGCCAATGAATTGGACTGGGATTGGCCACAAACCGGCTCACCTGCCCAACAGCGTGGGCTATGTCTGGTCGGGTCGCGGCCATGGCATACATCAGACTGCCCACTGCAGACTGATATGGGATGCCTAGCATGTCAGTTTTCTCCGCTTCATTGGATGGGGACATGGAGGTGGAGATTTTGCACTCCGAGCTCATGGGTGTGCTGGCAGACTTGCAATCTGCCATGTTGTATTGTTTGAGGATGGATTCAATGTGTTTTGTCTGGCTCAGGCTGATGGTACTTGCTGCTCAATTGTCCTTGATGGAAACTCCAAGACAGAAGTCAATATGACCCATGTCCTTTGTCTCGAATCTGCTACTCAGATGCCCCTTGAGATCGTCTAGCAGATGCATTGAAGAAGAGCATAGTATCAGGTCATCAACGTACAAGGCGACCAACATAGTCCCTTTGTCGCTCTCATGCACGTATATGCTTGGGTCATTTTTGTAGTACATGATGGACTCCTTGGCCATGAACGTGTCCATCTCCTGGTACCAAAGTCTTGGAGCTTGTTTTAGCCTATAGAGCGCCTTCACGAATTTGCACACCTTGCCCTCGGCAGCATCAACCCATTCCTGAACCTCCATCAGTACCTCCTTGTCAAGTTTGCCGTAAAGGAAGGCTGTCTTGACATCCATCTCGTGGACCTCTATGTTCTCGACAGCAACACTGGCGAGTATTGACCGGATGGAAGCGAATGTTACAACAGGAGCAAAGGTCTCATCGTACTCTGGGCCAGGCCTTTGAGAGAACCCCTTTGCTACCACCCGTGCCTTGTACTTGTCTACTTTTTCATCTTGTTTCCTTTTTACTTTCAGAACCTACTTGGACCCCACAGTGTGAGCCCCGGTAGGTCTTTCCACCAACAACCATGTCCCATTCTCCTTGATGGAGCTAAGTTCAATGCAAATTGCTTCATCACACTCTGCTTTGTCAGGCCAAGTGAGTGCCTCTGCGACAGACGTTGGCTCCTCTTGAACCAATAATGGATTGTTGAAGCCTGTTCATTCAAGCCTATATGTGTCATAATGTTGTCAAGGTACTTTGAGGCATGAACTGCTCCTCGAACCTGGTGGGTGGTAATGTTGATGTGGAGGCTGGAGGTTTGGTTTGTTGATGATGGGAGAGGCATCCTCCTCATATTTTGAAGGATCGGATACGTCCGAATCAGATTCTGATTCCTCGAATTCATCTTCATGAGCTCCTTTCCCTGTTGCAGCACCCATCCCATGCCGTTGTGCTGGTGCCTTGTCTCCCTCCTCAAGGAGAGTGATCCACTCTCCCTTTTTTGGAGTATTCTCAAGTTTGAGAAGCTCTCCTTTACTCAAAGACATTTCGTGGATCCACGTCTTTGCTGTGGATGATGTTCTTGGCTCCTTGGTCCCACAGTTGATAAGATTTTTGGGCGGTGTCAAAGCTGATGAGAACACACTTTTGTGCTCTTGCATCCAGCTTTCCAGGGCCCTCAACGGCCTGGACTTTGGCAAAGCCGATGCAACCGAACACCTTGAGGTGGGAGGCGTCCGGCTTCCTGCCTGACCATGCTTCTTGACGCGTCTTCAGCTATTGTGTCTGCTTCTTCTTGCCTTTCCTCGCAGAGCTGCTACAGGTGTGAGGTTCATAAGAGAGGTAGCCGTACGTGCTGCTTCTCTACAGAACCTTGGAGGCAGCTTGGCCCCAAAGAGCATGCACCTTGTCATGCCCAGGAGGGTCTGGTTCATCCTCTCTGCTATGCCGTTGCTTTGAGGTGAGTATGGGGTAGTTTTCTGGTGTTCAATGCCCTGCAACTTGAGCCACTCCCTGCAGGCTTTGTAATCTCCTCCATTGTCTGTCCTGAATGCTTTCACCTTCTTTCCACTCTGTCGCTCAACATAGCGACAAAGGCCTATAGATTCTCTTTCACCTCACTTTTCTTTCTCAAAAATTATATCCAGACTTTGCGGCTGTTGTTGTCAATGCATGTGAGGAAACATCTGTTGCCTCCATTTGACGGTATGCAAAAGGGACCACACACGTCAGAGTGGATGAGATCAAGAGGTGCGAGAGCACGCATGCCATTACGGTTGAAGGGTTTCCTTTATTCCTTGCCTTGAAGGCATGGCTCATGCTTTCCCATGAGCTCCAATGTGCGATGAGCCACGTGCCCAAAGTGCCTGTGCCACATGTTATCGGAGGATGTGCACAGGCTAGAATAAATAGTCCCGGTAGCTGCATTTCCTTCTGGTTTTGTTGCCGAATCATCTGCTGCCAGTACTTCCGCTGTTCCAACATGTCCTTCCTCATCTGGGTTTGCATCTCTGCTCTCCTTGTCATCACTCCCGACCGAAGATTCAGCTATTGAAGTTGTCGTTTTGGTCTCCTAGACGTAGAGTCCATCAACGCGAGGAACCTATGTGAAAACCTTCTTGGCAGAGTAGGAGATGTTGGTGTCCTTGGTACATACTATCACCACTTCCTTCTCTGTGAAGACCACTGTCATGCCATGGGCAGTTATCTTAGAGACGGAGAGTAGGTTGGTTGTGAAGGAGGGCATGTATATCACCCCCTCTAGCTTGAGGTCAGAATCTCCATCGTTGACACCCACTGTGGCCAGTTTGTCACCAGTCCCCTTAGCTGCCTCAACCTTGTTGTTGGCAACTCTGAAGTTCTTGTTGCATGGAGCAAGAGAGATGAAGTCTCTTTTCTCGTAAGTGGTGTGCTCGTTTGTGCTCGAGTCAATGCCATAGGCTCCTTGCCTGAGTATCGTCCTCCCTTTGTTGGAGGCACACCCATGAAGCTTGTGGGATCCTTCCCACCTTCCCACCTTTCCTCCTCGCCATTCATCCCCGTCTCCTCCCTCTCTCTTGGGTGCACGTCACTTTTGAGCCCAGTGTCCAGCCTTGTCACATTTATGGCAGTTTCCTGGGCACTTTGCACCCCTTCCACTGTTGCTAGTGCTGTTTTGTCCCTTGTACCCAGAGGATGAGGTATTGCAAAAGGTGTCGCTACTTTGTGAGGCAAAGGCAGCCATGTTTGCTTCACTGTTTCTACAACGCATGGCTTCATTACGCACATACACGGAGACAGTGGTGTAGAAACTAGACCTTCAGTCCACCCTCCAATCACCGTTATCATGGGGCCCCAGCTTTCCAGCAGTGTCATCAGAAAAATCATGGCCTATATATCGGATTTCAGGTCCCACCCCATAGTGGTGGCTTGTTGCTACAGCGTCTCAAACCTCTCCATACAAGTGGAAACATCCCCCCCTTCACCAATCCTCATGCTAATAAGGTTTTGTAGCATGAAAAGACAGTTTGCAAGTGAGGAGGACTGAAACACCTTGCCAAGTTCAGCGTATGCCACGACTGTCACTGTACAACCGTTGATGTGTGAAAGGACTAAGGAGTGTATGGAGGACACAAGAATTATGAGAGCCTTCTTGTTGAGTTCTTTCAAAACATCCAAGGAGATCGCTATCATCCATAATGATCTCAAACTGCCACTTCCAGAGTGCAAACCCCCCTCCATCACAGTTGAGGATGGGCGAATGATTCCTTGGTTCCTGTGTCCCTGCCATCCCTACAACTACAATCGCTAAAGCTGCTGCACCTGTTGTTGATGCCGATGAACCTTTGTTTGAGGCCGCTGTAGGCTGTTGGTGAGAAGAGGCAATTGCTTTCCCTGTTCACGTTGGTCCTTGCATGCAGATGTAGGCTGATGTAAGCTAATGTAGGCTGATGTCCTCTCCCAAGGTAGAAAGGTACAGATGTGATGCATTCCCCTCCTGCTGATATTGCCCTACAAATAGAGAAGTTGGGTGAGAGAAAAGGCGCTCTCACTGCTTGTGACCTAGCGGTTACGTGCGTGAAACTTCCCTAACTAGAGGAGTGGGCCCATAACCCTTTGTTACCTACTGAGCTAACACATCTGGCAGAGAAACCGTGCAACCAAAAAGCTCACAAAGGTTTTTTGGCCTTTTTCCTTTGTTGACATGTGTCATGGACCCAAAACTTAATCAGGCACACACTTCACCTTCAAGAGTACTAACGCCTTAGCATTACATCTCAAGAAGAGCTCAAGTCGTCAATACTGAAGAGAGCATCCAGCAAGGGTTGATTGATTAGCATGCAAGACAAGTCCTTTTATAGTTGCCTGTCCAATCCTATAACTCAAACGCACATTCGTGGGAACTGGCCTGGACCAGCCACATCACCAATAGACTCGCACTGTGGGCTTGACACATAAGCATCCTAGTGTCAAGGTGACAGAGCAACCATGTAGTATCCAAGAAGCTATGGACTTTCTTTCTTGGAAGAGTCCATATCGAACAAGATGTGCATGGGGCCAGGATCAAACTCATGACCTCTAACTTTGCCAAATCAATAAGATGGCCAAGGTAACCACTCACCCACATTATGTACTCACAGGTCATATCTCACATGAGAGAGAGCATACTTGAGTCACATCATAGCAGATTCAGGGGTCATACCTCCAAAAGGGGCAGAGCATTCCTGATTTGTCCTAGAACACTGAACAAGGGGCAAAAACTATCAACAGTAACGCTCCCTGATAAATCTATTATCAGCTTGGGTGCAGGTCGCTGCAAGATTGGCAGCTGACTTGTGCAGGTCCTAGTGCTGGCTTTAGATGCTGATGATGAAGGAAGAAGAGGAACAACGATTGATTGAACAACTGTATGCAGGGGCAAAAGACGTGGGCTAATGATGGGATTGTGTGACAAAGGTTACTGCAAGATTGGCAGATGACCGGGCGGATCATGTACCGAGAAAAGAAGCAAGTTGCTGATAGCGGCAGATTGATTGATTGATTGATTGATTGATTAATTCATTGATTGGCTGATTGATTCATTGATTGATGGAATAAACGTAGGGATGAACCACGTGCGCTGATTAGTGATGATGATGAATGGAAGGGGAACACAATGAAGATGATGAAGGATGAAGATGATGAAAGGCTTGAAGAGGATGATGAAAACGGTGCAGAGGAGAGTGGGAGATGAGGCCGATGTAGCAAATACTGGGAGGAACACCATCCTTCATTTGATGTCATATCTGTGAAGGTGGAGATGGATACTGAGATGGCAGAAATGACGTAGGTGGCAGTAGTGGCAGCAGATGGCGGCTGAGGAGACATTGATATCAGAGGAGACATTGCTTTCAGGAAAGCGATGACTTGGTCAGAGGACACCGGGTGATGTTGCCTCAGGCTCTGATACCATGTCAGAAGAAGTAGGCGAGTAAAGACTCACGATAGAGACAAATAGAAGCAGCAAGGAGTGCACAAGCACACAAATGTGACGGAATCCCAAATACCCTCCCACGTTGCTCTATGGGTTTCCGTCACATTTTTTAGCTCCTCCCTGCTTCTGTTTGTCTCTACCGTCACTCAATCTACTCGTCTACTTCTTCTCACATGGTATCAGAGCCTGAGGAAACTTAAACTGAGGGTCATTTAGACAATAATTTTATTCAGAAACCAGAGTATATCTGAAGGTAGAGTAGGCATTGCATTGCTCGCGCTACTGCCTGGACCTGATGAGGAACAGACATCCAGTAATAGCTCAAGAAGTAAGGCCAGACCCCGTGCATTTCAGCCCACACGTGAAAGAATACCTCATTGAAATGGAATCCTGCCTTGCTCATGTAGCAAGGAAGGGGTGCCAAGACTTTGGTTAAAGGCACCGATGATGTGAGCAGTCACTCTGTTGTCGTGTTGCGGGAGATGTTGACGTGAGCATATCTGATTTTGACACCAGGAAACTTGAGGGCCCTGAGGGTGGCCTTCCGCACACTGTCCCCAGGCTTGCCCTTTTCCCTTATTTTACATCAAAGGAGATGCACACCTTTCGTGCACCTACCGTGGATGGAGCATAAAGGAGTGACCTTCTCACCAAATGCAGAGCAGCTTTGTGCTATTGCTACGCTGCTATACTATTGCACTACTTCACTGTTGCACTGCTTTCAAGCTATTATGTCTACATCCTTAGTTGCGGCTCCTGCTATGCCTCATTAAAGTACTTCTACACTGCAGCGTTACCTTTGCTCTATATTTTTTGTACAACTGCTGTAATGGTGCCGCTATGCTGCTACTGCTATGCTGCTGCCACATTGCTTTTGCTACTATGATACTATCGTGATGCTGTAGTTGCACGACTACTGCTGTGCTGTTGCCGTACTACTGCTGCATTGCTATCATGCTTCTCCTGCGGTGCTACAACTCCACTTCTGCCAAGGCTGCACACGGATCCTACCCTCGAATCTTCAGGAGGATCCAAGCCCGGGGGTCGGATCCACATACTGGATCCGGATCCACTAGGGTGGATCCGGATCCCAGGATCCGGATCCAGGATCCGCATTCATGGATAGGTGCCACGGATCCTAGGATTCGTGTGCAGCCTTAACTATTGTTATTGTAGAACTATTACGCTGCTAATGTGTTGCTGCTGTTGTGTTGTTGTCACTGTTGTGGCCACCCCTGCCGTTGCTATTGTTGCCGCTATCCACCTGCCTCAACATACGATGCTTCTGCACCCGCACCGCATGGTGGTGTCTCTGGCCTCTGCCATTGCACTGATGGTGTGGTGGCCTACCACTCTCGCTGTTGTTGTAAATGCAGTTCTGCTACCACTACTAGCTGCAGTGGCTCACTGTCACGTGCTGAGTCCTCCCAATACTTTGTTTGCAGATGTGGATCTCACTACTTATTGTGTTGTTGTGTCTCTGCTGTGCACCTCAGCCAGGGATGCCTATCCATTATCTCTAGTGGAGGAATCTTCCCAGCAGTATGATTGCTTATGTTGTAGATTTGTCCAGTCAATGGGCACACCAGCACACAAGGTAGATGTAAGAACAGCAAGGGTCCTGCTAGGAGAAACACACATACTCTCATAAAATGCATAAGCTTCAATGTGCAAAGATAAATGGCGACTAATAAGAATACAAAAATAAAGAGATGCAAGGGGCGCCAGTCGTGCTATGCGCCGCGACAGGTCAAATTGCCCTAAACCAGCCCGGAATCCCCATTTTGGCTGTACCTTAGAGCACATGCATCCAAATAGAGAACCATTTGATCCTACAGATTCAGAATCTTTGGCCAGACGCAAAGAATACACAAATTCACTAGTTTGGCAATAATCCATGGACACAATGGAAAAACGTGCAGATTAAGCCCATGTCCAGTCCACCAAGATAACCCTAGAGGCTACAGAAAAACAGCATGTCTTCGGCACACCATAGCAGCTGTCCTGCAACTGCCCATGGGTGAATCACCATACAATGGTACCCTGGTGCCAGCTGGTTCCGCATCAGGGATCTGCACGGGCATGGACAAAGCTGAGTGGTCCTATTCAGCTATGCAAACAGACAATAACGGCTGAAGTCATAATAGAGTGGTCATAGTCAGCTGTACATACTAATGAGAACAACTCACATCACAACACCCCCCCATGACCCAGCAGTATGCACATCCGTACATGTGTAGAATTGACGTGAGTGCACAACAAGATGCTCAACAGTGCACAAGAACATACCCCACTCCTATGCATCCTCATGGAAGGGGAAAAACTAGATACTTCGGGTGGCAGTCCGCAACTTTCTGCAAGGCAGTGTCTTGGTCACAAAGTCAGCCGGGTGCACTTTCTTGCCGGCCTAGGCGACGGGTTTCACCTGTTGCTCCACGAAGTTACACAAAAATTGGTGCTCAACAGCAATGTGTTTTGTGCATGGATGGTACAAATACGAATTTCTACAATGGCAAGTGTACTCTTTTTGATACATTATAGAATGATGGAAGGAACACACTGACGCAACTCACAAAACAAGCTCTGCAATCACACTACCTCAGCCTTAGCTCTCAATGCAACATACTCTGCCTCTGACAAGCTTCGTGCATTGCTGACATCCTTGTCACTATACCATGATACATTACTACAACTGAGCAGGAAGATGTATCCTTTGACTCCTCCCATCAAGAATCCAGGCCCTATCCTCGTCTTTGTAACCGTCAACCACCACCAAGCACTGGTGATGGAAGAAGATCCCAAGGTACACTGTGGAGACCACATACCACACCACTCGTAGAGCCGCATATAGGGCTCTAATTTGTGGACACCATGGGAACTTAGAGAGGAGGTTGAAGGTGAAGGCAATGTCACACCATCTGGTTGCAGCCAAGAACATGAGGAAGCCAATGATGCACAAGTAGAAAGTCATGCCCACTGTCTCCAACATGAGTGCTTGATTATACAAATATACGGCTTACTGCCCATCAGGCGTAATAGGAGTGGAGGCTGCGGGAACCAAGCCACATCATGTGACGAGTTATATTGCAAATCGCAAGCTTTCCAAACACCAAACCGCATGGGATTCGGTTACCCGTAGCTCCTACTTTGTTTGGCTAGATTGGTGCAGCACACCAATCCAGCCAGACAGTTTGCAACACATGTGGTACCCGCCTGTTGGGGTGCTTTTGTACATCAAGGACCCATCAACAAGCCTTGATGGAGGCGCACGTGTCCCAACGCCTTGTGGCAGTGTCCCACGCACATTTGGGGTGTGTTTTGATAAGTCAGTTGTCGATTTTGGTGATGGGGGTGTAGGATGATCAAAAACTTTCCACGGACCTGCAACCAGAAATTTAGCAGTTCCCTCAGTAAGAAACTGTATTAATAAATTGCACAATCTGGGTCAAGAATTTGGCAAAGGCCCCCAGTAACAGCTTGTACTAGTGAGAGAGAGAGAGAGAGAGAGAGAGGAGAGAGAGAGAGAGGTAGATAGAGAGAGGGAAGGGAGAGAGAGAGAGAGGGAGAGAGAGAATGGGCAAGAGAGAGAGTGAGGGCAGGGGGGTGAGAGAGATAGAGATATATATAGAGAGAGAGAGAGAGAGAGGGAGAGAGACAGAGGGAGAGGGAGAGAGAAAGAGAGATGGAGAGAGAGAGAGATAGATAATGAGAGAGAGAGAGGGATAGAGAGAGAGATTTAGAGAGAGGGGGGGGGGAGAGATAGAGAGAGGGAGAGAGACAGAGGGAGAGGGAGAGAGAAAGAGAGATGGAGAGAGAGAGAGATAGATAATGAGAGAGAGAGAGGGATAGAGAGAGAGATTTAGAGAGAGGGGGGGGGGAGAGATAGAGAGAGGGAGGGAGGGAGGGGAAGATAGAGAGAGGGGGGGAAGCTGCTAGAGAGAGAGAGGAGCAGGCCGATAGAGCGAGAGAGGAAGAGAGAGAGAGAGAGATTGAGAGAGAGAGAGAGGGGAAGAGAGAGAGTGTGTGTGTGTGAGAGAGAGAGGGAGAGAGAGAGGGAAAGAGAGGTAGATACAGAGAGAGAGAGAGTGAGGGAGAAAGAGAAAGGGCAAGAGAGAGAGTGAGGGGAAGAGAGATAGAGGGAGAGAGAGTGAGAGAGAGGGAGAGAGAGAGAGAGGGAGAGAGAGTGTGAGATAGAGAGAGAGAGAGAGAGGGAACATTTTTTACAATATTGGATATTGATATCCGGGGATGCCACAAGAGAGAGAGAGCACTCGCTCGCATGATAGAGATAGAGAGAGAGATACAGATAGAGAAAGAGGGAGAGAGGGAGAGAGATAGAGAGAGAGAGAGAGAGGGAGAGAGAGGGGAGAGAGAGAGATAGAGAGAGATATAGAGAGATACAGATAGAGAGGGAGAGGGAGGGGGGCAGGCCGAGAGATAGAGAGAGGGAGAGAGACAGAGAGAGAGGGAGGGTGGGAGTGTGAGTAACAGTACGAGTAGGAATGTGATTGGGAGCATGAGTGCGAGTGGGAGAGCGAGTAGGTGTGTGAGTACAAATGGGAGTACGAGTGAAAGTGCGAGTGCAAGTGCAAGTGCAAGTGAGTGCGAGTGAGTCCGAGTGAGTGCCATTGAGTATGAGTGAGTGCGAGTGAGTGCAACATTGTGTAAGTGAATACGATTGAGTATGAGTGAGTGCAATTGAGTGCGAGTGAGTCCAAAGGAGTGTGATTGATTGCGAGTGAGTGTGCGTGAGTGTGAGTGAGTGTGAATGAGTGCAAGTGAGTGCGAGCAAATTTGAGTGTGTGCGAGGGAGTGTGAGTGAGTGCGAGTGTGTGAGAGTGAGTGCAAGTGAGTGCAAGAGAGTATCAGTGAGTGTGAGTGAGTGTGAATGAGTGTGAGTTAGTGTGAGTGAGAGCAAGTGAGTGCAAGTGAGTGCAAGTGAGTGCGAGTGAGTGCGAGTGAGTGCGAGTGAGTGTGAGTGTGTGAGTGTTTGAGTGTGTGAGTATGTGAGTATGAATGTGTGAGTGTGAATGTGTGAGTGTGAATGTGTGATTGTGCGAGTGTGTGTGTGTGAGAGAGAGAGAGAGAGAGATTGTGTGATTGTGTGATTGTGTGAGTGTGTAAGTGTGTGAGTGTGTCTGTGAGTCTGTGAGTACATGAGTGTGTGAGTATTTGAGTGTGTGAGTTTGTGAGTGTGTGTGTGTATGAGTGAGTGTGTTTGTCTGTGTGTTTTTGTGTGTGTATGTGTGTATGTGAGTTAGAAAGTGTGTGAGTGTGTCAGGGTGTTTTTGTGCATGTGTGTGTCAGTGAATGTGTGTATGCTTGTGTGTGTGTGTGTCTGTGTGTGTGTGTGCGTGTGTGTCATATCATGTGTGTGTGCATGTGAGCATGCGTGCCTACACGAGGAAGGGGAGTGATGGAGGGTAGTGACTGGAGGGAGGAAGGAGAGTGAGGAGAGGAAGGAGGGAGGAAACAAGCCAGATGACAGGTGAATGAACAGAATGGAGGCAACTGTCTGACTAGACGGACAGACGAACAGAAGGGTGGACTGACAGAGGGATGGACGGATGAACGGACGGACGGGGAGATGAGAGAGGGACGGACGGACGGACAAGGAGATGGAGGCACAGATGGGTGGATTCACACACACATGCACATGGACAGACAGAACGGACAGAGCAGACGGATTAGATAGAAATACAGACAGAAAGACAAACAGGTAGATAGCCAGAAAGACATAACAGAAAAACAGACAAAAATGGACATAACAGAGAGAACAGAGAGAGCAGACAAAACAGACAGAACAGACAGAACAAGCGGAATAGACGGAACAGACGGAAATGACGGAATAGACTGAACAGACAGAACAGAAAGAGCGGACACAACAGACGGAACAGACAGAGCGGACATAACAGACAGAACAGAAAGAAGTGACAAAACAGACAGAACAGACAGAACGGACAGACCAGAGAAGACATACAAAGCGAATAGAATGGATAAAACGGAAAGAACAGAAAGAATGGACAGAGCGGAAAGAACGGACAGAATGGAGAGAGATGGCAGTACGGACAGAACGGACAGTTGGACACAATAGACAGAACAGACAAAACAGACAGATAGACTTACTAATAGACAGACAGATAGACCCACTGCCTCATCGGCTGGACTGCCCGACTTAGTAACCGTAAATGGCTACAGAGCACTAACGGCTTTAGAAGCAGCAGCACTAGCAGTAGCAGCGGCATCAGCAGAATTCTTGATAGCGGCACCATCAACACTTGAAGGAGAAGCAATAGTGGCAGCTGCAGCAGGAGGAGCGGTGGCAGCAGCCGCAGTAGTAACACCAAGGAAGACGACAGTATCATATAAAACAAAATACTTACGTTTAAGTCAGTAGAGGCCGCCGGCAGCGCTTCTTGGGCTGCATGTTCTGATTTGTTACAGAAGTCAACGCAGCATCTGCGCAATCTCCTACTGCTGATTCTATCACTGCTGCTCTAGCCACGGAGGCATGGAGAAGAGAGGGGAATAACGGTTCCATGGCTCCATTTACAAACAGCTATACTGGGGAAAACAATAAGCAACCTCAGTTTTGTTGGGACGCACACGGGCGGCAGAGTGCCTGGTGGCCAGCGACCGGCCAGGGGAAGGGGGAGGACAAGGGAGGGGGAGGGGGGGGGGGAGTGGGGCAAGACGCTTAATGTCCACACATTTCTAGCGGGTAAAGAGTTCAGGTGCAAAAGGGAATCTTTGCATTCAATGGATCAACATCTGCTCAAGTCACTAAAACTCTACGGGCTGCGACACGGCGTGCATCAAACTGGGATTACCGTAGAGGGACGAATTTGTCAAACACAACAGTGTAAGAGGTCTATCGTTTTAGAAAAATATATGAGTTCACACGTTGTGTTGTACGCTACACAGTCCAACAAAACACCGCCAACCAACAATGGCCTAGTGTTGGAACAATCACACATGCCAGCTCCGCGGGTGTGGATATTGGAATGACAAAGGCGTGATAGGGTGGATGAGAGGCCAGCCACTACGTATTTTTGCTCATGGCTGTAACCCACTACGACATTGGTTTAGCGGGGGTGGGGGGGGAGGGAGGGGGGGGGGGTTGACGGGCTACCTCAGCAACAAAACAAACCTGGTGATGAGCCGAGCCCTCTTAATTCATGAATTGCAAAGGAGAATGGTTTTCTATAACTTCCTGCTAGAAACTGCAACACGACCTTGAGAAATACAGAAGGGAAGGTGATGTAAGGTACATTTTAGAGAAAAATGGTTGGAAGGTTTCTGGTCACACACGTCAGACATTTCTCCGATTTTACCTAAGCTTGGTTGATAAGAAGATCGTGTATATTTATCTCTACAAATAGCATGGCCCTTACCGTACGATGACGCTATTTTAGTACACTATTTTACCAATTTCCAATACATTAACCATTTGTAAAGTATAGATATTCTATTCTGAAATCACTTCCCTCCAAGTTGTGGCACTGTGTACAATTGAGCTGAATCTCATCCTTATTCTTTGAACATTATGGAGCACATGCCTTTCACATCCACCTTTTTACGAGTTCTTCTCTAAAACTTTTAACCAAACAATACCATTATGATAAACATGACTTACTCAAACAAGGTGATGAAAAATGACGTCCTTGAAAAATAATCTGAATGGATTAGCTAATCTCATGTTTCAATTGGAGGGTGCACAAGCTGTGGGTTCCTTTATAGAGTTAAATGCACTAATAAAAGCTCCTGTGTAACTAATGATGAATGAATCCAGTTCAAACAGACAAGTAGGATGTTAACCCCATGTAGACAACAAATAATGCACGGACAGTGAGAACGGGGCATATCATGAGGCGATGGAAGGTTCCAACCAATATGAATATATAGCCGTTGTACCGTGATTGACGATATTCTTTTTATCTCGAACTCGTCTTTTTCCACTTTGATACAAAATGTCTCATCCCGTGAATAGAGGACAAGAAAATCTTGGTCTCGTAATCATTTTCATTCTACTCTTCTTGGTCTCGTCTCGGTCTTGCTCATGTTCCAAAAAATATTGCATTTTGCACCATTGTGAGGGGCAAGCAAAACAACAAAGTGAGCTGCAAAAGTGCACCAACTTGACCTAGTCTTTACTTTTGACTACAAGCAATTTTTAAATAAACAATGAAGCTCAAAGGATAACATGTTACTCCTTAGCCACCTTGCTTGACAATTGCAGCTCTGGACCACTGCAAAGAAAAAAAAACTCCAAGACTACCCGGCCTTTGTACCGTACAACCAGCTTACGTGGGGCAAAAAATGTAATACGGAGAGTGAATCGATTATATATGGCAATGTAGCAAGAACGTTTTACAAACTGAACATTGTGAAGGAGTCACAAATCCATTGTGTCATGCAATGGACCTGCCTTCTTTCTATGCTAACAGTTCCATTGCGCGATTGATTCTTACAACCTTCACACACGTGGCAGGGGTCACATAAAAAAAGCGAGAATCACACCATGGAACGAGATTCTTGTCCTCATCTTGCACGCAATATGACGTGTATTGCTCTCGTCTTATCTCACATGAGACAAACCAAATTGTCTTGTGTCATGCCGTATGACACGACGAGACAGGAAAAGTTGCAGACAATGGAAATCAAGACCTGTCTCAATCTTGATTTAACACCATTATATGAAAATGGCATGGCTAGCATAACTCAATAACCACGATCTGAGTTGTGGTATATGAAATGATAAGTCTACTACATCTCAAGAACGAAACGTGCTCACACAACAATGTTTTCACAGATCAAAAGTGTAAACATTTATAGCCATTGCCAAACATTCACATATCTCCCTTCCCCCTCCCTCCCCCCTCCCTCCCTCCCTCCCTCTCTCCCTCCCTTTCTCTCTCTCCCTCTCTCTCTCTCCCTCTATCTCTCTCTCTCTC
>SZWC01000075.1:405228-419050 GCA_023375785.1 Penium margaritaceum
CTCCCTCTCTCTCTCTCTCTCTCCCTCTATCTCTCTCTCTCTCTATCTCTCTCTCTCTCTTCCTCTCTCTTCTCATTATATGTACAAATAATTCACTCCTTTTGTTTACCATTTCCTAACATTATCCATTGTGCTGTTTTCTAAACTAAGTAACCATGTACAAGCCTTGTGTGCAACATTGCTCCCTTGTTCTTCACTCTAACTTCTACATTTTCAAGTGTCTCTTCACCGTCTCTCCATCGTTTGAAGCACCGTGCATTCCATTGCATTCTATGCAATGTACCCTCTCATATTGAACATTGCTTTGGGGGTTTCTCCATTCACTTGGGCCACGTAGCTGGCCACGCGAGCGTTAGTTGTTGCCTGGGGGTTTGTTTGTATCACGGACTGTGCTTCTTGCTCCTCCATTGCCGGAATCGTCGCAAGAGACCCGTTATTGGTCGTCAGTTGCGCTCGCTCTGATCACATGGTAATCGCAAAACTTGTGAATTCTTGTCGTGCAAGATGTGCTCAGGACTCGTGCGAGGTAGTCCTCCAGATGCGTGAGGTCGTTGTTTGCCCCTCTAGCACCATTTGCGCTCGGATACCAAGTGTTATGCCAGTTGGAAGAGGACATGGTGGAGATTGAAAGATGCGCAGCAGAACACTGTTTGGGATTTTGGGATACTTTAGAAGTTCATAACTAGCCGAAAGTGTGCTTCGATGACAAGTGTCAAGTTAGTTGAACACATACATACAATGTCGAGACTAAGAATAAGGCATATTTTGGGTCATCGGCGCTTGAGCCAAGCAAATGTTTGTGAGGTCACACGGTGAGTGACTGCTTCCAGAAGCTCCTTCGAGAAACCAGGGGGTTTCAAGTATATGAAAGTGCGTTTTTTATAAAGATTCAGCACCATGGACAAGTCCACCGAACAATACCAAAGCATCGATATTGTTTTTTTAATTTTTTTGGACTCTTCTAGAAGGTGGTGGAAGTTTTCCCAAACGTCGAGAATGGAACATCGTTGAGGGGGGCAGTAAAAGGCAAACGGAGCGTAGATGGTGAACAGGTAGAAGTTGGGAGGTAGAACAGGTTTGAGAATTTGAGACACTTGAGCAATTTTTGATCAGCGGTAAGTGTACTTCGATGACAGGTGTCCAAATGGTCGAACACATACATACAAGTGTCAACTTACAAATGAGGCGTGGTTTGGGTTGTTGGGTTGATTTTTGAGTGACGCGTGTGGCAGTGTTGCCTTCGTTGCTCATAGGAGGTGCATTGCAACGACATCGGCACCGTGAGGCACATCAATGCTCAATTGATGTGGTGTTGGGTCGTGGTAATTACCGGAACCGTCCGAGCCACAGTTTCAGACACGCCCACTTCGTCACGCGGATTACTACCACCGCACAATTAGTTGCCGTGTTCGGCTCTGGAGCCCTCATTTCCGAGGGGCATGCTTGCATTCACGGCAGAAAAATTGTTCTTGCCATGTGGCATGACTGCATATATGGACCAATGGGTTTCTTGCATGTGGATGTGGTGATGTCAACATTTGACAAGGCGGACTGATGGACAACGCTCAGCCTCATCCTTGGCCAAATTTCTATGTCCAATTGCATGTGCAACCTCGTTCCTTGACAATCATGCAGACCAATGAACAAGTAACGGAGATAAAGGTCAAAATTTAAATTGTTGAAATTTCATGTTCTCGACAATTGCGTCCAACAGACATTGATTGGATGCAAACTAACCGAGACATTGTTTCCATTACAAACTACAGATTGTGTTTATTATGTCGCTTTCCCCCATTCAAACGTTCAACCCACATTTCAACCACGATCGATGCAAAGAAAGGGAGGAATCGATTGACGATCGGTTCCTTGGCCATGCAGGCTACCGAGTCGACGGTTTGCGATCGTCAATCATAGACCGTCGATTTGGTAGCCAAATCAGCCGTTACCAAGGCAAGGTAGCCCTGAGCGCATCGAGCAACAAGAACTGCTTCATTTGTGACAAATCAACCAATGCTTGTGTCTTAGTAACAACACAGCGCCCTGCTCCACGATGTAGTCAACACTTAGTCAGATTAGGCGTTGCCGCCGGGTTCCACCCGGCGGACATTCCTCTCGCCTTGGCTTCTCAACCAAGCTCACAGCCAACCTCAAACAAAGTTTCCACTGCTGCATCAAGTCCCACGACTGCACCAGTGTCTGCTGTATCTGCCTAGTTTGACGAGAGCAAGTGGAATCCACCTAGGAGGAGGGCACTGACTGGTGACTTTCTCACCAAGGAGCTGTCCAAGCACTGCAAACCGTCTCCGACGAGCAGCAAGAAGACAGGCTTTGTTTGTGGGTTGTGTGCAAAGAAATTCAGCGGTACGTGTGACCGCATCCGCTGCCATTTTGCTTGCAATAACCCAAATGTGGTGAAGTGTCCCCATCCTCCACCAACAACTAGGGACGCTATGGGCTTGGAGCGTGTCCCTCCTCCTGCAGCCGGATGGCAGCCATACAGTACAAAGCTGTTCAAGGGAGAGGGTGCCGAGTGGGGAACCAAGGACAAGCCTGTCGCTTGGCTGAAGCTGTGGGAGGCACAAGAGAAGGCAACACAGGCAGCCACTGTGGGAATCACGCTGCAGAAGGACTCTGGTGACGATGAAGATGGATACACCGTCCGTCCAAGCAGGTCGGCAGCCACAACAAATCTTGAGGGTGAGATCCCACTGTTTGACACTAACAAGGCTGCATCCTTCCAGCAATCAACCATAGTGGAGCACTCATATAGGTACTACAATGACCGTTGCCAGCTGGACATCATAAAGGTGATGGCCATTGCAGCCCTGTCTGTATCTTTTTGTCGTGAACCGGTTCTCTTCAAAGTCATCAAGTCAGGGAAGAAGACGACTGCCGGTTTCTGGCTGCCAAGCAGAGACACTGTGACCGCTGACTTGCTGCCTAAGTTGGATGCAGAGTTGGCTCAGCTTGATGCACCACTGATGCAGGGATGGTCGACCTATGGAACAAGCCTGGCTGTGGATGAGTGGTTGGACAGGCAGGTTAGACCCATCTACAATGCCATGGCAGTGAATGCCATGGGATCTGTCCACCTTTTTTCACGTGATGCCAGTGGACTGACAAGGGATGTTGACCATGCTGCTTCCATGATAGAAGTAGCAATTGCAGCATTTGGTGAGGACAGAGTTGTTTCTGTAATCTGTGACAATGTGTCCGTCAACAATAAAGCATTTTTGTAGCTCAGGCAAAGTTCCCAAAGCTGTTCTTCCAAGGATGTTGTGTGCATAACATAGACCTCATCATGAAGGACGTTGTAAAGTCACCATGGGGTGCTGGGATCATTGGGAAATATGAGAAGGTGATTGCCTTTTTTGGAATAATGCCATGCCTTGGACATGGCTTAAGGACAAGACAGGGGGAAAGGTGCTGAAGAACAGGTGTGACACCCGTTTTGCCTCTGTCTTTGACATGATTGAGAGGTTGCTGGAGCTGAGGGAGGAGTTGGAGGAGTTTGTGCAGCTGGATGTTTGGAAACAGATTGGGTCACAAAGGGATGTGGGGTTTAGGAGCACAAAGAAGGAGGTGAGAAGGTTTGTATGCTGCAAGGTCTTCTGGCTACAGGTGAGACAGCTAAAGGATCTGCTGTTGCCCTTGGTGTAGGTGTTGCGTGTGGCTGACTCGCCTGGTGGGGGGGGGAGGCTGGTGAAATTTACAAGGGGTTGCTTGATTGTGCTTAACAGTTGAGGGAACTGGCCGATTGGAAAGGAAGGACGGGGAGGAAGGTTGCAGAGTGCCATGTAAACTTTGTTTTGGGTAGGCTGGACCACCGCTGGTTTAAGGACATGTCGTGTCCTCTGTATGCCGCTGCTCGGCGGCTGCATCCAGCGCACTTCGGGAATGACCTGTCCAAAGATGCGACCACCCTGCACGCCTGGCTGGCCTTGGTGGAGGCTTTGATTCCTGAGGATAAGCAGGACTAAATCATGAAAGAGATTGGGGTTTTCTAGTTGGCACAGACAACAGTTAACCATTATCCCATGGTGTCTCCGCAGAGAAATGCGAAGGCTCTTGCTGCAGTTGTAAAAGTGAAGTGTGGGACAATGACTGTCGTTGAGTGGCACGTGAACTACATGTGCAATCTTCCAGTGCTGTGAGATTTGGCCTTGAAGCTCCTTTCACAACCATGATCCTCGTCTGAGTGTGAACGTCCGTTTTCCGCACATGAGCTCATCCATACTGCCAGGAGGAACAGGCTCAAGGTCACAACCCTAGAGCTCCTCGTGCAGTGCTATGTCCGCTTGCGCAAATACTACGCCAGGAATGGGAGAAAAGCAGCAAAGGATCTGGCATGTGCCGCGGCAGCTGCAGCTCAAGCAGAAGGAGATGCCAGTGAGGAAGACGGAGAGGTGGTTGAGGAAGAGGGAGTGCTGAGCGGACCCGAGGATGACTGGGAGACGGATGATGAAGGCAAAGATGAGGAGGAGGAGGAGGATGCGGATGCATTAGGGGGAGACGATGATGTGGTGGAGGTTATGGCTTCCGTGTGTGTCATAAGTGACACACCTGGCCTTCCTCATGCACGTCCAGTGCGTGTCCGCACACAGGAGAAGCCGGAGAAAAGCAACACAACTATGGGACAGAGGAGAGAAGCCAGTGGGAATGGTGCAGCAAGGAGAGGAGGAACAACTGGCAATGGAGCCAAAACTTTAGAGAGGGAAGCAGATGTCGACGGCACACCAGGCTAGGAGGAAGGGGGAAGAGTGAGGAAGCAAGAGCAGGAGGGGAAGGACAAGCAAGTGGGGAGGTACCAGGAACTGGTGCAGTTGCAGAAAGTGGGGCAGGAGCAGCAGGTGATGAGGGAGCAGCCGGTGGGAAGGGAGCGGCAGCTGAAGAGGGAGCAGCAGATGTGGCAGAAGCAGATGGTGGGCAGGTGGGAAGACCAAGTGTGGAAGGAGAAGCAGGTGGATCAGGTGATGGACAAGGAGCAGGTGAGGGAGGAGCAACAGGTGGCCAATTGGCTTCAACAACAACACATGATCCAGCATCAATAGCAGCTTCAAGGATTGGCAGTTCAAAGCATATTGCAAAGCGTGCTGCCCTTGTTGCACTCGCACTAGCAAGCGCATCAAAACTTCCTACATTTATTGCAGTGGCAGGTACACCAGCCACTAGGTTGGCACGGCGCAGAGCTGCCACATTCCGGAAGTATGACAGTATTCTGACAATGTTGTTGAGAGTATGTGTCAGATTTTATATTCTATGATTCACAACACCATTTCCATCATGTGCATTCCATTGTTACAATTCTACTGATGTGGAATGAATGTGGAAATAGCTCAGTCGTTGGAGGTTGTGTACACATGTGAATGAAATGGTGGACAATGTGTAACCTGAAGTTGTATGCCTGATGTCCATGCCTTGTTATGATTTGATCTGTGCATGATCAGTGTGCATGTGGCACAATGGCTTCCGTTAACGTTCAGTATAGTACTTTTTAGTGCTCATCAGTTATTGAGAAGCAGTGCAAATTCATAAGTAGCACATTTTCACAACAGATGATTGTGTGACCAGGTGCCTTGATTAAGGTAATCACCTTGAAAGATGCCATAAATGAGGATTGAAGAGGTCTTCCATTTCCCATATTTGGCTGCCTCACACATTCTGTACAATCCCATGTTCCAATGCATCTGAACTGACACCGTCCTCTATGTCCACATCCATGTGGCCAACCTTGGGTACATCGATATATCGATGTGGACATCGATGTATCGATGTCCGAGGCACCAATGTCAATACTGGCGTGTGGAGTTGCTTTGTGAGTCGTCGGATTTGAGAAGCTCCACCACGAAGTTGGGGGCTTCAAGGATCGACAGTGAAAATGCTAGATGCATCTTTATATATCGAGACATGTCTCGATGTATCTAGAAGTCGACCGCAAGGTCGTGATACCTTTGTCATAGGTTTGTGAAAGTGGTCAAAGTTGTTCAAAGATGCACGAAGGTTCCTCGGAGGGCAGGGGTAGTTGGTAGGATTGCCCTCGACCATCGGAGTGAAAATCAAGGACACAACGCACGGTGAGCTATTTGTGTAATGACAGCAATGCCATTCAGAAAGATTAGGGACTCGTATACATCTGGTATGAACGTCTCCCCCTTTTAGCTATGATGTCTCGGGGCGTGCTCAGACGTTGCCCGGTGAGGACGGTAGTATCCATCAATCAGGTGACCGATGCCATTGAGGTTGTCATAGGGTTCCCAGCTGCTATGAATGGTGTTATAGCCGTGCCACTTGACAATATATTATGTTGTTTTTCCAAGTCATCGATGGCCAAGGATGTCCGCGATGACGCACTCTTTGTCCTCGTCCACTTGGATAGGTGGAGGAGGAGACACATTCCTGTCGGGGAAATTCTCTCCGGTGTCTTGGTAGTGCTTGAGTCTGCGGATATGGAACACCGGATAAAGTTGCGTAGTGTCGAGGAGTTTGAGTCGCGCAACCACAGGGCTTGGCATGGGCTTGAACTCAAATGCACCCAACCATCGGGGTTTGAGCTTCAAACAACCAGCACCGTGGAGGGTTATGTTAGCCGAACTAGGGAGAACTCTTTCACCTGTGGCGAACACATCGTCGCTATGATGTCGGACAGATGCTCGTTTCATCGTTGTTTTGTCTTTGCAAGTGTTCGTCGTGTTTCTTCCCAGATAGTGGTGAAGTCGCTACGTTGGACGTCAACCACGGGAACGTACCTTTGGCTTTTGAATCCGGTTGATGAGGTGATAAGTTAACCATACATCATTTTGAATGGAATTTTTCTCGTTGTGGTGGAAACTGCCGGAGTAAATGTGATTTTGGCATTCGGGAGTTTTTGTGCCCAATCTGTTTTGTGAGGTTCACATAGTGTTGAGAGAAGTTGTTCAAGCATCTGATTTGTTTTCTTGGTTTGGCCGTTGGCTTGAGGGTGGAGTGTCGTTGAAGGCTGGATCCGACTACCGCAGCGAGTCATCAGTTTGCACCAGAAATGGCTGGTGAATCGACAGCCCCTGTTGCTTGTGATGGTTCTCGGCACGCCGTGTAGCCGTAGGATGTTGTTTAGAAACAGCCGTGCTGTTCTTTTGGCGGTGATGGTGGTCGTTGTCAGAATAAAGTGAGATATTTTGGAAAACGTTTTGAGAATCACAATGATTGCGTCATATCCCTAGGGTGTGACTAGTAGTCCTATGACAAAGTCCATGGAGATGTCAGTCCACAGTTCCGTCGGAATGGGGAGCGGGTGCAAACATTTGGGTGGCCGCGTGCGATGGGATATTCATTGTTGGCACGTGCCATATGACTTGCACAAGATGACCCACCAATAGTGCTTTATCAGCTTATTTAGCGTCTTGTTTTCTCTCCAATGTCCACCTGGACCGGTGTCGTGGCATTGTTTGAGCAGCATGCTGCGGAGTTCATCATTCGGGAAACTACTATCTGGCGAGGGAATCTTCACCACCACTAGGGTGCATCCTACCAGGACTTTGCCTTGTCGTACCCGTCATGTTGGTTGTAACCTCGTGTGAATAGCTGCTCAAGGTATGGATCTTATTGTTACTGTAGCATTGTTGCCTCAACCATCAGATCTGGTCAGCGGCTGAGCGCCTCTACTAGGTTGATTTTGCCCGGCCGATACTCAATATTGTAGGAGTTCCTTGAGTCCAGATTCAAGGAACTCCATTCATCAGGCTTGACATTGACTAAGGTTCAGCTGCATCTTCAAATATTTTAATGCGTGATAGTTGGTGCATACCATGCATCGACGGCATTCATGATAGAACCGCCATGTCTTAAATGCATGTGTACGTGCCAACATCTCCTTCTCAAGTAGGGCGTAGTTGAGTTATGGTCCTTGCACTTTTTGCGACATGCTTGCAACCGGCTACTTGCCGTTGCCATGGTCTTGCAGTAGGCCTACGCCAATGGCTTGATCTCAGGCATCCGTAGCAATGACGTAGTCAGCCATTGGATCGGCTAATCGTAGGTTTGGTAATAAGGTCATAACGTACCGCAAAACGGTGAACGTTTCTTGTTTTGCTATCTCCCCACCGCCACTCGTTTTCTTTTTTAGATAGATTGGAGAGAAGCGCTAGCTGTCACGTGCAATCCCGTACGAAGCGCCGGTAGAAATTACAGAAGCCAAGATAAACTTTAACATCCCAGACATTGGTCCGTGTCAGGCAATCAGCGAATGCTACCACTTTTTTTAGATCCATGGTGATCCGTCCGCCATTGATGACGTGACCCAAAAACTCGATCAAACAATGACCAAAGTCACACTCTGAGAGATCTCCACAAAATTTCTCTTTATAAAACTTTCACAAATTTTCCAGATATCCATCGTGCTCCTCCGGGGTGCGGGTGTACACCAGAATGTCGTCGAGATACACTTTGACAACATCATCGAGGTATGGGCAGAAAATGTTGTTCATTGCCGCCATGAATGTTGAGGGGACATTTGTGAGTCCAAGCGGCATGAATGTGAAGTCCAAATGCATGTAGCGTGTTCGGAATGTCGTCTTCTTGACGTCGGTGTCAGCCACGGGAATCTGGCGACAACCGCTGCATAGATCGATTTTGGTGAAGATTCAAGCCCCTTGAAATTGGTCAAAATGTTTGTTGGCTTGGGGAAGAGGGTAACGGCTCTTGAGGGTAGCATTTTTCAGCGCTCGTAGTCCACGCACATGCACATTTTAGCCGGTTTTCTTTTTTACGAACAACACTAGTGCGGCGTATGGTGACGTGGATGGGTGGATGAACCCTTGACCGAGCATCTCTTCAAGCTCCCTTTTCATCTCGGTGAGCTCGTGATCGCTCATCCGATAGGCCCCTTGAATAGTGGGTCGGCTGTCTTGTTACAGCTCAATGTGATGGTTGATGTCACGTTGAGGTGGTAGGGTTTTTTCGAGCTCTTCGAGGAAGACGTTTGCAAACTCCTGGAGAACTGGTGTGTACTCTGTAGGTACCAACGCAACTTTGTTGATGTTGATGAGGCCGATGAGTCAGCTGCTGCCACTTCCGCTTCCTCCATTGGTTGAAGATGTACGAGCCACATATGGGCTCCTTGTTGGATGTGATGCGTGGCCATGTTGAGAGGTATCGGCTCCACAGGTTGTCTCTTCTTAATCATCGCGGCTTCCTATGTTGCTTCCGCAGTCCTCTTCTGTCCCATGAGTGGAGGTTGTCACTTGGCACCCGTGACTTCCACGCAGACATCGCCGATGTTCCAGTCAATCTAGGCGTGGTGTCAGTGTAGAAAAATCACGTCCGAGAACGATTTTTTGGTCACTCATTGGACAGGACCTCCGGACCGTTACATCTTGTAGATCTCCAACTTGTAGTCATAGTGGTTCTCAGAGTCTCAGTATTTGTGATCTCCCATCGATGGTTATTCCTTCAAACACCCCTCGTTCGGTCTACAAACCCAGTTTGTGTACCATGTCCTTTCTCACGAAATTGTGAGAAGCTCCTCCATCCAATAGTGCTGGTACCAATCTGCAGCTTTTCCAACCTCGGGGTTGCACCTTTCACTCCTCCCTTTTGCCGTTTCCCAGCTCATTTTTGTGTGACTTTCCCCCCTTGTTGGCTTGCTGCTTGCTCGACATGGTAAGTGATGTGTCCCAATTTTTTGTAGTCGTAGCAAGTGCGCGTTCCCCTCCGGTCGACGGCGTCCACTTCCATTGCAGTCAAGTAGTTCCGTGAATGGATTTTTCTGTACCCGCAATCATTGTAGTTGGGAGGTCATCAGCCGTAGGATTCTTGGACTCAAGCCTTCTAGTCAGCGCTCTTAATCATTTTTGCCGCTGCGATCATCCGTGGTAAGTTGTTTTGAATGCCGAAAGCGGCAATCGTTCATCGGATGTCTCATTTGAGGTTGTTGTAGTGAAAAGAGAGCACATCAGGGGCGGTGTCAGCACTGGTGATGATCTCACGGAATCTCCGTGTGTGCTCTGCCATGTTAGACTATTGACGGAGATGCTGGAGCTTGTTATGAGCGTCAAACTTCTTGTTCAAGCGTCCAAATCATGCAAGCATCGCGCGCGATAACTCAATCCAGTCGATTGGTGACGTCACCGTCTCTTATCATTGCGTGTTGATCTACTCCAAGGGTAGAATGCCAGCGGTCGGCGATGTGAGATCGATGTCGTAGGCCGTTGATGAGTCCCCGCCGGTCTCATGCTGCCGTTCAATGGCCTTTACATCAGACCACAAACGTGGTGCCTTGCCGCAAAGAAATGCGCCCACAAGGTCAATGTTTTTATTGTCGTTAACCTTAGTAACCATGAATTACACCTCCAAACTCTTCAACCATATCTGAACCATTAGTTTTATGGACTTTGTATGATAAAAAAACTCTGGTGGGGCTAGACAAATATTGGTTCGCTCGAGAGTTGGGTGTTTCTCTGGACGAGTACTCCCTCTCGTGCACATGCGCTGCAAAGAGTCTCCATCGCAACGTGGAGTTGTTGGAGCAGATGGTTGTTTATCCCCTCAAGCACGTAAATGTGGTTCACTAGCTCCTTATCGGTCCGCGCCTGTCGCCCGGTGCCACGTGTCGTTCTTGCTGTCATCGTCAAGGCTGTCGGTGGGGACGGCTAGTCTTCCCCCATTGCATGTGCAACCGGGTTGGTCATCGGAGCCATAGGCGTTGATCCAGCTTCCACATAGCCTGCCACGCGAGCGTTTGCTGTCGCTTTAGGGTTCTCGTGCATTGGCACATTTGTCTCCTCCATCGCTGAGGTTGTCGTTGAACCTGGTGCTAGTCTTTGGATGCGCTCACTCGCTTCACGTCGAAGTCGCAAAGTTTGTGAAGTCTTGACTTGCGAAATGCGCGGACAACTTGTGCGAGGTATTCCTCTGGATGGGTAAAGTAGTCGGATGCCTCTCTCTCACCGGAGCGCTTTGATACCAAGTGTTATACTGAATAGAGCGTAGATGGTGAACAAGTAGAAGTTGCGAGGCAGAACACATTTTAGATTTTGGGACACTTCAGCTCTTTATAATTAGCGGTAAGTGTACTTTGATGACAAGAGTAAAAATGATCGAACACATACATACAAGTGTTGAGTTACAAATGAGGCGTAGTTTGGGTCGTGTGCAACGCGTGTGGAGCTGCATCATGAGTGGTTGGATTCGAGAAGCCCCAGCACAAATTCGGGGGGCTTCGAGGATCGATGAGGAAGATGCAAGATGCATGTTCATATATCGAGATATGTCTTGATGTGTTTAGAAGTCGACGGAAAGTTAGTGACACTTCTGTTGTAGGTTTGTGAAAGTAGTCGAAGTTGTCCAAATATGCAAGAAGGTTCCTTGGAGGGCGGGGGTAGTTGGTAGGATTGCCCTCGACCGTCGAAGTGAAAATTGTGGTCTCGGTGTGCGGTGGGCTTTTTGTATAATAACAAACATGCCCACTCTGAAAGATTAGGGACTCGTGTACGTCTGGTACGTAACAAGGAGTGGGCAGAAAATACCATTGGCCGGTTGACGTAAACATCCTGGATTTCCCGTGAATTGGGCCATGAATGTATTATAAATAATACCCATGTGCAATTATATAGCATTCGTGTACGTTGCGTACGCAAATTTATCCTAAAGATGGTTCAACTAGAATGGTGGCGACTTGGAGATTTAGCTACCCTCTAGGAGGTCAAACAAATACTTTTGTTTCCAAACCGTGGGCTCAGGTTTGCCATGTTAGAAGTCTCGCAGTGTCTAGCGGCGGGCGGTGAATGTTCTATGAGGAAACTTCAACGAATCCGAGAGGGCTGGCCTGACTAGATGGTTCTCAACCTATTTTGTCAGAATGGAAACAAGAAAAATAAGAGTGTGTCGCGTGAACGTTTTTCGTCAGCTCGTCCTCTCGAACCTCACACTCTGCTAGTTTTTCAGTTTTTTTTGCTCACGTGCGGTAAGGTTTGCAGGAGAGAACTACAAAAAAAAACTGTCATTTCCGGAAGTTGTCTTAGTGCAATGAATTTTTCTTAGCAACCAATCAGGCATACGGTAAGACGACGGGGGGGGGGGGGCAGTGTAAGTGGGCAGGTGGGACAAAGCCAACAGACAAGAAAGCACGAGTCTAATGAAGAGGGCCCATTCGTACATGTGTTGTTTGCCAAATTTTGTCAAAATCTTGCACTTTCGACGACCTGTATCGCAATATCCTCTTGTAACGTAATTTTACCGGAAAAAATATTTTTTATGGCGTCCAAAAATTCTCCCCTCATTCTTCAAAAATAAATGATGGATAGAAGCGAACCGAATCAGGTCTAGATGTTCTCTGAATTCCATTTTTCATGTTGATTTCTGGTTGGACTCTGTTAGAAACAACAAAAAGGTAAATTTTTGAGCACTTTGTGTGCTGTCCGTAGTATGAGGAGGGGTGTGACACTAGCACCAATTAAATAACAATTGCAGAAAACAAACAATATAACTTCCTCGCGTTGTCGTATTCTTTAATTCACCATGAAATTTTTTTATTTAAGACGAAATCGGATGGCATTACAGTAGTTGCCATTAGGCAATGGTGTCGACTTTGCAATCGCTGGGTCCAGTTGGATGGACTCGTTCGTTCAAGATCAAGAAGCCATTTAGCAATAGAGGCCGATTGCAGGTTTCCATTCTCAAATTTGTACAGATTTCATTCGTTTTTCACTGCAACCGTAAGCGCACACAATCGGATAATTTATGTAACCATTTGTGTTCATGCAAGAGAGGATTTAGGTTACCCTCGCTTTGTTACCTGCCCATCGGAAGGCGAACCCCATGAGGAAAAAGAGACGTGTGTCCTGCCCCTGCCCACACGTCCAGGCTTTGGTCATTTTACGAATCTGGCCATGTTTTTAAATTCTCTTACGTCTGCGGCCGACCAGCCTAAACCCCTTATGTATTTGGCCTACTTTGGTGGTCGACTTACAGATATGGCCAACTTTGTTGTTTTTTGCACCTACTGCAATGAAGTGACGAGGAGGTCTTACGTATTTTGCTGTCGTTTTGCTGCTGTGTCACAGATCCAGCCATACTTGGAAGTCGTGTCAGCATGCTCTGACAGCCTCGAACGTCGCATGTGCGACGCCTGACGTGAACAGATAACACAGTACGCGTGTTCGGAGGGGGGGGAGGAGGGTGGGGGCAGGGAGATGATGGCACGTTTGGATAATATTACACGGCCGGGACCACTCGGCTATCTTGTCAATACAGCCGGAATCGACGGCCTGTGGGAATCTTCATCGCGAAAAGCGCTACATTGTCTAAGCCCTCCCGTCGATTCCTGCGTCGAATACATAAATTATTTGGTCAGCTAACAACGTGGAGCGACTCAAACACGCCCTCGAAAACTTCAAATCGCGACAGCCTACTTTTCCGTGGAAACGCTCATCTATCCCGTCTGTTGCGATGCCTTACATCGTAAGGTTTGCAATTAAAAATTAGTTAATCATGCACTTTCAAGAAACTTCGAGAACAAAACAGTCCTTGAAACTTGAAAATGCATTGTTAAGTTCCTCTTTTCAAACAAACATGATGAAACACAAAACTAATGACAAGAATCTTTCATTTTAAACAAAAAAAATGAATAATTCTATAAATATACATGAAAATATTTACTTCCATGGAATGATACATGTACATGTACATATACATATGCATTTACATGCACATATACCTACACATACATGATTACATATGCATATTAATGTACATTTCCAAATGCATATAAGTATTCATATACATAAACATATACATAAACATATACATATACATATACATATACATATACATATACATATACATATAC